>CM038224.1:16015622-16169199 GCA_021442155.1 Cymbidium sinense | reverse complement strand
TTCATATATTTTTAAAATAATTTGAAATTTAATAGTGATAATAGTTATTCATATTTTTACTTGACCAAAACATATAACTTGACATAAAAAAATATTTCACTTTCATTTTGATTTTTAAAAGAATGAATGCATGAAATTCATAAGACATACACATTTAGCATGTTAGGAAAGAACTAAAGTGATGAAAGCATGTAAACACATTCACCCTAATTAATTCCTAAAGATAATCTAATGAAATAAGAAAGTTTAAAGTAAATCAAATTATTTTTAAAGGAGGTTAGATTTTGTTTTGAGTTTGATTTAATTTAAGAAATGTGAGATGTGTTTGTTGTTCCTAACCCATTCCCACATATGCTGGTTATTTTAGTTTAATTTTTAGGTGATTAGATGATTTTTATATGTTACTTAGGTTTAGGTATGAATTAAGCATGTTAATTACCCCTTATCTATACCACCTTAGCATAGTTAACCAAATAATTATGTGCCAATGAGGTGATATAAAATCACACAAGGAATCTAAATCTGCAATGTCCTTAGTAAGAAAAGGGCCTAATGCATTTGGCTCATGATTAATGATTAATTAAACTAAGGGATTTTAACTTAAGTAATTTCATAACTCCCCTCACACATATGAGTTGAGTTTTGATTTCCTTAATTTTACTTAGGCTATTGAACACCTAAGCATCTACCCAAGATAGATTAATTGAGTTCTAGAAAGTTTTAGAATTTTATGAAATTAATTAAAGGGGGTAATTAGTGAATTAACCCTTAATTGGATAAGGAAGAAAGAAAAAGGGGGTTTAGGGAATACCTCAAGGAAAGTATCCCAAAATTATTCCCTAAACCTCATACTCATTGAATCAAAACTTAATTGACTCAATCAGAGGGTTAAACCACTAATTATGCCCTTAATTAAGCTTAATTACATTAAGGGAGTGATTAAGGAATGAACTAGTAATTCTCGTAATTAAGACACAAATAAATCCCAAGATAATTAGGGGAGCTAGGAGTCATCCTACTAATTAAGAACAAAAAGTTTGGGATTAATCAATAGCATAATTAAAGGGTAATTAACAAAATAATATTCCTAATAAAACTTAAATTTAGAGAAAAATAATATTCAAAATCTATTAAAATTAAATTTAAAATATTATATATTCAATTATCTATCCAATGCAATTTATTTCATTTATTTTTGATTTTTTTAGGCTTAAATATGAATTTTAGAAGTTCTCATGATTAATTAGAATAATTAAATACCCTAATTAACTATTTAATCGTGGTGCCATTGGGCCTTTGTGACATGGACTTTCCATGTGGCATGATGGGATTGGATACTTAACCCATCACGTAAGTGGTGGTGGTGCTATGGCTTTCCTCTCCGTCGATCAGGATTGGATGGGCGATTAAAGTCATGGATTGGGGAGAATCATGGGAGGAGGCTACGTGTTCTAATCTTAACCATCCATCCAGAACATGCGGATGGATGGCCGGAGATCTACCATTCTCTCGTGAGCAAGAGATCCATCCTTGTTTTAGGCCATGATCCAAACTAGATTGAGCTCAAATTGGGCTAAAATTTAGCCCACACCTTCATCATGCAATGTAGATCATATCTAACGACTAAAATCCCATGGGATTAAATTGTCTTTCACAAGCTCCACACTATGGCTAGATTAAGCTCAAAAAAATGGTTTACCTCGTCGGAGGTGATTACCAGCGCTTGATTCCCTTGGAGAAGCTTCGTCTGGTTGAGACAAAGCTTTGCTGAGAGTTTGAGCTCTTGAGATTGAGTAGATGTTTCTAGAACCAACTCCCCTTTGAACTCATTATGTCTTTGATCAAATTAAATCCTCTCTTGCCTTTGGAACTTGGGAAAGAGCTTAGATGAACTCGACTTGGTCCTCTAATGAAGCTTGAAGAAGGAATTTGGTTGATGTTGAGTGTTGAGTAAGTTGGCTTTTCAATAGAGCTCCCCTATTTTCAAGCTCTGAAAATCGAGAATGGAGATTTCAAACCCTCTATAAGCTTGGAAAGACTCTAAGGATTTCTCAGTTCCTGCTTCGAGGGAGAGTGAAAATTTTATTGAATTAGGGGGAGTATATCTCCCCCTTTGGAAATCAGATGGTCGAGCAATGCCTTGCCATTTTTATCAATACACCTCATGCAATGAGTTAGCTAGGTTGTTGTGAAATGCATGTGGTTAAGTTTTGGCCAGAGAAGGAGTGGGAGAGGTGGCCATGTGCTTGAATTGAATGTGAGGAGAATTCCATGTGCTCTATTTCAAGGAATGTGGTCAGTTTGACCTTTGGGCTAGGTTGGGCTGACCCAAACCCATTGGGTTGGGTGCACCACACTCCTTAGTATTCACTTGATCCACTAAGAGGGTGCAAGTGGTGATGGAAAAGATTTGACCAAATTTCAAGTGAATTTGGCCAAAATTTACCTTATGGTCTAGGGGTAAAATGGCCATTTGACCTTACTTTCAGTTTGGGCATGTTTGGTATGATGAGAAAATAGGTTTGGCCAAGTTTCATTGAATTTGGAGTTGGTTTGATGTGATTTGGTTCATGTTGACCCATTTAGGTCGAATTAGGTCAACTTGACAAAATGGCCAAATTGGGTCAAACAAAGGGTTGGGTCAAGTTCATATGACCATTTGAAATGTTTTGGTGGCTTTGGTTTGATTCAATTTTGATTTAGGTTTGAATTTGGTTCATTTGATTTCATTTAGGTCAAATGGGTCAAGTTGACCACTTTGACCCATTTGACCTATTTTTGTTAGGTCTTGGGTTGGTTCATAATTAGTTGGTTATATAAAATGGATTGGTATCTTTGTTTACAATCAATTTTGGTTACATTTGAATTTGGCTCAATATGACCCTTTAGGTAAAGTTAGATTCAAGGTTAATTGGGGTAGGTTAGGTCTAGTTGGCCAATTGAGGCTTTGGTCCAGTTCAACAATCAATTTGGAATGAACTTAGATCATTGGTTTCAATCAATTTGGCCTATGGTGGATTTTGGCTATGTTGGGTTTCATTTTGGCTAAGTGTTGACTTGGTCAACCCTTCGGCTTGACTTGATTTGACCTAATTTGAGTGATTGATCATCTCATGATGATTGTTGATCATGATGAGAGGCTTATGTGAGTTTGATTTAATCCAATTAGGTTAGGATTAAATTTGGCTCATAAGGGTACTTTAAGTCACTTTGGGTCAAGTGAGCCTCAAAATGGGTCAAATAGCTTGATTTAAGTTTGATTGTACACAAATATGGACTTATTATTGAAATATAAATCCATTTGCAAATGGTTTGAAGTCAAATGAGTTTTGATTCATTTGACCATTTTAAGTTCAAAGGTGAACATGAGTTAGACCTGGGTTTGATTTTTGAATTGAGTTTTAGTTAAGTGATTGAAGTTTGTATTTATATTTGGATTCATGATTGTAGGATTGATTGAATCATGAAGGAAAATCAAGGATTTGGCTTGACTAGATATTAATTTGGCTTAGTTCAAGAATTTTACTTGACAAGCTTAGGTTGGATTTTGATTGAATTTAAGTTTGATTTTTGGAGTTGGTTTTGGTTGTTTGAAATTATATTTCATTTATATATGTGAATATAAATGAGAATATAAATGGGTTATGAGAAAATTTTGTGAGTTTGAATTGATTTGAACATGATCTAGTCTAAGTCCTTAAGAGAAAATCAAAGTGACTTAGGAACGATTTGTGATTTGAACTGAAATTTTGGATTTAGTTTGATTAATTTGAATTTATATTTCATTTACATATGTGAATATAAATGAGAGTATAAATGAGTTGTGAGAAAATTTAAAGGATTTTGAACATGATTTAGACTAAGTCCTTAAGAGATTAAGGACTTAGAAATATTTGGAATTTGTAATTTCAACTTGGAATTTGATTTGGTTGATTTGAATTTATATTTCATTTATATATGTGAATATATAAATGGGATACAAATGGGTTATAAAAATTCATGAATCAATTGATTTGAAGATTATTTAGGCTAAGTCCTTAATTAAAGAACTTAAGATGGATTTTGAACTTGGAATTTCAATCAAGGATTTCAATCATGGGTTTCAATCATGTGGCATTAATTTGACTTTGGAGAAAATCAAATAGGCTAGATATTATTTAGGTTTAATGTTGATTTGATTTGGAGTTTGACTTGAAGGAAGGAAGTGTGGAATGTAGTTCAAGCTATAAGGTAGGCAAATTTTCCTAACACCCCTAAGGCATGACCTATTCCTATAGCTAACTCTTCTAAGACTCTATGGTTAAGTTGAGTGTCCACCTAATCACTAGATGTGTCTTAAGACTAAGGAAAAAATCTAAGAGAAGTCCTATGTCTAAGATGAAGGGGGTTGAGAGCTCATCCTAAAAATGAGGTTAACAAAGGGCGCCTAATAGGTGTGGTGTGATTGACAAGGAACACCGCACGTATTGGTGTTGATCGAAATGATCAACAACACCAAATGATCACAAGCACTAATAGAGAAGATCTACTACTAACCTAAGGTGTGGAAGGAATCTAGAGCTTAGTACAATGTGGGTCTACTTATGTCAAGGACATAAGAGAGGGAAGGAGGAATCCACTAGGGATAGAGTATGTGAACCTTCCACTTGGAAGCAGGTTCAAGTCATCCACAAAGGGGATGAGAGGTTTGATTTGAATTGGGTCTCATTGGGGAGAAATTTGATTTGTTTAATTATGTTTCACTGGGGAAGTGGGTTAGATTTATTTTAATTTTTAGATTTGGATTTTTGAGATGGACCATGTTGGTTTGCAATGGACTGCATTGAGTAGGAGCCATGGAGGCCTAGACCTGAATCAGATTTACCAATCTAAAGGGGTAGTTTACTAAACACATAGTAGGACTAGCCAAACAAAGGGATGCCTTTCAATATGCAGCAACTGTACTAAGAAGAAAGTATAGTAGACTTACATCCTCCAAAGTAGGGACCAGTTGCTTGGGTAATCTATTGGAACGGCAATAGATTGAACCCAACCTAGGTCTAGCTATTAATGAATGCCATTGGGGGACTTAGATTAACTCAAAAATAATCAAGATTAATTTTATTTTTAGATCTATTTTGATGGATTCCATTGGTTTGTGATAGATCACATTGAGAAGGAGCTTATTTCAGCCTAGACCTATCTCAAATTTATTGAACCAAAGGGAGTAGCTTCCCAGCCAATGGGAGAACTATCCGACCAAAGGAGTGCCTTTCAATTTGTAATGATCAATTGAAGGGAATAAAGCTCAGGGGCTCACATCTTTCACTACAAAAGACCACTGGGGTGATCGGTTGCTTTGGGCAACAAATCAAACCCGACCTAAGGCTTCACTTCAATTTACAATAATCATATTAGAAGAATGCATCATAACCTTACATCTTTTAAAATAGAATGACTGCTGGGGTAACCTGCTTGTAACAAAATAGATTGAACCTGACCTAAGAGCAACTATGGAATGAGTACCAGGATTTATCTCAACTCGTAGTCAAATTCCTTTAAGGAGTTCTGACACGCCTAAATAGGATGCGCTTGGGAAAAGGGGCCCTTCGGGGACTTGAATTCCTAGTCCACAAGAAAATTAAATTTATTTATTTTGATTAGTTTGTTTATCATTGACCCTGTTAGTTTCAGGATCAAAGCGAGAAAGAGAATACTATCTCATTTCTGAACCAAGAGAATCTACACATCCGAATAAATTTTCCAACCACGTGGGTGGCTTGGGAAGGGGATTGTCTCCAATCCAAGACGGTAGCATCTAAATGGGGTCACAAATGATGTAATCCAAATTGAATTCCCGCAAGGAGAGGGGTCGCTAAAGGCTTAATCCAAAGCCCTAGAGAAGATGACATGGCTAGCAATATATCAAATAGGTATTCGATGGCCACCTCAAGGAGAAAGCGCAGGGACTCACATCTGCCAAGAGTGGTGTATCCACCAGGTGAGTCGGCAGCTGAACATCAACCAACAACCTAAGGTGTCGGTTTGCAACAATCACCTAGAAGAAAGCTCGGGGACTCACATCCTCCTCTACATTCGGATAGTCGTGTTCGGTTCAGTTATCGACCTAGGCATTCGAGTGAATGCCACTAGGGGACTTATATCAACTCAAATGCAGTCGAGAGGAAAGGAGCCTCTTGGGGGACTTATCCTAAACCTCAAATATACTCGACCTAGTTAGATCATGATGATTAGTTCAAGAAGAAAGCACGGGGACTCACATCTTCTTAAATAAAATCAACACGAGGTAGCCTACTGGCTGGACAGTGAAGTCTACCATAATAATAAGGAGCTCATTGGTTTGCAATGATCAAGTTAGGAAGAAAGCATGGGGACTCAAATCCTCCAAATAAGTGACCACTAGGTGACATACTAGCGAGTTAGCATGTAGACCCGACCTAGAGCTACTAATGAGTGAGTGTCACAAGGTGCATGCTCCCACATCAAAATAGCTCGAGAAAAATGTTTGTTTTTGTGCTTATTTTAAAGGGATTAGGATGCCTCTGGGGCAGTCTTACACCTACCTTAAACATGCTTGGGGATTTTGATGAAATGGTGTCACGGATGGTAGCTGGGAATTTTTACTAAGAAAGGATGTCGCTTGGATTCTCTTACACCTAACTTGGTTGTGCTAATCAAAATAGGATGCCTCTCGGGTTCTCTTACACCTATTCTAGTAGCATCGAGAGATTGTGTTTTTGTTGTGAAAGAAGGATAGGATGTCGTTGGGGGACTCTTACACCTACCGTAAATATGTCATGGCGGATTCACAAGATAAATAAACAATGCTTCTAAAGAAGAAACGATTTTGATGAAATGGAATCAAATTTTTTTTGATTGATAGAATTATTTTTCAAATATGATTTTATGGGTAATATTTCTTAAAATAGAACACATTAATTGAAAGCATCGGGTGTTCCCCTTTACAATCAATAAGCTAATAAGATCGTCCTTGGTAGGCCTTCTCTATGACATAGGGGCCTTCCCAAGTGGGTTAAAACTTGCCTCCCATCTTTCGATGGGCAATAATTGGCCTCCTTAGGACTAACACAAGCTCTCCTAATCGGAAAGACCTAGGGTAGACAAGCTTGTTGTGAGCTTGAATCATTTTATCCTTGTACAACTTGAGGTTCGCATGCACGTGGCTCTCCTCCAAACCTTAGCTCTTCTAACAACTTTGCATTATAGTGATCTTGCTACCCAATGTTATCCTTAGTGATGGGAGTTGAACTTCTAAAGGTAGAATGGCTTCAGACTCATACACTAAATAAAATGGGGTAGACTGAGTTGGAGTTTGGTATGTGGTGTGGTAGGCCCACAAGGCTTCAACCAACTGCTCATTCCACTACCTTTTATTATCATCAAGAGTCTTCTTTAGTTTCTAGATGAGAGTTTTGATTGAATGCTTCTGCTAAGCCATTTGCTCTAGGGTAGTAGATGGTGGAGTATCTCTAATCTATACAGTGTCTTTTGGCAAAGCTGTTGATCTTTGTGCTTTTGAATGTAGTACCATTATCAGATATAATTCATCAAGGCACCCTGAACCTATATGCAATATGGTTCCGAAAAAGTTGAAGCACATGTTGAGTTGTGACCTCTCTAAGTGGGATTGCCTCTGCCCACTTGAAAAAGTAGTCGGTGGTAGCTAAGATGAACTGATGACCCTTGGAAGAAGGAGGATCAATAGGACCCACAATGTTGATACCCCAACACTCGAATGGCCATGAGTAGGGTGTAGAATGTTGGGTGGTTGGTGGAGGACCACGCCGTGTACATGACACTGATGGCATCTCCTAACTCCATCTATGTAGTCTATAATCATCGAAGGCCACAATATCCTAGTCTCTTGATTTTTCATCTTCATCTGCAGACCTGATTGATGTGCTTCACATCACCTGAATGTACCTCGATTATAATGCCATGGGCTTCATATTTATGACAATGTAACCACATCTGGTCAAAGGATCGACAGTATAGGGTGCCATCAATGAGAGCATAGGAGAGACCTCTCTGTTTCACCTGATGGGCTTGTGATTTTTCTTGATGTAGTTTGTCAGTGTTAAAATAGTCTATGAACAGTTGCCTCCAATCCAGCTCCTTGTCCATTTTGGCAATGACAACCTCCCCTTCAAGAGAAAGTCTCTCGATGAGTCCAACATCAATAAGGGATATGACTTGTCTATTTTGGACCCTTATTGAAATAGACTCATCTTCAGGATATGCCAATTCTTTGGAAAATTTGGCCAAAGCATTTGCTACTACATTCTCTACTTGAGGAACCTTATATATGGTGACTTCAGGAAACTGGGCCAACAACTTCATGGTATACTCATGGTAATGATGAAGCTTGGGTTTGAGAACCTTGTAGAACCCGACAATCTGGTTGATGACCAACTGAGAATCCCCAAAGATGTTGATTCTCTTGACACTGATTGTGATGGCTAACTCTAGAATGACAATCAAAGACTCATACTTGGCTTCATTATTAGTGCAGGGGTTGGAAAGATAGTATGAGAATCTCATCACATCATAGTCTGGAGTTAGGAGAACTATTATTCCCCCCTTTCGAAGAGTAGATCGTGATGCTTCCCCTTTATGAAATGAAGCTGCACCACCAAAATGCATCTCCCATTGGTAGTTGTTAACCTCCACTAAGTTCATGATTTTTTCATTAGGGAGATCATCACTAACTGGAGAATCAGTAGGAAGTTGGTGCGCTGGTAAGAAATCTGCTAGTGCTTGTCCTTTTATCGTAGGGAGTGGTATGAATATGATATCGAACTGTGAGAGAATCATAGACCAGTGTGCCAAACATCCTGATAGTGTTGGTCGTGTCATGAGGTACTGCAGTGGATTGGTTCTGGAGATCAAGTTGACATTATGAGAAAGCATATAATGTCGTAGCTTCTGAGATGCAAAGATCAAAGCTAGGCAATATTTTTCAATAGGTGGATAGCTTGCTTCAGCAGAAATCAGAAAATGGTTGAGGTAGTATAGAGCATTCTCCTTCCATTCGTCATTGATTTAGGCCCATAGAGAGCCAAGAGAGTCTTCCAATGTAGCACTGTAGAGGATGAGTGGCCTAGGGATAGGGACTAGAACGCGGCTTCACCAAATCTGATATCTTCAAAGGCATATTGACACTTGTCATCCCACTTGAACTTGGTGTCCTTTTTGACAAATGTTGAGAATGGATTGCATCTCCCTGATAGGTTGGAAATGAAGCATCTCAGATATGCCAACCATCCTTGGAAGGATTTGAGTTGAGTTAAACTCTTAGGAGGTGGCATTTCTAAGATAGCTTTGATCTTTTCTGGATTTATTTCTATTCCCCGGTGTCGGACAACAAACCCAAGAATTTCCCTGAAGCTGCTCTGAATGCACACTTCAGGGGATTCATTTTGTGGTTATATTATCTTAACCATTTGAAAACTACTCTCAAGTTAAAGAGGTGGTCTTCCTTTTCTCTACTCTTGACTACTAGATCATCAACATAGCACTCAACTTGATGATGGATGAGTTCATTGAAGATGAAGTCATGGCCCATTGGTATATAGCACCAGATTTTAAGGCCAAAAGCATGACTCTGTAGATTGATTGGGGTTTAGTGTTTCTTTCATCTTTAGAAGACATCTTGATTTGGTTGTAGCTAGATGACCCATCCATGAAAGAGAAAATTGTATGAGATGAGGTGATGTCCAACATTAATTCTGGTATAAGAAAAGGAAACTCATCCTTAGGGCATGCCTTATTTAAGTCCCTGAAATTGACTCATATGTGAATTTGACCATTCTTCTTCTTAACTGAAATGGCGTTGGCTAACCAGGTAGGATATTTTTCTTCCCTGATAAAATCAGCATCGATCAATTTCTTGACTTTAGAAATGACCTATTGTTCGATTTTTAATCACATGCATCTAGGAGCTTGCTTGATAGGGTTAGTGTTAGGATATATTGCTTGCTTGTAAACTGCTACGTCAAGAGATAATCTAGGCATCTCCTTAAAACTCTATGTGAAGTAATCTTTAAACACAATCAAAGGCCTAACTAAGTCATTGGGTTCTTCTTCATTCAGCAACGAATTGATGTACGTCTCATGGATTATCTTCTGTCCAGAGATTGATTTCTTTAAGTATGTCAATTGTTGAATAGATCTCTCTTCAAATTTTGGAGGTGCATCCTTAATTTGGAGATCATTTGGATCATCTAAGGTTTCTAAACACATATTCTCATAGGAGTTGGTGTTGTGTGAAAAGAACCTATCAGACTCCAAATAATTAGTAACAACTAAGCAGTAATCGTCATCATCGACCCACCATACCAAATCCTAGTCCTGCACTTGATTGTGCTTCCCTTCCTGTATTGTTCCATGGCTTTTCAAAGTACTCTGACTTGTACCTTGACCATGTATGTGGAATTAAACCTTTATGTATAAGATTATGAACACAAGGCGAGTAAAAATTATATGGTATTTCCATTAATTCTTTAAATGTATCCTCCTCAAGTTCTACATCAACTTTAGGACTTGAGAATGATGATCCCAAAAAGAATCTCTTCGGCTTCATATCACTGGAAGACTTAGAGGCTTCTACTACTAAACCTTCAACTTTTAAGATGAAAGTGAGGTTAGAGCTAAGGTTCTAGCTACCTAATAGTCTCACATAAAGCGATTTGAATACTTTGCTTTGTTTGGTTTACCATGGATCGAAAGTCACCTCTAATGGAACCTGTTGAGAGGGATTGGCTGGTATACTAATCACATTAGACTCATCCTTCAAGTTGGATTCCAAGTCTATGTGAATAGTGGGGGTACTCCTATGAACTAGAACATAACCTCACAACCAGGGTGTCCACAGTTTGATATGATGGAATGGATGTGTGTATGCATCTATTTCTTCTTCAATTCCTCTTTCTTGATCACTTAGATTTTCATTTTTCTTTCCTTTTTCTTTTGCCTTTTCTTTTTCTTCATTTCCTTTTGAATTTGAATTTGAGTTTTGTCCAAGTTCATGAGAAATGGTGTTTTGAGGAAGATAGGTGCTCGCATCCTCATAAATCTCAACCTCTCTAACTAAGAATGACTTTTCATCTCCATTGACATGGTATTCCATCCCATCTTTTCTTAACTTGATGCATTGATGGAGGGAGGATGAAATTATCTTATTCTGATGTATCCAAGGCCTACCGAGGAAAGCATTGAATGAAGTATTCGAATCAATGATGTAAAACTTAGTTTCAATCTTCCAATCACCTATCTCTAAAGGTAACACTATGGAACCTAAAGCCTGCTCACTTTGTTCATTGAATCCTCTCAACATCATCTGATTTTCTTAGAGTGTAGAGATGTCGATCCTCAAATAGGTAAGGATCTTTTGACTCATAATGTTCACCGATGCACCTGGATCGATGAGAACTCTGGCAAGTCTAAATCTTCTCATGTCAATTGTGATGTAGAGGGGACGGTTGTGCTCCAAGTCCCCTAGAAGTAGGTCTTCATCTGTGAAGGTGATCCCCTAAGCTTCTTTTGTGTAATGTGCCTCCTCACCTATAGTGGTCAGTTGAGCTAAGCATATCTCAGGATCAAGGAGAGCCTTGATTAGTGATTCCCTCATCTCTTTGGATAAGACAAGGAAATATATGCTTAGCAGATGGTAACTTTCTTAGATTAGAGAGGACATTTTAGTCCACTTTGGGCTGATCCTCCACAAGCATATCCAAGGGTGGAGCATCCTGTAGAGGGGTTGTCGATCCTCTATACCAATGAATTATTTCCTCTATCTTGAGGTGTCACAGGAGAGAACCTTCACTATAGAGGTTGACTTTGATCTCTTGTGGCGGGTAATGGAAGTTTCTACCACACATCACTCTACAACTTCCTATGGGACCCTTGGAATTGGATGATTCCAAGTCTATCTAAAGAGGTGAACCCTTAGCATTCAAAGTTGGAAAGTCCAACTCTGAATCAGAAAGAGGAAGATCAAAATTGTTATAGTTATTTTGACTTGTTGAGTTATCTTTAAGAATAGAAGTAGATAACCCATCAAATGACAGATGTAATTTAAGCTAGCTTCTTCAATTTTTTGGATTTGATAGGAGGTACAAAGTAGAAGTCAAGTAAAGTAAATGGGGTAAGGGATTTGATGCCCTTATCCACGATATATGGGTTTTACTAGTAGAAGAAGAAGAACTAGGTGAAGTAGAAGTCATCGATGTGGTAGGAATGTTAGAGGCTGACTGGTCTATGATTACCTACTAGATCTACACATGTTCTTCTCTCTATGGAGCTCCCCTTTTCCCCGTGTTGGCACTTGCAACTTGCAAACCTTCCTTGATGTTGGAGGTTTGAGCTAACTCAGGCACCTGCAAGAAAAGTTTCTTGATCTTCTGAATGAACTTGTTAGAGGTTTTGGATAAAGAGATATCCCAACCTTCTTTGGTTTTGGAAGGATCACAAGTATCCCCAACGATTATCCTAATGGAACTGGATGGTTATTTTTGACCTCATTTTAGAATAAACTCTCAACCCCTCCATCTTAGACATAGAACTCCTCTTAGGCTTTAAGTTTCTTAGTTTAAACACATCTAGTGATTAGGTGGACACTCAACCTAATCAGACTTAGAAAGAGTTAGCCATATATCATGCTTTAGTGTTAGGAAAATTTGCCTACCCTAAGCTTGAACCATTCCTCACTTTCCTTCATTCAAGTCAAACTCCAAATCAATACCATTTTGATTTTCTCCAAATCCAAATAAACTCCATATGATCAAAATCCATGATTGAAATCTATGATTGAAAGCCATGATCAAAATCCACTAAAATTCCTAAGTCCAAATCTTTCTAAGTCCTTAATCTTCCCTTAAGCACTTAGCCAAAATCTTGATCAAATCAATTCAAATTCATGGCATTTTCTCATAATTCATTTATATCCTCATTTATGTTCACATATATAAATGAAATGAAATATAAATCAATCAAACCAAATTCCAAAATTCAACTCTTACCAAAATTTTCTAAGTCCTTTAAATTGCTTTTAATGGACATAGCCTAGTCATGATCAAATCATTCCAAACCCTTGAAATTTTCACATGATCCATTTATATTCTCATTTGATTCTCATATAAAAAAAATATAAATTCAAAAAATCAAAACCAATTCCAAAAATCAAACTCAAATCCTCTCAAAATCCAATCTAAACCTTTCAAGTCAAAACCTTGAACTTAGCTAAATCAACCTCAAATCAAACCAAACTCTTGATTTCTTTTCATGATTCAATCAACCCTACAATCATTAATCTAAATATAAATGTAAAATTCAATCACCAAATTTAAAATTAATTCAAAAATCAAACCCTAAATCCTTTCATATTCACTCTTTGAATATGAAGTTGTCAAATGAACCAAAACCCATTTGACTTCAAACCACTTGCAAATGGATTTATATTTCAATCATAAGTCCATATACAAGTTTAATCAAACTCAAATCAAGCTTTGACCAAGCCATTTGACCCACTTAGGCTCACTTGACCCAAAGTGACCTAAAGTACCCTTATATCAAATTCTAATCCTAACCAAATTGGATTGAACCAAACTCACCTATGCCTCTCATCATGATCGACAATCATCATGGGATGATCAATCAATCAAATTGGATCAAACCAAGTCAAACCTAAGGCTTGATCAAGTCAACACTTAGCCCAAAATGAAACCTAACATAGCCAAATTCCACCACAGGCCAAATTAATTGAAACCATTGATCTAAGTTCATTCATGACCTATGTTTGAACATGACCAAGCCAACATTTGAGCCTAACCTAGCCCAATTGGCCACTTGACCCAAGTTGACCCAACTTGACCTAAAAAGTCAAAATGTGTCAAAATTTGATCTAAGCCAAATTGATTGAAACCAATGGTTCAAGTTCATTGCAAGTCACTTGTGGAACTTGACCAAAACCTCAATAGGCTAACTAGACCTACCCTAGCCCAATTGACCTTAGACCCAACTTGACCTAAAGAGGTCATGTTGAGGAAAATTTGAACATATCAAAAATTGATTGGAAACAAAGATACCAATCCACTCCATATGACTAACCTAACCTAAACCTACCCTCGACCTACCTCAAATAGGTCAAATGTGTCAAATAGGTCAACTTGACCCATTTGACCTAAGTGAAGTCATATGAGCCAAATTCAAAACTAATCCAAATTGAACCAAACCAAGGCCACCAATACATTTCAAATGGTCATATGAACTTGACCCAACCTTTGGTTTGACCCAACCTTTGGTTTGACCCAGTTTGACCAATTGGTCAACTTGACCAAAGTTGACCCATTTTGACCTAAATGGGTGAACATGAGCCAAACCTTATCAAATGAATTCCAAATCTCATGTAACTTGGCCAAACCTTGTTTCTCCATATACCCAACATATCTAAATTGAAAAATTAACAAAATGATCATTCTACCTCTAGGCCATAGAACAAATTATGGACTAATCCATGGGTAATTTGGTCATGACCTCTTCATATCCACTTGATACCTTCTTAATACCTCAAGGGGACCTAATGAAGAGTGGTGCACCCAACCCAATGGGTTTGGGTTAGCCCAATTGGCCCCAAGGCCAAACCCAACCCCATAGGTCAAATTGGCTCATTCCAAATCCCTCATCCACATAATTTGATGCACATGGGAGGTTGGAAATCTCAAGAAACCCACCATGTGCAAAAGCTAACATATCAAACAACCTCTCCATTGTGGTCAATTGGATCAAAATGGCAAAGGTGTCTGTCAGTGCCATTGGGAGATATACTCCCCAATTCAATTCAAAATTAGCATTCCCTCATTTGTTTGAGCCAAAGAGAGTGTTAGGAAAGATCAAAGAGCCTTCCTAAGCATTCTAAGGAGGATTTGAAAGTGCTTCTTCTCAATTTTCTCCATTGAAAAATAGGGGAGCTCCTTTGAATCTTCAATTTCCTCTACACTAATCTACTCCAATCCCTCTTGCACACTCTCTCAGAGGACCAATAAAAGTGCACTCAAGTATCCATTTGAGTTTGAGGAGAGGAGGTGAAGCAAAGTGTGAGGGAGATCAAGTGGTGTTGGTCCATTGAAAGATCCACTCAACCCCAAGGCTTGAAAATTTCAACAGGGCTTCGTCTCCACTAGACGAAGCTACCTCATCGATCTCAAGCGACAGTGATCACCTTCGATGAGGTATGGAAGTTTTCGACCACCTAGCATAGAAGCTGTTGGTCTTTTGTGAAAGGAATTTTCATGTCATGCAAAATACACCGCTGGATATGCTCCTTAGTAGCTTTAGATTGTGGGAACAATTTTGTTCCAATCCAAGCTCAATCGAGCTTGATGTTCTCTAGATCATGGAAGTTATGTTAATAAGCTGGGAGATCTTGGCCATCCATCCATGCATTTTGGATGGGCTAGATTATTCCACATTTAGAAAATCATTTATCCTTTATAAACTATGTTGATCCACGCGTTTGATCTTTCATCAAACGATAGGGATCAAAGCATGTCCCGTCGCCGCGCCGCCACCTGATGTGACATTTAAGAAAATGTCTCATCGCGATAAAAGTCACATTGCCATTGCATGTGAGGGACTAGTTAGGAAATTTAATTAATGATTAATTAATCTCCTGATCTTCTAAAATTTGTATCTCTCTCAATAAAAATTCAAAAAAATATAAGGTAAAATCCTTGGAAAGATAATTCATCATAAAATGTTTTAAAAATAATTTCAATGGATTTTGAGTTAGTCTTTTCTCTGATTTTGGGTTTTATTGGAAATTATATTTTGCTAATTATCTCTTAATTAATTTTATTATTAATCCCAAACTTCTTGGGTATGTTTTGGGGGATGACTACTATCTTACCTAATTTTCTTAGGATTTATTGAAGGTTTAATTGGGTGAATTGTGAATGTGTTTTCTAATTACCCTCCTTTAAGGATAATTAAGGTGTGATTAGTGGTTTAATCCATTATTAGAGATTAAGGTTGATCCAGTATTGGAGTTTAGGGCATAATTTTGGGGCATTTTCCTAAGCTATTCCATAAACCCCTTTCTTTAATCCTCTCTTAATTAAGGGTTAATTCATTAATTATCCCCTTAATTAATTTCTAAAAATTCTAAAAACTTCCATAGCTTAATTAATCTGCCTTGGGTTGATGCTTAGGTGTTTAAGAGCCTATGTTTAATTAAGAAAATCAATTCATATGTGTGAAAGGGTGTTATGAAATTACTTAAGCTAAATCTCTTAGCTTAATTAACCATTAATCACGAGCCAAATTGCATTAGGCCCTTTTCTTCTTAGGTGCATTACAAGTTTAAATTCTTTATGAGTTTTTATGTCATCTCATTGGCTCATAATTATTTGGTAAGGGTTAATTAATTTACTTAATTCATACCTTAACTTAATTAATACATAAAAGTGAATCTAATCATCTAAACATTAAACAAAAATATCAAACACATGTGGGAATAGGTTAGGAATAACAAAGTCAATTCACATATTCAAAATTAAATCAAACTTAAAACTAAACAAAAATCACATTGAATAGACTTTGATTTATCTTAAACTTTCTTATTTCATAAAAAAGTCTTTATTATATAATTAAAGTGAATGTATTTACATACTTTCATTGCTTTGATTCTTTCCCTAACATGTTAAATTTGTATGTCATGTGGTTTCATGCATTCATATTTTTCAAATTGAAATTTAAAAATGAAATTGTTTACATTATGTAAAATTTGCATGTGTTGGTTAAAGTAGAAATATGAGTGGCTATTATCATTGCTAAATTCAAATTATTTTCAAAACATATAAATCAATTATCAAATATGAAAGTATGCTACTTATATTTTAATTATAAGCTTGCATGTGAAGGAATATAAAGGCGTTTAGTATAGATTTCCCTTTTCTTTTATGTTAGCATAGTTTTGAATAGGAGTTAGTATGATGTATGGTTCATTTGAAAAGAACCTAACACTTACTTAATTCCATATCCTATTCATCCCTATGCTATATACAAAGAAGGGTTACCTATACTTGAACACATAAATTGCATAAACAAAATAAATCAACTAATATAACTTTTTGCATTCTTCTTTTCCATTTCATTTCTTTTGTACACATGCTTATATTTAAGGAAAGTGGTATATTAGTGTGGACAACCATGAGGTTGTGAGAATTCAAGTAGCCCTAAGTAGGTCTTGTACCTTACACCTCTGGTTAACAATGGCGTTGTACTCACTTATGCTTTTCTTACTTTCATATGTATATGTGAAAAATTGGATAAATAAACCCTTTTCTACTTAAGAAAAATCATGCATATTCAACTTCTAAATTTCCTTAAATGGATTACTTAGCATACATCATAAAGTGTGTTGAATGTTCTCATTTGTGTGTATAGATATGCTTAGGATTCATTCATATGCATGTTATACATGTTGGGAAAGAAATGAAGTAATATGTGTTTTATGAGTTTGGTTCATTTTATTTAATCTTAAAATTCCTTTCTTTTTGAATAGGTTTGTTTAGAGTTTATCTAAACTTAAGATTAATTAAAACACTTAATCAAAATATTCGCTAAACAAAACTAAAATATGAATCTACTTTAAAAATTACTTAGGTTAGGGAAGGAAAGAGAAGTTCCCTTTTCTTTCCTCTTTATAACTTAGTAATTAATTATAGGATTCACTTGAACTTAATCAAAACATAAAATAAAATCAACCCAAAATAATTGAAAAACTTAAATGAAACTCTCCTCTCAGTTGAACATGTTTTCACACTTAGAATTTTTGAACCTAAAGCTATAGCTAAGCATACCACACAAACCTTCCAAAGCGCATACAGTAGGCTAAGTCACCACTTCTATCTTTAGGTTAGGGTGGTGCATGGTTTGATGTTTGTTTTATTTTGGGATATATGTTTTAGACTGGATGTTAGGATGTATGCTCATAGAAAATGAATGTGTTAGTCTAAATATTTTGTAGATTGTGCTTAAGGTGCTATCATAAATAAAAATCTAAATGCTCTTCCTTGCAGGTGTTTTATACTCCTAAGCATAATCCAATAGGCTTGGTGGGCTTAGTCACCCATGTGTGGGGTGATAGTCTAATATACATGCTTGGGATTTATGTGGTTTGTTTTAGCTAACCTTTATTTTGTAAGTGTTAGTTAGATTTCCATTCTTTTCCTTTTCATGTAAATTTGTGCAATTAGGATTTTGAAATGATTGTTATGGGGATTAAGGGATTGGTCATAAGATCTATCTTGCACCATGTGAGGGCTTGGAGAATCTACCTTCCAACCATTCAAAAGAAAGAACCAAAGAAGAAAGAAGGAAAGAAGAAGAATGAAGAAATAAAAGCTTGAAGACCCTATAATAATGAATTCCTTGCTTAATTGTAATTTAATTCATTTGTGATCCAAGTTGTATAAGAGTAGAGCTCGGTTACCCAATTTTCTATTTTGGTTTGTCGGTGGTGCCGACAATGACCTTTATTCTTTTTTAGCTTTATAAATTGATTGATGATTTATTTAACTTGTGCATTAAGTTATATTTTTTCTAGTTTCTTCCATGCTTTATGTATGGCTTGGATGTGGATTAGACTTTTAGGAAAAATAAATCTTTAACCAAACTTAGCAACTCAAATTAAAAATAAAGAACTCATAACCTCACCTAAAGCTTAGGTTTAAACTCAAAATAAAAGAATTAGCAACCTCTTAGCTGGATGAGTATTTCTTTTGTAATATCATGCACAATAGCATATTATTTCACTCTTGATTAGAGGGCTTCCACCTATGCTAGAGAAACTTGGCTTGACCTATCAGTGTGTTATGGATTTACTAAGAAGGAGCTATATCAACCTTGTCCTATCTTAGATTTGCAAATCTAAAGGGATAGTCTACTGGTTGTGGGGTAGAGCTAACCAACCTAAGAGGTGCCTTTCAGTGTGCAATAGTTATGCTAGGAAGAAAGCATATAGACTTACATCTTCTAAAGCAAGGAGCAACCATTGGGGTGACAGTGGGTTGTAGCATAACAAATGACGACGCGCCCATCAGTGTGCAATGGTCATGCCAAAAAAAATGTGTGATAGACTTACATCTTCAAAAGCAAGGATGACTGCTGGGGTGACTCGTTGGTGGCACCACAAATCGAACTCGACCTAAGGGAGACTACTTGAGAGTGCCACGGGACTTATCTATTCAAAGTAGTGATTCCTATAGGAGTTTTGTTGACACGCCCAAAAGATAGGATGTGCTTGGGAAAGGTGCGAGGTGTCCTCCTAATCCACAAGAAAAAATATATATTTTGGTTTATATGTTTACGTTGACCACAGGTGTGAGGGGCCACAGCGAGAAGGGGTTTATATTAGCCTAGTCCTATCTGACTTACTGACCAAGGAGAATCTACATATGAATATATTCTCCACCAGGATGGCTAGTAGGAAAGGGGCTGTCCAATGCAAGTAACACGGGTTGTGTCTAAATGGGGTGATAAGATGTGATCCAAATAGAGTGCCGGGGAAGTTCACTGGGGGTTTATCTTGGATCTGTAAAAGCTATTGGTGTTTTAGGTGGCCAACTCAGAAAGCTTACAGACTTACATCTGCCATGAGTGGTGTATCCACTGGGTGGGTCATTGTTAGCATAGCGAGAACCAAAGAACCTAAGGTGTCCGTCGATGTGCGATGATCAATATAAGATGAAGGCTTGTAGACTTACATTTTCATAGATGGAAATGATCATCGGGATAGTCTATCGTTAGCGGGATAGATGGTATATGACCTAGGGTGACTACCAAGTGGGGAGCCTCGAATGAGGACTAGACCCAGACTTGAAGTAGTTAGGAGGAAAATAGACATTAAGAAACTTATCCTAGGCCTTAAATAAACTCAACCTGGTTAGTGCATGATGGCTAGCTTAAGAAAGCAAAGAGCTTACATCCTCTTAAACAAAGTCAACATGAGGTAGCTTACCACAATAAAACTACCAAACTAACAAGATGCTCATCGATTTGTAATGGCCAAGTTAAGAAGAAGGCTTGTAGACTTACATCCTCTAAATAAAGAAACATTGGGGTGACACACTAGCAGGGTAGCAAGTCAGCTCGACCTAGAGCAGCTAATGCGTGAGTGCCATAGGGGGCTTTATCTCACATCAAAGTAGCCCGAGATAAAATATATGTGTTTGTTTTATGTGGTTGTGAGTAGTTTGTGTTGGTGTTGTGTTAATAAAAGATAGGATGCCACTTGGGTTCCTCACACCTACCCTAAACACATCATGGTGGATTCACGAACAAAGATGTCTCTCAATAATACGAAGGTATGGAATTTGAGATGAAAAGAAATTTTATTAATAATTATTTTGAAATAAGATTTATGGATAGTATTTCTTTAGGAAGAGCCTGTTGATTGGAAGCATTGGGTGCTCTCCCTTAAAATTTATAAGCTAATAAGATCCACCATGGTAGGCCTTCTCTATGATAAAAGAGTCTTCTTAAGTGAGTTCAAACTTTCCACCCATCTTTTGATGGGCAACAATTGGTCTTCTTAGAACTAAAATAATCTCTTCTACTTGAAAGGCTGTAGGATAGACCAACTTGTTATGAGCTTGAATCATTTTGTATTTATACAACTTGAGGTTCTGGCATGCCCGGAGGCGACTCTCCTCCAAACTTTTGAGCTCTTCTAGCCGCAACTTGGCATTCTGCTCCGTTGTGATCTTGCTACCCATAACTATTCTTAATGATGGGAGTTGGACTTCTAATGGTAGAATGGCTTTAGAACCATACACTAAGGAGAATTGGGTAGATTGAGTTTGAGTTCTGTATGTGGTGCGGTCAAGGCTTCTTGCCAATATCGCTTGTTTGTATCAGTGTCTTCTTTAACATCGGGATGAGAATTTTATTGAAGGTTTATGCTAAGCCATTTTTTCTTGGGTAATAGATGGTAGAATATCTCTAATATATGCTATGTCTCCAAGAAAAGTTGTTGATTTTAGTGCTCTTGAATGCAGTACAATTATCAGATATAATTCATCGAGGTAACCTAAACCTATATAATATGGTTCCTGAAAAACTAGAGCACATGTGACCTCTCGGTGGGATTTCCTTCCATCCACTTGGAAAAATAGTTAGCTAGAATGAACAAATGACCTTGGAAGATGAGGATCGTGGACACTATGTACCCCAACACTCGAATGGCTATGAAACCAAGGCAGGGTGTAGGATGTTGGGTTGTTGGTGTAAGACCACACAATGCACTTGACATTGGTGTCATCTCCTAGCTACATCCTTGTAGTATGTGGTCATCGAAGGCCAGTAGTACTCTAGTCTCTTAATCATGGCTTTCATCTTCGGACCATGTTGATGCGCTCTGCATAAACTTGAGTGTTCCTTGGTCACAATCTTACGGGCTTCGTGCTAATGACTTCTCTCGAGGTAGTTTGCATATTTAGATAATCCATGAATGGTTGCCTCAAATATGACTCATCATCCTTTTTTGCAACGGTAACCTCCCCTTCAAGAGAGAGTCTCTCGATGAGTTCAATGTCAATAAGGGATAATACTTGTCTATTTTGGACCCTTATTGGTATGGACTCATCTTCTGGACATGCCAACTCTTTGGCTAGCTTATTAATACATACTATGTTCTCTCTCTGAGGAATCTTACAAATGGTAACCTCTGGATTTGGGCCAACAACTCCATAGTGTACTTATAGTAGTGATGGAGCTTAGGCTTTAGAACTTTATAAGGCCCAACTATTTGGTTGATGACTAATTGAGAATCCCTGAAGATATTGATATCTTGGATGCATAGCGTAATGAATAACTTCAGACTGGCAATCAAAGCCTCACATTCAGCTTTGTTATTGGTGCATGGATTGGATAGGTGATATGAGAATCTCATCACATTGCATTCCAGAGTTAGGAGAACTATTTATATCCATGCCTTTCCGGAAGAGTAGATCATGGTTCTTCTCCCTTTTGAAAGGAAGTTGCACCATCAAAGTACATCTCCTAGTGGAGAATGTTAGTGTCCCCTAAGTTCATGATTTGTTCATTGGGAGGCCATCATTAAGCAAGGAATCATCAGGAAGTGGGGGTATTGTTAAGAAATCCACTAGTGCCTGTCCTTTCACTGTATGGAGGGGTATGAAAGTAATATCAAACATTAATAAAATCATGGACCATCGCGCTAACCATCCGGATAGCGTCAATCGTGTTATGAGATATTGCAGTGGATTGATCCTATAGATCAACTTCACCTTATTACAAATCATATCATGCCATCATTTTTGGGATGCAAAGATTAAATGCTAGATAGTGCTTTTCAATAGATGGATAATTTACCTCAATAGGGATTAGACGATGACTAAGATAGTAGACTGCATTCTCTTTCCCTTCATCATTGGTTTGGGCCAACAAAGTGCCAAGGTAGTCATCTCACAATGCGGTGTAGAAGATGAGGGCTTTGAGGGATGTATACTAGAATTGCGGCATCAGTGCTTGATATCTTCAAAGGCATGTTGGCACTTATCATCCCACTTGAACTTAGCATCCTTTTTGACAAGTGCTAAAATGATTGGCATCTTCCTGATAGGTTAGAATCAAAGCATCTTAGATACACCAATTACCCTTGAAATGATATGAGTTGAGTTAGATTTCTAGGGGGTGGCATTTCTATTATCATCTTGATCTTCTCCGGATCGATTTCTATTCAGACAATAAACCCAAGGAATTTCTCTGAAGCTACTCGAAATGTACACTTTAGGGGATTCATTTTAAGTTAAATTGTCTTAACCATTCAAAACTATTCTCAAGTCAAAGAGATGGTCTTCCTTTTCTTTACTTTTGACTATGAGATCATCGACATAAACTCACTTGATTAATGAGTTCATCAAAGATCGATTCATGGCCCAGGTAGGTAGCAGCATTTTAATGAAAGACATGACCCTATAAAGATTTTGATTGGGGTTCGAAATGAAGTGTTTCTTTCATCTTCAGGGCCCATCTTTATTTGGTTATATTTAGATGAGCCATCCATGAAAGAGAAGACTGCATTATACGAGGCAATGTCTACCAATAGTTCTGGGATTGGTAGTAAAAATTTGTCTTTTGGATATGCCTTATTCAGATCCCTAAGATCGACACATATGTGAATTTGTCCATTCTTCTTCTTAATTGAGGTGACATTAGCCAACCAGGTAGGATATTTTTCTTTCCTGATAAAGCCATCATCGATCAATTTCTTGACTTTAGAAATGACCTATTATTTAATGTCTAATCACATGTGTTTAGCTTGCTTGATAGGGTTAGCACTAGGCTCTATTACTAGTTTGTGGATTGTTATGTCAGGAGATAAACCGGTCATCTCTTCATAACTCTATGTGAAGCAGTCCTTAAACTTAGTTGTTGACCTCACTTTTGGAGTGTGCTCTCAACTTCCTCATCATTGGTCTAGGACTCTTATAAACACTAAGTGTTCCTTAGTCTTAAGACACTTCTAGTGATTAGATGAACACTTAGCCTAACCCTAGAGACTTTGAAGAGTTAGCCATAGGGGTAGGTTGTGCCTTAGATTTAAGAAGACATGTCTACCTTATAGCCCAAACCAAATCCTTGCTTCCTTTTTCAAACCAAACCTCAAATTTAAATTCAAATTCCAAAATTAAATCCAACTATCCAATGATTGAAATCCATCACAAAATTCAAACTCCAAATCCCTTCCTAGGCCCTTTGATTTTATCTTATGGACTTAGCCTTAACCAAATCCAAATCAACCTCAATCCAATTGATTTTCTCAATTAAAAAATTTAATCTCAAATCAAATTTCAAATCATAAATCAATTCTAAACTCCAAATGATTGAAACACTTGATTAACTCTAAATTCCAAAATCTCTTCCTAAGCCATATGAACCACCTTCATGTGCTTTGCAAAAAATCCTTCAAACCAACTCAAACTTGGTTAATATCTTTATAAATCAATCATTCCCTCATTTTTGTTCATAAATATAAATGAAATCCAAATTCAAACCTTTCAAATCAAATCAAAATAAATCAAACCAAATTAAGACCCTTCTTAAGCTCTATGAACCTACCTCCATAAACCTAATCAAATCTTGATCCAAATCAACTCAAACATGATTGATTTCCATAAATCAATCATTCATTCATTTATACTCATAAATATAAATGAAACCCACCCTCCAATGACCAAAAATAAATCATACCAAGTCAAAACCCAAGTTAGCCCTTTTAACCTACATCCCTAAGCTTAATCAAATTTGTTTCCAAATCACTCCAAACTCAAGTGATTTTCTCATGACCCATTTATATCTTCATTTATATTCAAAAATATAAATGAAGTATAAATTTAAATGGCCAAAACCAAACTCAAATCAAATCAAATTACTAATTTTAACCCTTTTAGCCAAACTTTTGAACTTGGCTAAATGAAACTCAAATCAACTCAAAACTCATGGATTTCTTCATGATTCAATCATTTCTTCAATCATGAATCCAAATATAAACATAAATCACCATTATCAAACCAAAACCAAGTCAACCCAAATCAAGCCCAAGTTAACCTTTTTGACTTGAAATTGTCATATGAACTAAAACCCATTTGGCTCCAAACCAATTGTAATTGGATTTATATTTCAATCCTAAGCTCATAAGTGGGTTCAACCAAACTTGAATCAGCCAATTGACCCATTTAGGCTCACTTGACCCAAAGTGACCTAAAAGAGCTTTTGAGCCAATTTCTAATCCAACCCAAATTGGATTGAACTAACCTTGTCTAAACTTAAAATCATGATCAACAATCATTATAGGGTGATCAACCACCTTGAATTGGGTCAAACTAAGTCAAACATAGCCTTCGACCAAGTCAATCATTTAGCCTAAATAAAACTCAAACTAGCCAAATCTATTATATGCCAAATTGATTGAAACCATTGACCCAAATCCATTCATAATCAATGATTAAACGTGATAAAGTCATCAATTGAGCTAATCCAAGCCTAATTGGCCACTTGACCTAAGTTGATCCAAATTGGTCTAATAAGCCAAAATGAGCCAAATCATGATTTAATCTAAATTGATTGCAACTAATGGCTCAAGTTCATTCCAAATCACTTGTTGAACTTGAATAAAGCCATGATTGAACTCAAGTTGACCAATTGGTCAACTTGACCCAACCTAGCCCAAATTGACCTAAAAGATCAAATTGACCAAAATCCAAATTAATTCCAAATTAAACAAAAACAAAGCATACAATCATTTTTAATCAACCAATTGAACTTGGCTCAACACCTAACCCAACTTAAATTGGTTAAATTGGTCAAATTGGTCAACTTGACCAATTTGACCCTTTTGAATCCAAATGGGTCAAATTCAAACCTAGGCCAAACCAATCCAAATTAATTGAGCCAAAAAAATCCCAAATCATCATATGAACCTAACCCTAGCCTTAGTTTGATCCAATTTGACCAATCGGTCAACCCAACCCAACCTAGCCCAAATGGAATCCATTTGATGAAATGAAGCCAAATCCCTCCAAACTAACTTATGGGACCCTAGGACTTAGTCAAACCCGACCCAAACATGTCCTAAGTCATTTCCAAATTAGCCTAAAAGATAAGTGGACCCCACCAAGGGAATTAGCCATCAAATAATAGGATTTAAACCTTAAAACCATTGGATCCAAGCTAAAGTCAACTTGCTCATCCCCATGGCAGCTCATTGGCACTACATGGAACCTTTTCCTAACCCACCTAGCTAACATAACTCACCATAGGTCAACCAAGGACCCTTTGGTAGTGAGTTGACTCACCTCCAACCCAAATTGAGCACCCATTGGATCCAGACCATGGCATCATTGCACATTTGGTCCATGGAAGCTCCCCATCACTTTTCCAATCCCTGGCGTGTGACCTGACCTTGATAGAGACAACTCCGATGGCCGAACGGACATGAGCCAGTCTAAAACATGCGCACAAGTCATCCATTAATGATGGAAAATTGATGGGTATACCCCCTCAATTTGAAGAGGAATTCACACACAATCTAGTCATGAGCCCTCCTAAGCCCATTTCAAAACCCCTCAGAGCATTTCCAAGGATCCCTAAGCCCTCTCCATTTGGCATTTCTATCCTCTGAGTAAGGCTAAAAAAAGGAATCCCATTCCCGAGCAATACTCCCTCTCCACTAAATCAAATCCAAATTCCTCTTAGCCACACCATCACCACACTTCGTCAAGCACAACCAAACCAATTCCTAAGCTCCCAAGTGGCCAGAGGTGTGAGTTCAATCAAAACCAAAGCCTTTACATGAGTGGATTGGTCAACCAAGCCTCCCACACCAAATCAAGTTCAAAGCTCCTCAATAGGGCCTTCACCTTAACTATGCGAAGCTATCTACGATGTTGCACCACCGGCCATTAGCTTCGGTGGGGTAATTCCTCAAAATCATAGATATGGAGAAATTGTGCTTGATCCTTTTTAAAGAGAATTCAAATCTCATGCAAAATTGACCATTGGATGTGTGCCTCTCGCTTCCCCAAAGGTTTGGAAAGAATTTAGAGACAATCTAAGCTCAGGTAAGCTTAGATCTAACGAGGGAAGATGGAAAACATCCATCTTACATCGCTCATGAACAGGATATATCATGAGCCGTCTAGCTCACATGATTAAGATGAATGACTCTGATCAAATCCCATGGTAGAGCCTTTGATTCCTTTCCTAAGTTGTGTATCGAATCTCAGTCATCCGATCTTAGATCGAAAGGCCAACAGAGAAAGTGTGTCCGCCGCCAGCTGAGTCAGCACGTGGATGTGACTACTTAAAAAGTTAATCTCATCACTCGATGTGGAAAGCGCCGCATCAGCAGCCACATGGCCCGATGAGATTAAGGCTTTAATTAGGGCTAATTAATTAGTTTTAATCCTAAAACCTCCTAAAATCATAACTAATTGTAGAAAAATCCAAAAAGTACAAACTTAGGCTCATTTTGAAGATATTGCAGAGGAGAATATAGGAAAATTATAATTAATTGATTTTAAATAGAGATTTCAACTTAATTAGAGTTTTATTAAAAATGATAATTAACTTAATTACACCTTAATTAAGCACTCAATTAATCTCAAATTTTTTGTGGATGTTTAGGGGTATGACCTTTACCTCCCCTATTTTTTTGGGATTTTATTAATTGCATAATTAGAGCAATCATTTGGGTAAGCCATAATCACTCTCTTAATCTAATTAATCATAATTATGGAATGAAATGTAACTTGATTATTCATTTAAACATAAGTATCTCTATTAAACAGTAAGATCACTTAGGAAATGTGATTGGGGATATTTTTTCTAATTCATGTCCTAAGTCTTCTATATCTTTAAAAATCAAACTAATTAATAGGATAATGGAATGATTAATTGATAAATTAAATGAATAATATTCAAAATAAGGAAATCAAAATCTAATTAAATGTTTAAATGATTTAGAGATTAGGATTGAAGCCTTGCCCTTAGTCCTTTCCCCTAAGTTAATTTCATCATTCAAATTAAAACATAATCAAATGTTTAATCAATTCATTAAAAGCTTAATGAAATTAAAATTAATAAAATTAATTCATCCACACCTAAGCAACCTTTAATTGATCTTGATAACATGGGTGTTCCAAGGTGAGAGATAATGAAATTATAATTGGCCCACATGTGTGAAAATCATAAAAGTAATTAAGTGAGATCCCTTAAACTTAATTAACTATTAATCATAAGCCAATTGCATTAGGCCCCATTAACTTCTTAGGAGCATTGCAAATTTACTTTTCATGTTGTTGCATATCATATTGGCTTATTATTAACTAGTTAATTAACATAACGTGATATATGTAAGGGATAATTAACTCATTTAATTTATACCTCAACCTAATCAAAATATAAAATAAACTTAGATATTTTTTCATTAAACCAAACTAATTCACACATAGGAAAATGGGTTAGGATTAGCAAACCTCTCTCATATTTCCTAAATAAATTCAAATTCAAAGATAAAAATATCTTAAAAACATTTTGGTTCATTTTAAATAGCCTTATTTAATATGATTGTCCTTAGAATTAATTAGGGATGAGTGAAATCATTTGTTTATATTTATTTATTTCTTTCCAATCATGCTAAATATTGTTTGCCATATGAAATCATGCATTCATTTCTTTTGAAAATTAATTAAATAAAGTATTTTCTTTTATGTCAAATTACATGTGTTTGCTAAATTAAGAATATGAGTGGCTATTATCACTATTAAACCAAAAACTATTTTGAAAACATAACTTTTGCATGGATTTTTTTATCTTTATAATTATTCATACATTTACATATATCTAAGAATAGTGGTATATTAGTCTAGACATCCCAGGGCTACGAGGCTTTAAGTAGCCCTAAGTAGGTCTTGTACCTTACGCCCCTGGTGTAGAAAATAATGGCACCGTACTCACTTAAAACTTTTATACATGTAAATATGTATTTAGCTAATGGATGAAAAATCTCTTTTTTCTACATAATAAATAAATGCATTCATAATTCAATCAACAAATGAAATATTTAACTTTCCAAATACATTTCTTTGCATTCATCATCAAAGTGTGTTAAGATTTACATTGCATATATAGGCATGCTTAAGATTATTCATATGCATGGTATACATGATGGAAAGAAATGAATGAGTATGTGTTATGTGAGAGTAATCCAAGCTAATTAATCCTAAGATGCCTTTCTTATTGAATAGTGCTATTTAGAATGAATCTAAACTTAGGGTTAATTAAAACACATAATAAATCATTCAATAAAGGAAATTCATTAATTAACTTACCTTAGAAATGACTTAGGGAATAGATAAAAGAGAGACTCTCTCTCTTTCTTCTCTTTATAACATTTAGTTGTTAAGTGTATGACATATGAAATAAAATAAAATGCTAAGTAAAATCTCCAAATCAACTAAACCACTTAAAGAGAAATCAACCCTTTATAAATTATATCTCTCACACTTAGCAAGTCATAAGCGTAAAACTAGTTAAGACATACCACACAAGTTCTAATACATGCACATTAGGGTAAGTCACCATTTCTAGCTTTATGTTAGGGTGGTGCATGATTTGATAAATGTTTAGTTTTGTGATGTATTATTTTAGAATGGATGTTAGGGTGTATATGCGTAGCCTGAATGTTAGGCTGCTATTAGCCTAATCATATTTTATGTAGGGGTTGTGCTTAAGAGGTCATTGTAATAAAAATATAAATGCTTTTTACTATGCAGGTCTCTTAGCCCCTAAGCATAGCCCAAGTTAGGATAGGTGGACTTAGTTACCCATGTGTAGGGTGCTAAGTCCAAATTATTCCTATAACTGCTTGGGTTGTATGGTGTGTTTAGCTAATATTTATTTTGCAGGTGTAGCTAGATTTATTTTCCTTTCATTTAATGTAATTTTTACATTAAGCTTAGGATAAGTGTTATGGGTATTATGGATGAATATTGGTTATAAGATCAAATCTTATACACCATGTGATGCCTTTGGAGCAAGCTACATCCCAATCAAGCTAGAAGAAAGAAAGAAATAGAGCAAATCAAGGTGAAGAAATGAGAGATGAAAAGTGAAGGATGGAAGATGAAGAATGAAGACCCCCATAACACTTATAATTTCATAATTGTAATTATTCTTTCATTATACTGGGATGTATAAGGGTAGAGCTCAGCTACTCACATTTCTTTTCGGGTTGTATGGCAATACCCGACCACATCGACCTTTTATTCTTTTGTGATAGCTTTATAAAATTGTTTGACATTTTATTCAGCTTATGTATTACAAATAACATGCCTTTTCATAGTTTCTTTAATAATGGTGATTACTGTGTGACCTGGATGTGATTAGGCTCTTAGGATAAAAATAAATTTTCTACCCCACTAATAAATCATAATAAAAATTTTAAAATAATTTATAACCTCACATAAAAGCCTAAGAATTAAATTAGGACAATAAAATGTTTAGTAATCCCTTAGCAGGATGATTGAATGTAAAATATCTTGCATGTCATATTCTTCCACTCTTGCTAAGAGAGGTCTTCCATCTGTGCCAAAGAATAAAGGCTTAACCTATAAGTGCGTTTGATGGAAAAACACCTCTTTCTCCTCTGATTTAGCCCATAATGAATTTCTCATGCATTTAGTCATACAAAATCATATAGCCAATGTCAAAATAAAAAGTCCAAAAATCAAATAATACTTCATAAAATTTACATTAGAGTTAAGTCATTATTCATACCCTTCATGATCTAGTCTCTTAAGAAGTGAGTTTAAAGATTTAGTTTCTCTTCTAAGTAAATAACAACCTAACCATCTTGCGAAGCATATGACTTGCCTACATGGATTTAAGGTACAGAAGGAGTTAGCTGGCTGCCACTCCAAGCAATAATAAGTCTAGCCGTTGAGTGGTTTACTCTCTCTTGTGAAGGTAAATCATATACCAACTTTCGCCTTAGATTTAGGTCTTGTTTTGGCCCTCGCCAAAGCTCCTCAGATTTAGGATATGAGGTCGCTATTTTACTTTATGGGCTACAAGCATAAATTCTCACCTCTTAGGCATTTCTAAAATCTTGTATTGTGGAATTATAAGTCCTAGATTTCTAATAAAATTTTAACTCAAACAAATAAATCACCTCAATTTTAAATATATAAAACCCAACCATATAATAGATTGGAATGCTCACTAGGTTTCTTAATATTATAAGCACTCCCTACTCATCATCCTTGATTATGATAAGAACTCTTGATTTTAACTCAAACAAATAAATCTCCTCAATTTTAAATATATAAGAACTCTTGATATCTCTCACTTGATTTTTAAAAATATAAATAATCCTTTTATGGTCCTATTTTTGAATTCTTTAGAGACAACAATCGCCTACTTTAATCAACAGAATTCTTAAGGGATTCATTTTTCTTAAGATGTAATTAACTGTGGAGGCTTGCCTCTAGGGAACTTAATGTACCCAATTTAAATAAACCCCGCTTTACTTTTCCATGTTAAGTAGGGGAAAACTCTCTGGTATATTTGAAGACCATCATGCTTTAGGAGTCCTTATTAGGTGATTAGGTCCATTATATGGTAGTGACTTCTATCTCTCGAGATAGTACACTATTCCTTAATGTCATACCCGATCACCATAATAAGTACATCTGTGGATATGCATGATGTCTCCTTAAATATATACACAAAGCACACCAAAATGAAAATTATACACCACTTCAATCAACAACCTAACTAAGTCATTGGTTTTAGTATCACTCAATAAAGAACTGATGCATGTCAAACATGGATTATCTTCAGTTCCTAAGTTTATTTCTTTGAGCTCATCGATGGTTGATCTGATCTCTTTTTTGAACTCTGGTGGTGCATCCTTGACTTCAAAGTCATTTAGATTATCTTAAGTTTCTAAACACACCTCCTCATATGAGTTAGCATAATTTGAAGAGAACCTATAAGATTCTAAATGATTGGTAATGACTAAGCAATTATTATCATCATTGACTGGACCCACTGTACCGAATCCTAGTCTTGGTTTTGATTAAGGATGTCTGCTTTAGTTGTCCTATAACCTTTCAAAGTAGTTTGACCTGTGTTTAGACCAAGTATGTAGGATTAATAATTTTTTTGCTAGATTAAGAACACAAGGTGAATACCAATCAAAGGAAAATTATATTAAATCTTTATATGAATCATCATTAAGTTCTGCATCACCTTCCTGACTTGAGGATGATGCTCCCAAAAAGAATCTCTGAGTCTTCCCATCTGTGGATGACTTAAGGGCTTTTTTAACCACCAAACCCTCAACTTTTTGTGAGAAAGTGGGGTTAGAGCTACGGTTCCCAACTGATGCCTAACTGTCTCATATGCAAACTTGGTTACATTTATGCTTTGCTTTAGAGCTCGATCTTCATCACTATTCTACTTGAATGTCACCTCGAAAGGGCCAGTTGGTGTGCTAACCACATAAGCCTCATCCTTTGAACTAGATTCTAAGTCTATGTGAATAGCAGGTGTACTTCTGGTGGCTGGGACATACCTTCTATTAGGTGACCAATAGGGAGGCTTTTCACCTCGAGGGCTGCCTATGAACTATCCTCTGTCTCTACCTGGTAGAGGTCGGGTCATCCTACCTATATGTTCGAATGAAGTAACAAACTGTGGGCGGAATCTAATGTCAGGCTCTATATCTCCACCTAAGTCCATGTCTCGCTCTTTTTTATTTACTTTTTCTTTCACTTTTTTCTTTTCTTTTTATATTTCATTTTTTTTTTTATTATTTTTTCTCTCATGGGGATCTTGATTAGATTTGCGAGAATGGACTTGTTAGTTTTGGGGAAGAAAGTAGGCTGCATCCTCATATATCCCAACCTCATGAGCTGTGAGGGGTTTTAGATCTCCTTTGATGCAGTACTCAATTTCACATCTCATGAACTTCATGTATTGATGTAGAGAGGATGGAACTATATGATTTTCATGTATCCACGATCTCCCAAGTAAAGCATTGAAATATGTATCCAAGTCTATGATATGAAACTTGGCTTCAATCTTCCAATCATCTATCTCCAATGGCAACACTATGGAGCCTAAGGCCCACTTGCCTTGTTCATTGAATCCTCTCAACATCATCCACTCTTTCAGAGTTTGGAGATGTCAATCCTCAAGTAAGTAAGGGTTCTTAGACTCATAATGTTGATTGATACACCTTGATCAACTAGAACTCTTGATAACCTGTATCGACCAACATTTACTGAAATGTAAAGAGGGTGGTTGTGCTTGATCGTTCCTAGAAGCAAGTATTCATCACTGAATGTAACTCCTATAATATTCTTCAAGCTGTGTGCCTCTTCTTCAGTAGCAATCAATTGAGTTAAGCATATATATGGATCAAGAAGAGCCTTGACTAGAGATTCCCTCATCTCTGTGGATAAGACAAGGGTGTCATATATGCTTAATTTATCTAGCAACTTTCTAAGATGAGCTAGGTTGTTGTAATCAATTTTAACTTGGTCCTCCACAAGCATATCTATATGTGGAACATCTTATAGAGGGGCTATCTGCTCACTAAAACCAATAGCTTGTTAACCCTTATCTTGAGGTGCCCAAAAAGGAAAGTCTTATTCTGAATTAGAAGAGGGTGGATCGAAATGACTAAAGCTATTATTATTATTTTTTAGACTTGGAGAGTTTTCAATAGGAATAAAATCTAGAGTGTTAGAGGTGGACTAGATGTAAGAGAAAGCTTTCTTCATTGATTTCTTTTTAGGCGAGGTACATTATAGAAATCTAATAAAGTAAGCATATTAAGGGATTTAATGCCCTTATCCATTGATACAACAATCTTGCTGGTGGAAGAGGAGCTATCATATGAAGAAGTAGTAGCTGTAATGGTGGACTCAGATGGTGGTTGTCTGAACTATCCAGCAAGTGGTGAGCTCGCTAGGTATCACCTTCTTCAAGTTGTCTTTGGCAACTTGAAAACCTTCCTTGATGTTGGAGGTCTGAGCTTCCTCAAGCACCTATAAAGAGAGTTTCTTGATTTTAGAAACTACCTTGTTAGAGATTCAGGATAAGGCAATATTCCAACCTTCTTTTGTCTTAAGAGGATCACAAGTATCCCCAAGAATTACTCTAATAAAACTAGATGGTTGTTCTAATAAATATTCTTTGGAGATAACTATGATGCCCGACTTGTAGCTACGCTCAAGCTAGTCCTTAAAAGTAATGCAATCCTCCAAGACATGACTAATCATGTGGTGGTAGCGAAATAGTTAGGATCATTACTCTTGCTCACTTCATTCGACCTCTTGAGCTATGGTAATTAAAATTCAGGTTTCTTTAAGAGATTCTTAAAGATTTTCTTAACTACTTCCCTCTTGAATGAATATTCTTATTCAATATATCAGTAAGAGTAGGTAGGTAATAGCTACTTAGTGGTGGATATGAGTACCATTCTGGGTATGCTACTGAGGTGGTGGGAATGGCCATTGTGGTAGCTATGGCTGCTAATATGATGATCGAGGTGGTGGCAGAGGAGGAGGAAAAGGAGCCTGTTGAGCTCGAGCTCACTTATACTGGACTCTAGCTGGCTGCTTCCCTCTATCCACTAACACAACTATCCCTAGCTTCTTATCGAACATCTTCTGTGGCTTAGGTCGAGATGACTGGTTGGGAAAGGCCAACTATTTGGCTTCCTCTTATAGGCTAGCCACCTTGTTGATTAGTTTTTCAAATTTTCGGATGATAAATCCCTTAAGCATGAAGGCGACTGAGCCATAAATATTCTTGAGGAGAATCTCAATGACATATTGTTTGGATAGCTGCAGCTTATATTTCATGCTCAAGTTGCGCTACCTAAGAATATAATCAATAAGGGACTCGTTGGGAACTTGTTTCATTACAATGAGATCACCTACAGTCACTCTTTGCTGAGCTCCATCAAACTCCTTGTTGAAGAGGTGCTACAACTCAATAAAAGTTCTAACCGAACTATTGGATAGTTCAACATACCATTCAAATGTAACCCTTGCTAGACTGTTGACAAAAAAGTTTGAACAAAAGTGCATCACTGCCACCGATGTTGCAACAGCCGGCTCTAAAGTGTGCAATATGTTGACACAAGTTTTTATTGTCATTAAAGATTTTGAAGGAAGGTGGCACAAAACCCTTGGGGTATTGAACTACATCGAATTCCTCTAGGTATGGTCTATCCTTTGGAATGGATGAGCTCCCCCTATCTTGCACCATCGCTTCCCTACTCTACCATATGCTTGATATCCTTTTCATGCATGGAGGTGCCATCTATGACCTTCTTATGCAAGCTATTAGCATCATCCTCTGCGGGAGTGCACCTAGATGTCTAAAATGCACCAACTATGTTTTGTCACTACCATGGGAGAAGGTTATGAGGCTGAAGCTTGTAATGCTAAAACCACTGCCATCAACTCCTCTACTTTCTTCTCCATCTTATTAATGTGGTCATCCCTCTTCTTGAGCTGGTGGAGGAGGTGTTGAGTTGAGTGAGAAGTGTCACCTTCCTTGAGTACAACTCCTTCCTGACTAAGCTGATCCTATTGTAAGGACCCCGTGTATGAACCATGTGGATCTCAGTTGTGTCGTCCAACATGTCATCTTCATTAGGATTGAAGCTGAGTCGGTCATCCTCTTTGTCTGAATGGTCATTCCTAAGAATTCATCTTTTTTCGGCAAAGTAGTATGTTAATATGTCATCTATTGATTGGTCTACTATGCCCGGTTGGACCGGTATGAACACCAACTAACAGCTAGCCATGGGATTGTGCCCTCTGTCTTATGGATGCTACCTAATGTCAAGACTTCCTCACTAGGAGGATCAACAGTCATGGGGACTATGTCTATATCCACTCCCTTCTCTTCCTCTGTCTACGATGGTGGTGATGTGATGATGATGCTCTTATGTTGCCACTCCTTCCTGACCATAACTGAGGTAGAGGGTCAAGCAAGGGAGCTCAATCTCACCTCAATAAGTGGAGTGGTTGGAGTGGGATCCTTGGGCCATAGCCAGATCACTAGTAGGGATGGTCTTTCCCTAGATGGCGGCTTCTGAAGCTTGGCGAGTGGTAGATTCTATAAGCTGAATTGGTAATGATGGATGATGAGGGGAGCGATGTGATGGAAACACCGATTGTCTCTCAACTGGATATCTCCTTTTACACTAGACTATGCCATTAAGTACAATATTGTCTGAATGATCGGCCCTGACATGGCGACGATCAGGGAAATCTATCAAGGCGGAGGCTGCCGACTACCTGGCATACATCCATCACTCTCACTTGCCCACCTGAGTAGATACTTGAGCCTCTAGCTCTCTCTCTCTCTCTATGGATCTGACCCTTAACGCTCGTAGGGATCATGGATCTCAAATCGAATAAGGTACCAGACTCTGAGCGTCCATAAGCTCTGTTGATCTGGCGTAGAATAGTCTTAAGTCTGGCATAGGGCCTCCTACACTCCCTAGCCAGTGCCTCAAAGTATGCTGGTGGTGGAGGTGATGTAGTGACATTTTGTAGTCTTCCTCTCCATCTGAGGCCGAAAGGTGGTGGAACCTATCGCCACTCAAAGTGGAGGGGTCTCACTAGGAGAACCCTCCTCAGCTATATGGGATGCAGCATCGAGCTCCCTGGCTGCTCGCTCATGGTCCCGCTTGACCTTCCTATTTTTATTGCGGTGTTGGGTGCGGGTGAGCAAAGTAGAGAGAGAACTAAAACCTACCTCGAAGGTAGAGGGGACTATCTCAGAGGCAAAGATAGCCTTCCCCTTTGGGGTGACCAAAGAGATGGTAGCAGTTCTCACTGGAGTTATAGTAACTAACTGAACCTGTTTTGAAGTAGATGGTGCTGACACTGATAGTGAATGGGGTGTGGGAACCACTGCCATCCTCTTCAATGAGGGAAACTCAAAGTCATACGACATGTAAGAGTGGATAAGTTGCATCTATCCTGCCATCTCCTCCCTACTAATAGTTCTGAGGGTTGTCCCCTCACAAGTAATTCGGACCCCCTCGAAGCCACGACCAAAGTAGATCAAATGTGCTGCATCAATCGTGGTGAGATTGGCCTGATCCAAGGCTAGATCTACACCATAGGGGAAGGAGAAAACAAACTTGCTGGGAGCCATGATCACTCTACTAATTGAAGGATGAAAAGACTGAATGTGCTGAAATCACTGCATTTGCTTGAAATGTAACTAAGTCAGACCCTTTCCTTGATATTTATCTTCAATCATTGACTTCTAAACTTGATTTGGAATTTGAACCCACACATAACAAATTTAGGTATGCTAAGTGGGATTCATTGAATTTTTGGAGAGATTTCTTAAAATTGGAGGAGAGACTTTGCCATATAGTTTAGATTTAGAACTCATACTTAACTAATTTAAGTAGATTGTGTGGGGTTCAAATTTTTGGAGTGACTTTTGGGATATATATGTGTTGTATGTCATGTTTGAAAATTTGATTTGGAAAACCTTTACTTAGCAAATTTAGGTATACTAAAAGGTTTTCAAATTTGTGTTTGAAAATTTTCTGAAAATATCTATATTTATGACGATTCGTTATGTGTGTGATATATGTCGATTTGATTTTAAAATAGGGCTTTAACTTAACAAATTTGGTATGTTAAGTAGAGGCAAAATGTGTTTGATGTATGTGTTGAATTGAAAATGAGGCTCTTTCTTAGCAAATTTGGTATGTTAAGTAGGAATCAAGTATATTATGATTTGAAAATGAGGTTCTTACTTAACAAATTTGGTTTGTTAAGAAGGAGTCAAGTGTATTATGATTTGAAATTGAGGCTCTTACTTAATAAATTTAGTATGTTAAGTAGGAGTCAGGTGTATTATGATTTAAAAATGAGGCTTTTGCTTAACAAAGTTGGTATGTTAAGTAGGAGTCAAGTGTATTATGATTTGAAAATGAGGCTCTTACTTAACAAATTTGGTATGTTAAGTAGGAATCAAGTGTATTCATGATTTTTGAAAGAGGGAAATCTATTTAACAAATTTAGGTATGTTAAATAGAGTTCAAATTATTTTTGTGATTTTTGAAAATAGGACTTTCATTTGACAAATTTGTGTGTGTCAAATGGAGTCCAAATGTGTTTTGATGTTCAAGACTTTGGAAAAGAGGAATTTTATTTGACAAATATAAGCTTGTTAAATAGAATTCAATTTTCTTTGATTTTCCAAAAGAAAGGGAACTCTCATTTGACAAATTTGGGTATGTTAAATGGACTTCAACTATGTCTTGATTTTTTGTGTGTGATTCCTTACTTTTGAAAAGAGGGAAACTCCAACTCTAGCACATATGAAATATGCTAAGTGGAGTTTCAATTTTATGTTATGATCTTATTTTAAAATAGAATCTCCATTCAACAAATTTGGGTATGTTGAATGGAGATGGCCATTTTCAAAAGTGTGCTTTTGAAAAAGGGATTTTAAAAGTTTTTTTATTTTAATTTTTAAAAGAACCTCTTTGTAACAATTATAAGAATTGTTAAATGAGATTTGTTATATGAGTTTTATGCTTTTTGAAAATTTCATGTGAATTTTTTGCAAAATCTTTTGTTATGTGGATTTTGAAAAAGTGATTTTAGAAAGTGGCATTTTGCAAAAGAATTTATTTTCTTAAATATAAGATAAACTTTGCCTCACCAAGCTAGTGACAAAGAGGTTCTAATTTTTTATCATCTCCTTTCATTAGTTAATTTTATCTTTTACCTATAGGGGGACTTAATAGGGGTTCCAAGACATACAAGGAGTGAGGTCTTAAAACCTAGAGGTTGTTGGCTAGCTTTGCTTAAGAATGAAATAAGTTAAGTGCCAATGGAAAGAGAGATAGTCTCAGACTCCTATAAAATGCAAGTCTATTATCAATGCATGGAGATAACAATTGTCTACTAGAGATGGAGAGAGGAACCATCTCCAGCAGAGTCACCGTGGTGTTTACTTTTGGGATGTGGGACACCACACAGATCTTAGGGGGGTACTTATTGAAGTGATCGGGTATAACATTAAGGGATGATGTACTATCTCAAAAGATAGAAATCACCACCCTATAATGGACCTAATCACCTAATAAGGACTCTAAGGCATGATGGGTCTTGAATATACGAGATTATTTTACTTTACGAAGTAGGGTTTATTTTAAAGGGTTAGTTAAGTTCCTATGGAGGCAAGCCCCATAGTTAATTACATCCCAAGGAATGGGAATTCCTTAAGAATACTCTTGATTAAAGTAGATAATTAGGGTCTCTAAAGATTTCAAGGTTAAGACTATCAAAGGATTGGCTATTTTAGAAAATCAAATGGGATAGATCAAGGAGAAGACTTATTTTTTGGAATCTAAAGGGAGAAAGTAGGAAATGCTCATGATACTAGGAATCTAGTGAGCATTCCAATCTATATAGTTGGGCTTTATATTTTTTGAAATTGAAGAGAGTTGATTATTTGAGTTGACATTTTATTAGATTGCTAGGGCTTATAATTCCACAACATAAGATCATGAAAATACCTAAGAGGTGAGGATTTATGCTTGTAGCCCAAAGGAAACAGCTACCTCAGATTCCTAAACTAAGGAGCCTTGGTACAAAATGAAGGCACAACCTAAATCTAAGGAAAAAATGGGTATATGGTTTACCTCCACAAGAGAGAATAAACCACCCGACTACTAGACTTATTACCGCATAGAGTGGCAGCCAACTAACTCCTCCTACGCTTTAAATCCATGTAGGCAAGTCTTATGATTTGTAAGATGTCTAAGCCGTTATTCATTTAGAAAGGAAACTAAGTCCTTAGACTCACTCCCTAAGAGACTAGAGCATGAGTGGTATGAATCCATGACTTAATCTAATGCAAATTTTATCAAATTTATTTGATTCTTTTGGACTTTTTATTTTGACACACTATGGGATTTTTATACTAAATGCATGAGAATTTGATTATAGGCCAAATCAAGAGAGAAAGGGTGTCTTCCACTAAAGGCTCTCATAGGTCAACCCTTGATTCTAAGATGGAAGCTCCCTCAAGAGTGAAAGAATATGATATGCATGATACATTCATCCATCCTAAGGGGTTACTAAAATTTCATTATCTTGATTTAATTCTTAGGCTTTTATGTGAGGTTATGAGTTATTTTAAAATTTTAGTTATGAGTTGTTATTAATTGGGGTATAAAATTTTTTTATCACAAATCTGCGCATCACAAAAAGAATATAACTACCATAAAAGGCGGTGGTTCCATTACAAAAAATAAAATATGGGTAGAGCTCTACCCTTATACAACTCATAATATATATGCTTGGGGTCTTCTTTTCTTTATTTCTTCATTCTCTTTCTTTTGATTTGATTTGTTCTAAAGGCATCACAAGGCACCCAGGGACTAAGACCGCCTTTCATCCTAATCCCCATAGCACTCATCCTAATTCCTAATGCAATTATAAAAAAATAAATCTAAATCTACACACCAAAACAAATATTAGCTAAACACACTATACAACCCAAGCAATTATATGAATAATTTGGACTTAGCACCCACACATGGGTAACCAAGTCCACCTATCCTAACATGGGTTACACTTAGAGGCTAAGCAACCTTCACAACAAAAGAATTTATATTTTTTATTATAGTTTTTGCACAACCCTGAGAAAATATAATTAGGAATAATAGCTAACATCAAACATACACCCTAACATCCAGGTCTAAAATATTACATCACAAAACAAAACACAACATCATACATACAACCCTAACTTAGCACTAGAAGTGACTTAGTATTCTAATGTGTGTGCTTAAGGCTTGTGTAGTAGACTTTACTAGCTTCTTTAGTTTAAGTTCCAATTTGAAGTTTGAATTTAAATTTTACCTTTGGGTGATTTCAATCTAAATGATTTAATGATTTACTTTTCATTTTTATTTTAGTTTTATTTGGTTGAAATGATATTTAGGTTCTCAAGAATGAAGAGGGATGAATTCCATCGTAGAGGACTCACATTACATCCTAATCCCTAAGGAATCTAACTAAAGTCCTTAAGTATCTTGATTAGCCCATTTGAACTTGTGTAATTCATTAGATTTAGAATTTAGAATTTGAGTTTATTTAAGTATTTGATTAATTTATTTTGGATTAGATGTTTTAGTTTAATTGCATCTTGATAATTCAATATCCTTAATGTCTAATGGAGTTTAAGTTTGTTTAAGTTCATGTGTTTTTTTGGTTGATTAATTTTTGATTAGGTGTTTTGATTTAATTGAGTCTTGATAATTCAATATCCTTTTAAATATTTAATTCTTTCTTTGATCATGGTTATGTGACAGAACTTTATGTTTATTTAATTCGATTGTGGTTCACTTATTTGTAGTTTGATCGGATTAGATTAATTGAGATTTTATTTTGATTTTAATTGGGTTTGATTCTTTGTAATTAGGATTTTATTTTTAATCACACCCATTTGTCATGTTCATCAAAGTTTGGTTCGCATTTTTGTTTTCATATATTGGATAGTTAATTATGTTATTTAAGTAAGTTGAATGAGGTTTGATTTGATTCTATATTAAATTGATGAGAATCTTCCTTGATCTAACTTAATTTGATTCAATTTGATTTAATTAGCTTTATTGGTCTTATGGGTTTGCTTAGGTTCAATGTGATTATGTGATTTGTTTAATTAATAAGTGTATTTATGTTAATTATAATGGTTTGTTTAATTTTTTTTTAATTTAATTTCATATTTGTTTAGACAAATGATGTAATTAATGACTTAATGGTTTAGGTTTAATTTATGTTTTGATTAATATTTAATTGTATTTTGATTAATTAAGTTTAATGTAATTAATTTGATTAACTTAATTAGCTTGTTTAAGAGGTATGATTAAATTAAATAAAGATTTGTTTAACTTTTAATTTGATTTCATGTTTATTTGAGTTAATGAAGTTATTGATGAATAAATGATTGAAGTTTAAATTAGGGTTTGATTATCATTTAATTGCATTTTTATGTTTGATTAAGCTTGAGTTTAATATGATTAATATAATTTACTTAAATTAATTTATTTAATAGGTGTGATTAAATTTATTAGTAGATTAATTAAGTATTTAATTTGAATTAACTTTAATCTGATTTATAAAGTTAAATTTGGTTTATTAAGATAATGGATTAATTCATTAAATTTTCATTAATTAAATGTTAGACTAATTAAGTTTGATTAAGGGTAATTAGATTAATTAAAGGTTTATTTTAATTAAAGATCAATGACTTAATAATTTAGGTTTAATTTATGTTTTGATTAATGTTTGCATCTTCATTATGTTTGATTAAGTTTAGGTTTAATATGATTAATTTTAAATTAGTTTATTAGAGGGTGTGATTATTAAATTTAATTGGGTTTGATTTAAGCTTAATCTTAGAGTAGCTTTAATGTAACTTATTTAAATTAATTTGATTAATTAAGATGATGGTTGATTTATTAAATTTTCATTAATTAAATGTTTGACTAATTGAGTTTGATTATTTATGATTAGGGTTTTACTTGATTTGATTTATTTATTATGTTTGTTTGATTTCATTAACATGTTCAATTTAGTTATTAGGTTGAAATATCCAATGGTTATTTATATATCTCATTCCAAATGGATGTGATTTAATCATAAGTTAATTAAGTTTGCTTTAATTTTATTTAGTTTAATTCGATTAGTATCAAATTATTAAAGTTTTCTAAGTTTGTTGGATTTGTTTTGTTTAAGATTTAATCATTTAATTGAGTTTTATTAACTTTAATAGATTTAATCATATTTAATTTAATCTCCTTTAAGGATGATATTTTTTTTGATTTAAAGTTTGATTAATAATTTAATGAATGCTATTCCATTTCTAATTTTTGATTTAATATTTGAGTTATTTTTAGATTATATTTTAATTAACTTTTTAATTGTTTAAAATCTAATCTTAAGTGTTTATTTGGGTTTCTTAAGATTCAGAAGATCAAATCATTTTTCTTAAGAGTCCTGGATGTCAATTGAAGTGATTTATCATCTTGAAGATTTTTGTAAATTTCTGAATTTTTATTTAATTTATTTTATTAAAATTGATAATCTGAATTTAAAATTAAATCTTCCCAATCCAGAATTTCTTTTAACTTGAAATTTTTATTGTAGGTGTAATTTAAAATTAGTTTCAATATCTAAAAATATCAGCTTAATCTAACATATATTTTTGGCTTAATTAATGAAATATAGTTTTCACTAAAACCTAAATTACGCTCACAATACTTAGTAAATTTTGAGTATTTTGGCTTTGTTGGATTCCTCTCGGATAGATGAATCTAACGAGCCCTTGTTTGCAATTTTTAGTTAAGTATTTTATTTTCTATAAATTTTTGAATTTTCAGATGATTTGAATAATAATAATAATAATTATTATTGTTATTATTATAATAATAATAATAATTATTATTATTATATTTATCTATATATATATATATATATATGCGGTTTGGGCGGAAAAAGCGACCGCGCGTTTTCCAGGGTGGTAAATTTGTCGAATAATTTGCGTCAGTCGAGCGTCGAGATCAGGCGAGGATGCTTGCGATGAAACGCGTCCGACGATACCGTTGCTGAACCACGGATCGCTGATTACAATCGCACGACGGACGGCCCAAATCGCATCACGCCAAGGCCGGATATGCATCCACCGATTCGAGTCGCCCCGATCCCACGAACTATGGATCTTGCGAGTTGGTGATGAACAGTATTTTCAAAGGTATTTTTGAAAAAAATGAAAGTTTCTAAGCCAAAACTTGTCCAAATGGACCTGTTTTCGCACCGATTCACACCAAAAAAATTCTATTTCCTATTTAGGATGATTTAAAATAAAAGTGCTGGATTTTCTAAAGGAAATTCCTAGAATCATGGGAAATTTGATACAAAATATGCAAAATCCTAAGGCCAACTACGGTTTGACGAAAGTTACCTCACCGGGGATAATTTATGGCGGCGGTGAAGGTCCGAGGGAGCTCCTATGTGTGTGAGGAAGCTTCAGAGTAATCTTTAACCCTTGCTTCTCTTCGAAACACCTCCTTCTCCGATGTTTATCATCGTCTCACCGGAAGAGCAAATTCTTGTATTATTTGAGCTCAAAGTGGCTAAACGAAGTGGGGGATGGGTTACTTTTGGCTTTAGAGAGATTTAAGGGGCTGAGTGATGATGGGAGCAAGAGAGATCAAGTCTCATTTCCCCCTTCTTTTATAATGGATGAAAATACAAATTTTTTTGAATTATTTTGGCTCCAAATTGAATGTCATCATGTTGGGTTGGTTAGGGCTAGATCTAGATTCATTGAGGACTTTGGATTTTTTTCTCCAAAGCCCTCTCTTGCTGCCATATGATGAGATTTGTTTAATTAAAAGATTGGGGCCATGTGATGAGGGGTTAAGTGCATGTGATGGGGAATTAAATGAGGTTAGGTGGAATCCTATGTGGGGGATGGTTCATGAGGGATTTAAAATGGGTTGGGTTTGTTTTGGGCTGATCCCAAATGGGTTTGGGTTGGATTTGATCAGTCCCTAATGGGTTTTGGCATTGACCGAAATGATCAACACATCTTAGATTTATAAGTGCTTGTCTTAGATTTATAAGTGCCTGTCTTAGATTTTGGGCCAATACATGCCTGTCTTAGATTTATAAGTCTAAAGGGGTAGTCTACCTACCATAAGGTAGGACTATCCAACCAAAGGGGTTTACTTTTGGTGTGCAATGACTATGCTAAGAAGAAAGCATAGTAGACTTACATCTTCCAAATCAAGAAAAAGTCGTTGGGGTGATCTATTGAATGAGCAACACATCGAACCCTACCTAAGGTGACTACTGAGTGAGCACCACTAGGGGTCTTACCTCAACTTGAGAGTAGTCCTGATGATTAATTTGATTTGATTTGATTTACTTTAATTTTGTGTGTTATATTATGGACCCTGTTGCCTTGCGATGGACCCACTGAGGAGGAGCTATGTCAGCCTTGACCTATCTCAGGTTTACAAGTCCAAAGGGGTAGTCTACCAGCCACAAAGTAGGACTATCCAGCCTAAGGGTTGCCTTTCGGTGTGCAATGACTGTACTAGGAAGAAAGCGTAGTAGACTTACATGTTCCAAAGTACAGATCGGCCGTTGGGGTGATCTGTTGATGGCACAATAGATCAATCCTGACCTAGGGTAACTATTTTAACGAATGTCGCTGTGGACTCATATCGACTCAGGAATAGTCAGAATTACTTTAATTTCAGATGGACCCTGTCAGTTTGTGATGAATCTACTAAGAATGAGCTAATATCAGCCTAGACCTATCTTAGGTTTATAAATCCAAAGGGATAGTCTACCAGCCGTTAGGTAGAATTAACTAACTTAAGGGGTGCCTTTCGGTTTGCAATGGTCAAGTTTGGAAGAAAGCACGGGAACTCACATCTTCCTAAACAAGAATCCACTGGGGTTATCGGTTACTTGCGCAACAAATCGAGCAAAATCTAGGGCTGCCCGTTAGTTTGCAACGATCGTGCTGGAAAGAATGCGTAATAGACTTATATCTTTCAAAGCAAAGATGACCACCGGGGTAACTCGTTGGTGGCACAACAAGTTGAACCCGACCTAAGGCACGGAGTGAGTACCAGGGATTTATCTCAACTGTAGGGTCAATTCCTATAGGGAGTTTGCTTACCGCCTAAAATAGACGCCTTGGGAAAGGGGCCACTAGGGCTTGAATTCTAATCCACAAGCAAATATTTTGTTTGTTTGTTTAATTTATTTTATCGTGGACCTGAAGTTTGTGAGGCATCAAACGAGAAGGAGCTTATATCACTAGACACTCATTTATGAACCAGGGAGAATCTGCATCCACTGAACAAATTCTCCAACCAGGTGGCTACCGTGAAAAGGGGACCGTCCAAAAAAGTAACCGGTAGTGTCTAAATGGGGTCTCAAAGGATGTGATCCAAATAGAATGCAAAGGGAAGGGGCCAATGGGGCTTCAATCCAACACTAGAAAATGACATAGTCATATATCACATAGGTGGTCAACTCATGGAGAAAGCACGGGACTTACATCTTCCAAGAGTGGTGTACGGGTGAGTCGCTATCGATAGCGAACATCAACCAACCCATCGATTTCAATAATCTAGAAAGAAAGCGTGTACATCTCTAAAGAGGAATTGACTGCTGGGATAGTCTATCTTCGGCTCGACAAGTGCCATCCGACCTAGAGCGACTACTGAGTGAATGCCACTGGGGGCTTATATCGACTCAAATGTAGTCAAGAGGAAATGAGCCTCTAGGATACTTACCCTAAACCTCAAATATATTCGACCTAGTTTGGTCATGATGATTAGTTCAAGAAGAAAACATAAGGACTCACATCTTCTCAAACAGGATCAACCATGAGGTAGCTACTATAGTAAAACTAAACTAAAGGCTCATCGATTTGCAATGGTCAAAGAAGAAGAAAACACACATCCTCCAACAAATGACCACTTGGGTGATTGCTTTGGACAACAAATCGAACCAACTAGAAATAATGAGTGAGTGCTTTGCTCCAACATCAAAGTAGCCCGAAATAAAGATATGTCTATTTTTGTTTGATATGAAGGAATAGGATGCCACTGGGGACTCTTACACCTAAACCTTGGGGAAACTCGACCTAGTCAAAGTATGGTGACTAGTTCAAGAAGAAAGTGCTGGGACTCACATCTTTTTAAATAAAGCCAACACAAGGTGGTTCATTAGTAGGGCAGTGAAGCCTACCAAACTAACAAGGCACTCATCAATTTGCAATGGTCAAATTAGGAAGAAAGTGCGGGGGCTCACATCCTCCAACAAATGACCACTGAGGTGATCGATTGCTTTGGGCAATAAATCAAACCCGACCTAGAGTAGCTAATGAGTGAGTGCCACAAGGGGCTTGCTCCCACATCAAAATAGCCCGAGAAAAAAAAGATATATGTTTGTTTGTGTTTGAAATGAAGGAATAGGATGCCACTGGGGACTCTTGCACCTAAACCTCAGGGAAACTCGACCTAGTCAGAGTATGGTGGCTAGTTCAAGAAGAAAGCACTGGGACTCACATCTTCTTAAATAAAGCCAACACAAGGTAGTTCACTAGTAGGGCAGTGAAGCCTACCTAACTAACAAGGCACTCTTCAGTTTGTAATGGTCAAATTAGGAAGAAAGCGTGGGGACTCACATCCTCCAACAAATGACCACTGGGGTGATCGATTGCTTTGGGCAATAAATCAAACTCGACCTAGAAAATAACTAATGAGTGTGGGGCTTGCTCCCACATCAAAGTAGCCTGAGAGAAAGATATGTATGTTTTGTGTTTGATATGAAGGAATAGGATGTCACTAGGGGACCCTAAATATATCATGCTGAATTCACAAGCAAAAGATATTTCTAACAGAGAAGAAATAAAATTTGAGATGAAAAGAGATTTTATTGATAATTATTTTTAAACAAGATTTATGAATAATATTTCTTTAAGTAGAGCCCATTGATTGGAAGCATCGGGTGCTCTCCATTACAATTTATGAGTTGGTAAGACCCTCCTTGGTAGGCCTTCTCTATGGCATAAGGGCCTTCCCAAGTGGGTTCAAACTTTCCTCCTATCTTTCGACAGGAGCAATTGGTCTCCTTAGAACTAAAATAAGCTCTCCTACTTGAAAAGCTCTAGAACGGACCAACTTGTTATGAGCTTGAATCATCTTGGCTTTGTATAACTCGAGGTTTTGGCATGCTTGTAAGCATCTCTCCTCCAAACCTTCGAGCTCTTCCAACCGTAACTTGGCATTCTGTTTCATTGTGATTTTGCTACCCACGACTATCCTTAGTGATGGGAGTTGGACTTAATGATAACGCTGACCCATACCAAGGAGAAAGGGGTAGATTGAGTTGGAGTTCTATATGTGGTATGGTAGGCCCATAAAGCTTCAACCAACTGTTCATGCCATCATCATTTATTATCATCTAGTGTCTTCTTTAGTATTTGAATGAGGGTTTTATTGAAGGCTTCTACTAACCTAGTTGCTCTTGGATAGTAGATGGTGGAATATCTCCAATCTATGCTGTGTCTTCGAGCAAAACTATTAATTTTAGTGCTCTTGAATGCAGTACCATTATCGGATATAATTCATCGAGGCACCCCGAACCTATATACAATATGGTTTCTGAAAAACTAGAGCACATGTTGAGCTATGACCTCTCTAAGCGGGATTGCCTCTGCCCATTTAGAAAAGTAGACAGTAGCAGCTAGTATGAATCGATGACCCTTGGAAGAAGGAGGATCGATCGACCCACAATGTCACACCAACACTCGAATGGCCATGAGGCCAATGTAGATGTAGAATGCTAGGAGGTTGATGTACACCGTACCATATGGCATCTCCTAGCTACGCCCATGCGATCATCACCGAGAGTATCCTAGTATCTTGATCTTGGCTTTCATCTTCGGACTAGATTGATGTGCCCCACATAACCCTGAGTGTACCTCAGTCACGATTCTACAAGCTTCGTGTTTATCCAGACAACGTAACCACATATGATCGAAAGATTTTCGGTACAAGGTGCTTCCTACAAGAGTATAGGAAAGGGCTTTTTGCTTCACCTGGTGTGCCAGTGATTTCTCTTGACGTAGTTTACCTATATTTAAATAATCTATGAATGGTTGCCTCAACTGCCTCATCCTGTAATGGCAACCTCCCCTTCAAGAGAGAATCTCAATAAGATCAATAAGGAATAAGACTTGTCTATTTTAGACCCTTATTGGAATGGACTCATCTGACATGCCAACTCTTTGGCAAGCTTATAATATGTCTATTGTTTCTTCCTCAATGAATCTTGTAGATGGTAACCTTTGGGATTTGGGCCAACAAATCTGTAGTGTACTTGTGGTAATGATGGAGCTTAGGCTTTAGAACTTTGTAGGACCCAACAATTTGGTTGATGACTAACTGAGAATCCCCAAAGATGTTGATACTCTGGACGCATAGTGTAATGAATAACTCCATACTGACAATCAGAGCCTCATATTTGTCCTCATTATTTGTGCTTGGATTGGACAAATGATATGAGAATCTCATCACATCGCAGTCTAGAGTTAGGAGAACTATTCCTACCCCTGCCTACCCTGGGATAGTAAGTTGTGGTTCTCCTCCTCTTTGAGAGGAAGCTGTGCCATCAAAGTACATCTCCCAATGGCGAGCACTAGTATCCCCTAAGTTCATGATTTGTTCATCAGGGAGATCATCGTTAAGCAGAGAATTAGCAAGGAGTGGATGTGCTGCTAAGAAATCCGCAAGTGCTTATACTTTTACGGCACGGAGGGGCATGAATGTTATATCAAACTGAGATATCATGTCATGAGATATTGTAGTGGATTGACTCTGGAGATCAGGTTCACCTTATGAGAAAGCATGTAGTGTCGTAGCTTTTGGGATGCAAAGATTAAAGCTAGGCAGTGTTTTTCAATGGGTGGATAGTTTGCCTCAGCAGGGATTAGACGACGACTAAGATAATAGAGAGAGTTCTCCTTCCCTTCATCATTAGTTTGAGCCAACTAAGCGCCAAGGGAGTCATTTAATGCAGCAGTATATAATATGAGCGGCTTGCCCGAGATAGGGGCCGTTAGGACTGGAGGTGTCATCAGATATTGCTTGATGTCTCGCATGCCGGCACTTTTCATCCCATTTAAACTTGGCATCCTTTTGATAAGTGAGAAATGGTTGGCATCTTTCGATAAGTTGGAAATGAAGCTGCCTTAGATACCCAACCCCTTGGAATGACCCGAGTTGTGTTAGGCTTTTAGGGGTGGAATTTCTAATATCACTTTGATCTTTCCCGATCTCTGGTCACAACAAACCCAAGAAATTTTCCTGAAGCTACTCCGAATGCACACTTCAAGGGGTTCATTTTAAGGTTGTATTGTCTTAACCATTCGAAAACTACTCTCAAGTCAAAGAGATGGTCTTCTTTTATTTACTTTTGATAATGAGATCATCGACGTAACATTCAACTTAATGATGAATGAGTTCATCAAAGATTCAAGTCATGGCCCACTGGTATGTGGCACCGGCATTTTTAAGGCTGAAAGGCATGACCTTATAATAATATATTCGACGGGTTCAATGGCGTGTTTCTTTCATCCTCTGGGGCCATCTTAATTTGATTGTAGCTAGATGACCCATCCATAAAGGAGAATATTGCATGAGATGAAGCAATGTCCACCATTAATTCTGGTATAGGAAGTGGAAATTCATCCTTAGGACATGCTTTATTTAGATCCCTAAAATTAACGCATATGTGAATTTGGCCATTCTTTTTCTTAACTGGGACAACACTGGCCATACAGATAGGATATTTTTCTTCCCTAATAAAGCTAGCATCGATCAGTTTCTTAATTTCAAAAGTGACCTGTTGTTCAATGTCTAATCGCATGCATCTAGGAGCCTGTTTGATAGGGTTAGCATTAGGTTCTATTGCTAGTTTATGGACTGCTATGTTAGGAGATAAACCGGGCATCTCTTCATAACTCCATGCAAAGAAATCTTTAAACTCAATCAATAGCTTCACTAAATCATTGGTTTCTTTTTCATTCAATAGAGAACTAATATATGTTGGTCATGGATCTTCTTCAGTTCTTAGGTTGATTTCTTTGAGCTCACGATCGATCTCCTCTTCAACTCGGCATCTTTGACTTCAAAGTCATTTGGATCATCTAAAGTTTCTAAGCACACCTCCTCATATGAGTTAGCATGATTTGAAAAGAACCTATCAGATTCCAAATGATTGGTGATGACTAAGCAGTAATCATCATCATCAACTGGACCCACTGTACTGAATCCTAGTCCCGATCTTGATTATGAATGTCTGCATTTATTGTCCCATAACCTTTCAAAGTAATCCGACCTATGTTTAGACCAAGCATGTGGAATTAATCCTTTCTTTGCTAAATTAAGAACACAAGGTGAATACCAATCAAAAGGTAATTCTATTAAATCTTTATATGAATCATCCTCAAGTTCTACATCAGCTTCTTGACTTGAGGATGATGCTCCAAGAAAGAACTTCGACATTTACATTTGTGGAAGACTTAGGCTTCCTTAACTACCAAACCCTCAACTTTTGTGAGGAAAGTAGGGTTAGAGCTAAAGTTCCCAACTGATGCTTCACTATTTCACATATACTGATACACTTATGCTTTGCTTAGAGCTCTTCATCATGTCTAGCTCAACCGCTCACTTGCATGGGGATCGCTATCTAAGTGCTACCGGTGTACTAATCATATATGACTCATCATCTAAACTAAATTATAAGTCTATATAGATAGTAGGTGTAGTCCTGGTAGTAGGGACATAACTCTTATTGGATGGCCAATAAGGAGGTCTTCCATCTCTAGGCATGTCTCTGGATCTACCTCTTCCTCTGCCTGGTGGAGGTTAAGTCATCCTACCCATATGTTCGAATGGAGTAACGAACTATGGGTGGAATCTAATGTTAGGCTCTACTTTCTCCTCCAAGTCTATTTCTAGCTCCCTTTTATTTTCTTTCTCATTTCCTTTTTCTTTTCTTTTCTTTTTTTTTCTTTTTTTCTTTTTCCTTTTCTTTTTCTTTTATTTTTGAACTTTCACCAAGTTCACGAGAATAGACTTGTTGATTTTGAGGGAGATAGTAGGCATCTTCATATATTCTACCTCATGAACTGTGAATGGCTTAAGATCTCCTTTGATGTAGTATTCAATCCCACCTCTCATGAACTTCATGCACCGAGAGAGGATGGAACCACATTGTTCTCATGTATCCATGGTCTCCCAAGTAAAGCATTGAAAGAAGTCTATAATATGAAACTTGGTGGTAGTCTTCCAATCATCCACTTCTAATGGCAACACTATAGAGCCTAAAGCCCTCTCCTTGTTCATTGAATCCTCTCAACATCATCCTCTCTTTGAAAGTTTGGAGATGTCAATCTTGGGTTTTAGACTCATTGATGCACCCGTCAACAAGAACTCGGATATCTGTATCTTCCAACATCCACTGTAATGTAAAGAGGGCTGCTTGGTCATTCCTAGAAGTGTTTCATCAATGTAACTCCTAGTGTGTCCTCAACGCAAGCCTCCTCAGTAGCGGCAAGCTAGGCTAAGCATATCCTGGATCAGGAGGGCCTTGATTAGAGATTCCCTCATCTCTTTGGATAAGATGAGGGCGTCATATATACTTAAATTAGCTGGCAGCTTTCTAAGATGTGCTAGGACGTTGTAGTAAACCTTGGCTTGATCCTCCATAAGCATATCATGGGTGGAGCATCTTGTGGAGAGGTTATCTACTTTTTAGAACCAATGATTTGCTTACCCTTATCCTGAGGTGCCACCCTAGGAGGTAGAACTTTGCCACTGTGAAGGTTAACTTCATTGACCTCTTAGAATGATGAATTTGTAGGAAGTTCTACCTTCTCATCAGGTGTACCTACAACTTCTCCTATGGGATCATCGAGTCGATGACTCCAAATCAATCTTAATGGGTGAACCCAAATGATTCGTGGAATGAAAATCCATTTCTAAATCAAAGGTGGAATGATAACTAGTCATCATTATTTTGTAGACTTGAAGAGTTTTTGAGAGGAATAAAATCTAGAGTATCAGAAGTGGACAAGATGTAAGTGAAATCTTTCTTCATTGATTTCTTCTTAGATGGAGGTACATCATAGAAATCTAATAAAGTAAGGGGAGAAAGGGATATAGTGCCCTTGTCCACTGATACAACACTCATATTGGCAGAAGAGGAGCTAGTGGAGGTAGTAGCGCAATAGGATGGAGGCTCCTGGTGGTTGTGCTACCATGCTATCCCGGGCAAGTAAGGTAGGCTGCTGCTGCTGCTGGGCTGACACCTTCTTCAAGTTGTCTTTGGCAACTTGCAAACCTTCCTTGGTGTTGAAAGTTTGAGTTACTTCAGACACCTGTAAAGAAAGCTTCTTGATCTTAGAGACCACTTTTTTAGTGGTTTGGGATAAGACAATATCCCAACCTTCTTTTATCTTAAGAGGATCGTAAGTATCCCCAAGAATTACTCTGATAGAACTAGAGGGTTGTTCTAACAAGTATTTCTTGGGGATAACAATAGCTCCTAACTTGTAGCTGCACTCAAGCCAGTTCTTAAAGGTGACACAATCCTCCAAGACATGACTGACCATACAGCAGGTACAATAGATCATCACTCTTGCCCACATCTTCCCACTTGGGCTCGTGTAATGAAAGTCGTTTCTTTAAGAGATTCTTAAAGATCTTCCTAACTACCTCCCTCTTGAATGAATATGGCTTATTCAATTTATCGACAAGAGTAGTGGGTAATCTACCTGTGGCGAGTATGGTCGATATTATATTGAGGCGGTGGGGCACTGGCAACCGGTGGTTGATATACTGGCCGAAGTGGTGGTAGAGGAGGTGGTAATGGAGGCTGCTGTGCATGATGTCTCTTATATTGAGCTCTAGCTGGCTGCTTCCCTCTGTCTACTGACACTACTACCCCTGGCTTCTTCTCAAATGCTTTCTATGGCTTGGGCTTGAATGATTGGTCTTGAAAAGGTAACTGTTTGGTTAGCCACCTTGTTGATTAACTTCTCAAAGGTTTTGATCGTAAATACCTTGAGCATGAAGGCAACCGGGCCATGAATATTCTTGAGAAGAGTTTCTATAGCATGCTGTTTAGACAGCTTTGGTTTACATTTCATACTCAGGTTTCGCCACCTGAGAATATAATCAACAAGAGACTCATTTGGATTTTGTTGGGCCAAAATGAGGTCACCCACATTTACCCTTTGCTGGGCTCCAGCAAACCTCTTGATGAAGAGGTGCTAACTCAAAGAAAGTCTTCATCAACCATTAGGTAGTTCGTACCAATCAAATGTGATGCTCACAAACTACTAATGAAGAGATGGAATAGAAGTGCATCGCTGCCACCAGCATTAAAGATCCGCCCCAAATGTGCTATGTCACGGGGTTCCCACTGCCATTGAAAATTTTGAAGGAAGGAGGCACAAAACCCTTAGGATATTGGACACCATCAAATTCCTCCGGGTAGGGTCTACCCTTTGGAATAGATGAGCCACCTCGATCTTGTGCCAATGCATCCTTCACTTGCTGCTCCACTAACTACTTAATATCTTTTCTTGCATGGAGGTGCTGTCCACCACCTTCCTATGCATGTTGCCACTATCCTGGTCTATGGGAGATGTACTCTTGATCCAAAACATGCAACAACCTAGGGTGGTCGGCCTCTAAGGGAGTAGGCTGTACTGATGGAGCTTGGCCTTGAAGTGCTAAAACTACCACTAATAAATCTTTAACTCTTTTCTCCATCTTCCTAATATGCTCATCTCTCTGCCTCAGCTGATGACGAAGGTGTTGGGTTGAATGAGTCTTCTTCCTCAACTACAACACCTGCTATGTTGATAAGAAGGGAACCCCCATAGTCAACCATATGGACTTCTAAGTCCTCTAAGAGATCCTCCCCATCCGGATCAAAATCGACCCTAAGATCATCCACTCATCGAGCAATCATGCCCAGAGTTCCCTCTTCTCAGCAAAGTACTGAGCAATGATCTCATCTGAAGAGTGGTCTAGTCGTGCAGGGACAAACACTCACCGACTAGGAGGGGCTATACTCAATAAATACATCGTGCATTGCCCGCTACTATCTCTAAGAGGACTGTGCTCACTGATAGATATATGTTGATCACGCCACCGGTGAACAACATATGGAAGGATCTACCATGGACACTACATCTATAACCTATCCCTTCCACCACCGATGTCGCCAGTGGAGACCGCCGCTGTGGATCGAGGTGGTGCCTTGACCATGATAGCCTTGGGTCGCCATTCCTTCTTCTCCATAGTTGAGGTGGGAGGTCGAATAGGAGAGCTCGACCTCACCTCAACAAGTGGAGTAGATGGAGTGGGATCCTTGGGCCATAGCCGAATCACCAATGGTGCTGGTCTTTCCCCAGATGGGGGCTTCTGGATCTTGGTCGGAATGGGGGATGCCATGAGTTGGATAGGAGATGGTGGGCGGTGAGTGGAGCGGTGCGGAGGTAGTACCAACTGCCACTCGACTATAGGCCTACTCCTCCTATGACGAGTAGCACCGGTAAGGATGATGTTGTCTGAACGACGACCCCTGGGGAGATGATCGAAAATCCATCGTAGAGGCCACGCCGACAAACCTCCATTCCCTCCTACTACTGAGTGAGTTTGAAATTGATTGATTAATTGATTAGGGAGTGATTAAGCTAATTAAAATTTTAATGAAACCATAATTAAGCCATAATTACTATTCAAAATTAATTAAGAATAATTTCAATAGATTCCCCTTTGAAATACCTTTAAAATGAGCCATTATTTATATTTTTTGAATTTTCTATAATTAGTTATGAATTATGAAAGTTTCAGCTTTAAAAAAACATTAAATAACTCTAATTAAGCCTAATCACGCTGGATTGGCTATTTAAGTTGTCACATCCTCAGATCAATCGCCACCGGGATGTAGTATTGATCTCTATCATCCGATCTCGGATCAGATGGCGTAGATCAAACTCGTGGTGTAAGGGGAGAAAATAGAGGAGATCTAATGTGATTTGATCAGAGCTGTCCATTCTAATCACATGAAATGGATGGCCCATGATCCTTCTTCCCATGTGCGATGAGTGATAATGTCCGTCCACCATGGATTGCTTGATCCGAGCTCACTCAAGCACGGATGAACTTCAAAATCAACCCACACCATCAAGGAAGGAATTCAAACACATCCAATGGTCAAGATCAACTCACATGCAAATTTCCTACAAAAAGCTCCAACCAAAAATTTCTATTTCTACAGATTTGAGCAATTTCCTCATCAGAGCTCAAGACCAACAGTGGGATCAACCGAGGTAGCTCTGTCTAGTAGAGATGAGGCCCTGTTGAGTCACATGCAAACCAATTTCTCTTGGTTCGCTTGGTGGATCAAATTCTATCACTTCAGAGCTTGGTAGTGATCAAAGTCCTTCCTCTGGTGGCTTAAGAGATTTGGAAATGACTTAGGTAGCTTTGACGATGTACGTGGAAGGTGTGTGTAAGAAGAATTAAAGTTTGGTGGTGAAATGAGAGAGCTTGGATCGGGATTAGAGTGCCTTGTTTCAATTTCACATGGGAAGGAGCAATGTTGAGAGTGGGAAGCTTAAGATTGCTCTAAGAATTGCAAGGAGGCTCAGAATTGTGCTAGGAAGCTCTCATGAAAAGAATTGATGCATTTCCCATTTGAATTGAGGGAGTATACCCCTCAGTTTGCTGAGTTGGACGGATGGGATTACTTCTCATTTTTCTGCCATCCAACCACCATCAGAGTGCCGAAGTGGTCTCCATCGAGTCCACATGGCTCTATTTGGTTGGAGGAAGGAGTGGGAGGTGGCTCAAGCTTTGTTTTGTTGCAGACTATCTTGACTTGATCCCTTGGGTGTTTGGCTTGTATGGGATGTCAATTGCCTCACCTCCCTTTGGTCCATGGCAAGTCCTACTCTCTCTAGGGTGGGCTAGGAGGCTTAGGGATCCCTCATGTAGAAGTTTGACAGTTGCCAAGGTGAAAAGAATAGTGGACTTTGCCATTTTTGGCAAAATCCCACATGAGGGAGAGGATCCACAAAGGATTTACATTGGACTTGGCTCCAAATGGGTTTGGGTTGATTTTAAGTTGACCCATGATGGGTTCGGGTCAGGTTTGGCCAGCCTCCATTGGGTCATTGGTTGGTTTCATGGGTTTTGGCTTTATTTGATCAAATGGGTTCATATTAGGTCATGTTGGCTTAGGTTTACCAATAGGTCAAATTGGATCAAACCAAGGTTTGGATTAGGTTCAAATGATGATTTGAAGTGCTTTAGTTCAAGTGGTTTCAATCAATTTGGCCTAGGTTTGATTTTGGCTCACTTGGATTCATATAAGTCAAATGGGGCAAGTGACCAATTTGGTCAAATTGGCTTGGGTTGGGCATTGGTTCATCTTCAATTGGTCAATTGAAAAAGATTGTAGGCTTTGTTTGAATTTATTTGGATTTAATATGCATTTTGACCAACTTGAATCTTTAGGTCAATTTGGGCTAAGTTGGGTTAAGTTGACCATTCGATCAAGTTGGGCTCAATTAAGGCTTTGATAAAGTTGGTCTTAATTATGGCTTTGGTCAAGTTCAATAATAAATTTAAAATGAACTTGAGCCATTAGTTGCATTCAATTTAGGTTTGATTATGATTCAACCCATTTTTGCCTTTTAGGCCAAATTTGGGTCACCTTGGGTCAGTTGGCCAATTGGACTTGGTTTAGCTCAATTGAGGGTCAAGTCACGTTTAATCATTGATCATGAGTTGGTGTGAATCAATGGATTCAATCAATTTGGTGTATGGTGAGTTTTGGCTAGTTTAGGTTTCATTTGGGCTAAAGGTTGACTTGGTCAAAGGACCAAGTTGACTTGGTTTGACCCAATTCAAGGTGGTTTATCATCCTAGGGTGATTATTGATCATGATATGAGGCTTGGATGGGCTTGGTTCAATCCAATTTGGGTTGGAGTAGAACTTGGCTCAAAAAGGTCCTTTAGGCCACTTTGGGTCAAGTGGATCTAAATGGGTCAATTAATTTAGTTTTGGCTTGAGTCTTGTTTAGTTGAACTTATATATGAGCCTAAGATTGAAATATAAATTTAGATGAAATGAATTTGGAGTTCAATGGATTTTGGCTTATTTGAGATTTTCAAGCTAAAAGGGCCAACTTGGGCTTAACTTGGGTTGACTTGAGTTGGTTTGATAATTATAGGTTTCATTTATATTTGGATAGATGATTGAAGGAATGATTAATTCAAGAGAAAATCCATTGGTTTTAGCTTGATTTAGATAGGATTTGTCCAAGTCCAAGGGAATGGCTTAAAAGGCTTGAATTGGGTTTTGGTTTAATTTTAGATTTGGTTTTAGCTATTTAGATTTATATTTCATTTATATTTGGGAATATAAATGAAGATATAAATGATTCATGAGAAAGTCACTTTAGTTTGGGGTGATTTGGAAGCAACTTTGACCAAGCTTATGGATGTAGGTCAAAAGGGCTAATGAGAAAATCAATTTAGTTTGATTTATTTATGGACATTGGAATGTGAGTTTCATTTATATTTATGAAGAAAAAAATGATGGAGTAATTGATTTATAAAAAATCAATTGATTTTGGACTGATTTGGGTTAAGATTTGATTAACCTTATGGAGGATGGTCCATATGACTTAAGAAGGGATTTGGTTTGGTTTGATTTAGTTTGATTTGGTTTTGATCTTTTGAGTATGGGTTTCATTTATATTTGTGAATATAAATGAAGGAATAATTGATTTATAAAGAAATCAATGAAGTTTGGGATGGCATAGGTGGAGATTTGGCTAAGTTTATGAGAATGGGTCATATGGCTTAGGAAGGAATTCTCGAACTTGGATTTGATTTTGGGTTTGAGTCATTTGGAATTGGGTTTGAATTGGAATTTGGTATTTTGATTGAATGATTGAATTGATATTTGAGAATATCAATTGAATTGGGATTGAATTGAATTTTGGGTTAAGACTAAGTCCATAAGATAAAATCAAAGGGCTTAGGAATGGTTTTGAATTCAATCATAAGGTTCATGGAGAGTTTTGAGTTTGAATTTGATCATGAGATTGATTATGAGTCGTGGAAATTTGGTTTGGATTTATTATGAATTTGAGGTTTGGTATTAGTATGAAATCATGGATTGAGTTTAGGCTATAAGGTAGACAAGTCTTCTTAAGTCCCTAAGGCATAACCTATTCCTATGGCTAACCCTTCTAAGTCTCCAAACTTAGGTTAAGTGTTCACCTAATCACTATAAGTGTCTTAAGACTAAGGAGCTATTAGTGTCTATAAGAGTCCATGATTTATGATGAGGAAGTTGAGAACTCACTCCAAAAGTGAGATCAACACTAACTTATAAATTTATTAATTAATTTTATTAGATTGGAGATTTTTATCATTAAAAATATTTTAATAATAAAAATTTTATAACATGTGAAGTACATGCACAATGCTTATGAATGTTTAAACACAAGATCCTTCATATGAAGTATTGCCCAAATACTTTTAAAATTTCCTAAATATTTTTTATTTTCTTATATTATTACTAAAATTATAAATTTAAAAAATCCTAAATGTTTTGAGAAAAATCTAAATAGTTATAATCATAATCACATATACTTGAAATGATGTTTAAACTTAAAATCATGTATTGGTCATATAAAAACATGAACTTTAATTTTTCTTTAGTTGCCCTATTTTCTAAAACTAGAGAAATAGGCTTTTGAAAATTAAAACTATGATTTTGTATTTGATGATATTAAGAAATCATATAGTTGCATTCAACAAGATAAAATAACATATCTAAGTAATTCGAACTTTTGCATGGCTATTTAATATTTTTTCAAGTAAATAATTAAAATATTAGGTATTTTAATTATAATAAAATAAAATTATTTAAATAAATTATAATAAATTAGGGCATGTTGAAAATAATAAGCTACACTCATGGGATGCATACATAGCCTAAGATCCACTAAAGGGCAGTACATTAATTTTATATAAGCTGACAATATACTTGAAATATATGTAATGCATGATGATTGGTTGGTTCATGCCTTAAAAAATTTAGGATAGTGTCAATTGTAAAAAAAAATCCCAAATTTTATACAAATTTTGAAATTTTTTACATAGGTTTAAAATTCAAAAAAAATAAAAAATTTCTATTTAAAATTATTAAAATCATAAATATTCACTTAAAATTTTAAGATAACTTAAAAGAGTATCGAGTATGCAAGAAACATCTCTTAATTTTCCCAAAAATTTTAAATAAAAATCTTAATTACATGAAATTTTGAACAATACATTTATGCCTCTTAAAGTCACATCATACAATGTATGCTAGTCCATACTAAAGAATTTTTTATTAGAGGCTTAATGCGGTATTTTTAAGCCATGAAATGAGTTTGAAAAATTCCTTGATTTATTTGTTAAATCTAGTTATTAAAATATAGAATGATCAAATTTCTAAAAATAAAAATACATAATATTTGCACGAAATTACTTTTTTTTAAATAAATTCTACATTGTCAAATGAATCTCGGTAAAAATATCAAATGATTTATTGCTATGGTGTCATCATAACAAAAATTCTAAAATTATCATAAAAATCAATTAAATTAACTAGCAAATATACCAACTTGTTGTCTAACTTGGTCTAAACCATTTATTATAAAATTTACAACATCTATTCAATGTCCCTAACCCATATATGCATTTAAGCTATTAATACCAAAAGTTTCCTCCCTATAGACCACCAAAATTAAGTAGACTCAAGCTAAAAACTTTAGAGCATTAAAGACTACAATCATAAGGTTTTTCTTAGCTCACTATGGGCCAAAACCCTGGGATAGGCAAATCAATAAGAGGTTATCTAGTGTTTATGAATCTCACATATGTAGCAACTTTTAGTTGAAGATATAGATCCCTTAACTTAAGGTGAATGAAGCAAAACCCTCTCCTAGATTAATTGGAGTTGTTCTAGATAGATCAAACCTACCTTAGCTTATTCTTGAAGAAACTATCATTTAAGTTGGTTGAGTGTGTTAAGCTTCATTTAGAGACTTATGGAAACTTCGTTGTACTTAGTGAAGATGTTTCAAGTGAATGCGGAGCCCTCATATGATGGCTTTGATAATCATTCATATTCAAGCTCTTAAACCATGGTTTCTATGATTATTAATGATCATTTGTCCTCATCAAGCCATGTAGATGAATAGAGTATTGCATGGAAGGGCGTAGCATAATACTTAAGAAGTCTTAGTGTTGGGAGAATACTAACAGACAAGTGAGATCACAATTATCCTAGTTAATCATTATTTAAGCTTGGCTAATCCATAGTAAAAATCCTAACATGGGTTGGGCTCGCTATTGGAATTAACTCAAAATTTTAACTAATTAATGAGATAATTTAATTCCATTAATTATGCTATTTAATGGGGTTTAATTTAAATTGAAAAAATAGTTTACATGGTCATATTGACTCATTTGACTAATTATGATTAGTCTAATGAGTCGAATCATTGAGTTGAGTTGAATTATTAACATGCTAAACAAGTTTCATGTTTAAGGATTTGATTTATTTGCATTGATTAATCATAATTGGAAAGTATATTTTTAATGGGAATGGTTAAACCATTTGTGGTTAAACCTAAAATCAAAGAAGGCTAACTATGTTTATAATATGTCAAGAACATCCTAAAAAAGCTCAATGTCCAATTGATTAAACTAATTTGGTTTTAAGATCAATTTAGCAAAATTAACTATTTAGATTTAAATAGGTTAAATTATGTGAGCATAATAGATTAAACCAAAAATCCATTTCATCTATTAAGAGTGTGCTCCTTCTATAGACATTTTTAATAGACATATATTTTAATGGATTTGATCAATTTGGTTGAAATTGATGCGATTGGTCTTATGTAGATAAATGAACCCATTTAAATTGGATTAGATCAAAATCTATAATTGAGTTTTCATTGTTTGCATCTATAATGGAATGATGAAAGGATGAAACGAATGAAAAATGAAAAAAATTTCACATCTCAACCTAGGGCATCATGGCGATGAAATAATAGCGCAATGCTATTGTTGCCTTAGGAATCTAGAAGCTCAATTCACCCTCAACAGTTGCCCGATTAAACTGCACAGCGCCGAGGCGCTGTCACAAATCTTCAATTTTTAAAATAAAAAAAAGCCACCATCTCTGCCCCAGTAGCAGTAACTACCTAGGGGAGCGGGCGAGGTGGAGGAACGGTAAAAGCCGCCCATTAGAGGAAAATTTCCTATAAAAAGGGGAGAGAGTGCCCCCCCCCCCACCTTCTCTTCTTCTTTTACTCACTCTCTTTAATCTTCTTATTGCGTTCTTGCTCCCAATGATTTATGCTTTATATAGGCATGCTTTTCATGCTCCAAGAATGATCTTCCGTCTACTCCACGTAAAGGATTTCTACAAAAATAATTCTTCTATGCAATTTTCTCTTTAAAAATTAAGTTTAACCAAATTTTCACCATCGATCTTGGATCCGGTGAGAAAAGAGCACATCTCCATCTATCTTGGATCCAGTAAAAAAGAACACACCCCGAGACTTAAAAATTTTATAATCTTGAATGTTGAAGATATCTGCCATTGAACTTGGTTTCGATGAGAGAATAACACCCTCCCTCAATTGATCTTGGATCCAAAAAAAGGAAGAAGAATGTGTTCACACTAAAAATATGTAAAATTCTACTACTGCTAAGGCATGTTTTCTCTGAATTTTTATAAAAAATCCATTAAAATTTCAAGAATTTGGTTTAAAATAGACGTTCCATCCCGTAGCACCGAAGCACCAAGATCTCGAGAATGAAATCTTGAACGCTTTGTCTATAGCGCCAAGGTGCAAGGAAATTAGGTGTTGTGGCACTAAGCTATCGGGTTTAGATGCAATTCTATTAGCACGGAGGCATTGTCATCCAGTGTCATCACGCTAAGTTTTTCGGGTCCCTCATCTCTTTTGTGGCACCGCAGCTCCATCTTTTCAGCATCAAGGTGCTCCTCTAACATTGAACTTGATTCCAGTGTGAAATGAAACCCTCCCTCCATTGATCTTGAATCCAGAACAAGGAGAAGAATGCTAATACATTAAGAAAATTATGAAAACTAGCACTACTAAGGCATTATGTCGCTATATAAATGAGATATTGAGGTACCATGGGAAAAGAAGCCTAACTTGGATCCCCAAGACCATAATTTTCAAACATATAAACCAGTGTTGTATTAAGCTAAGCCATATAGGAAAAATGTTTTTGTTGATGATCCATGTGATAATCAAACTTTATTTCTAAATCCCGATGACTGCGGCTACTCTCACCAACCTCTCTTCTTAAATTTGAGATTTTAGAGGATTGGGGTCAAGGTCGTGGGACACGTGAGCTCTCCCCCACTTCATACCTCAAACCAAACCCCTCAATAAGCATTTTCATTAGATGAGCCTTTTGAATGAGAACTTTTTTTTAGGCTCCCCGAATGCACTCACTGTAGTTTACAAATCATATATAAGAGAGGGATAATCATACCCTACAGTAGTACTCCCCCTAAGAATATTACAAATCGAATTATAAATAATCTTTTCTATATCAATTGTAAAGCCCTTTTGAATTCCAAAATTCAAAATGGCCTTATCCTTGGTTACCTCACTGATATTACCAGTGGACATTAGCTTGGCAAAAATAAAATAGTGTCAAGCCTTAGATTCTGTCATTAGGCCAGTGGCAAGAAAGTTAATAATCTTATCCTCCTGTCATTTCCATTGGACGTTGGCATTTCTAATAGTGAGAAAATTAAGAATTTCATCAAAATCCAAGTCCAGGTGCCTGTTATAATAGGAAAGCTATTGATCGTAAGCCACATTTGGAAATTCGTAATATGCATTGACGGCAATACCATCGAAGCTTACCAGTTTTCCCCAAATAAAATGTTTATTGTTCTCATGCTCCTTCGCATTGGTGAAGAACTCTCGCACCACGAAGACGATGTAGATTTCTTAGAACAACTTCAACGTTAATGCTTATTTTTATGTTGTTGACAAGGTGCATCTTCATTATTATGAGATCGAGTAAAAAATTGGGGGTATTTATGTTCCCATCATAATTATTATATATATATATATAGCATGTATTATTTCTTAGATTACATAATTGTCTTTCTAACGACACTATTAAATTTTCTATTAACTATGTAGGATGGTAACGAATATTCCAGCAACAACAAATGCAAGCTTTGGTAAATAGCAAAATTCAAATAGATTAACATGCAATTTTTTATTTATTTTTCATAAGTATACACACACAGATATATATATATAATTTATTTTCTTTTCACTTTAATCAATATCAAAAGTGAGTTTAGTACAAATCTACAAAATATTGAATTGAGCTGAAAGTCAAATTAAACTTTTAGAAAGTTATATTCTAAGCCTTCGTTCTTGTATTTGTAGAGTTTGACTAGTTTATAATAATTTATCCTCATATATCTTGTTGGATCTATGATAACTTTTGAATGACTATACTTTAAAGTAATTATAAGTAATCATATACTTTTTTTTATTTATCTATTTTGAATCTTAATCATTTAAGATATATGATGAATGATAAAATGGATAAGTAATTATCAATTTAAATAAACTAGTGTAACAATATACAGGGTGAAATTTTCACCTTCTAATCGGAGAATTAACATCCATATGGCTTTAAATTGCAAAATCAAAATTATTCATCATCTTTAGCATCATTAAAATTAATGACATGCATAATTTCAGTAAATTTTTAGAAAATTTAGTCATTCATCGAACACATTAAATAATTTATATTGGATGACTCATTATATATGAGAAGATAATTGTGATTTCAAAACTTAGAGTCTCAAATGGCTTGAAATCAAACACATGGATTGCTCATGTTCTCTTGCTATCCATTCATTCTTTAATATAAATATAATTGGTTAATGGTTTAATCATCGCAAAATTAATAAAATTTGATCCCCATATACATCTCATGTTATATATTATAAAACTTAGTGTTAATATGTATCTTGAGATTATTATATGGTGCGGTGGATGAAAAAAAATAGAGAATAGGCATGCTACTCTTAGGAGAAGAGAAGTGTGTGTGTGTGTGTGTGTGTGCATATATAAATATTAATAAATTTAATTTTAGAAATGATTGCACCTTTAATAACTTTATTTAGAGTGCTTTGAAATACTTTTAGTTGCTTACATATTGTGGCCACCAAAGAATAAACCACACATAGTTCCCAAAAAAAAAGTCGAAGTTACAAATTGCTATTATAAATCGAGGCAAAACAAAAAAAAAATTAATAAAAAATTCATATATAGATCCACTCGCACTGTAGTCCCAAAAATGTTAATCTCCAATAGAATATTTTGTATACATTGCCATAATTGAGAAAAGAAATACACCAAAATAATCTCACCAAACCTATTTTGATCCATGCAAGAAAAAAATATTGTTTATCATGTTTCAAAAAGTTAACCTATTTTTGACAAACAATATGTATATTAGCATTGTCATTCCAAAGAATATTAAAAAAGTTATCAACCTGGATCCATATTTTTATAGCACTCATTAAAAATAAAAACAAAAGAATTGATTTAAAGTTTGTACAATAGTAGGATTTTAAAACCAATTAAATCCTTCCAGCTTGCATGATTGTATCCACCATAATAATATGTTAAAATTCCCAACTTGACAATAGAAAGGTAAATAAGAATAGAAACATTCCAAAAAAATTCAAGAAAAATATCAATTTTAGATTATTTTATACTTTATCACATATCATTAAAAGAGAATGAGCATTTCATCTTATTATTCTAAAACATAGTATCGTTATATTCACAATTGAAGAATGCAGAAATAATTCTATTGACAATCTAAGAAAAATATTTGAAATTAAATATTTATTCTAGCCATCCAAATTAAGGAAATGATATGCCTTATGGATGGGATTCATAAATTAAATGTATATCTGTTAATTTGAAAGGACCCACACACCTATTAAAACAAAATGAAATGTTAATTACTCTATCTTGAATTCAAATTGATGACATCCATAGGTTTTTCTTTTAACAATACAAAGTATACTCCATACAAGATAAATAATAATATTTTTTAATCTAAAATCAAACACTTTCAATGCCAATACTTAGAAAGATGAAATCTGCTCAAAATAAATTTATTAAGTATAGATTTTTATCAAAGCTTAAGGACGTGCATTTGATATAGTCATAAAATGGTCTAAAACCAAACTCGCCTTTAAAGGCAGGATAACACAAATAGATTTAGTTGATTTAAGTAAGTTTGTTGCCATTATCTTCTGCATTCCACAAAAATTTATTTAGTAATAAAATATTTAATTTTTTAATGGAATTCTTTGGTATATTTAATGCTTGAGAGGGATAAGAAGAATAGTTGAAGAGGTGTATTTAATCCAAATCAATCATTTTAATCGATAAAAATTGTTTGCTCTAAACCTGTGCCTTTTTATGTTATAAATAAGATTACCTATGCACAATACAAACAAATTTTCAAAAAAAAAAACATCCCTAATAATTTTAATTTTACTTCTAAGATAATTAGGTTGGGCAATAAAAGTAGACTTTATAACCTAATGAGTTTCCAAAATAAACTTATATTGTTTCAAGAAGTGGACAAAACTCTTAAGGGAGCAATTAGTATCATTAGTAATGAGAATAATATCATCAACAAATGAAAGGTGGAAAATTACCATTTTACATTTGAAATTAAATCAAATTAAAGGATTCCTCCATAATAGATTATTAAGAGCACATAAAAAAATTTTCAACATACTAATGAAATGAAGGGGGATATATAAAAATTTAGCAATTAACCCACAAATTTATTCTTTTAAGGTCAAACACATCCTGTTCATTTTCCTCCAATTATAGAATGCCCAAAATAAAACATCATTCTTATAAGTAACTGATTTATTCATGCATAAATAACCAATTAGCATTACATTATTTTATACTTTCACATAATATTAAAAGAGAATGACCATGTCATCTTATTATTCATAGTATCATTATATTCACAATTAACAATTGACAATCAAGACAAAATATTTAATATTAAAGATTTATTCTAACCATCAAAATTAAGGAAATAATAGAGCTTATAGATGAGTGTCCACAAACTAAATATATATCTGCTAATTCGGAAGGACCCACACACCTATTAAACCAAAATGAAATATTAATTACTCTATCTTAAACTCAAATAGATTAAATCCTTAGGTTTTTCTTTTAGAAATACAAGAGAATTGATAATATTTTTAATATCTAAAATCAAATGCTTTGAATACCAATACTTAAAAAAATGAAACTTGCATAAAATGGATTCATTAAGTATAAATTCATCGAAGCTTAAGGACATGCATTTGATATGGTCATAAAATGGTCTAAAACCAAACTCGCCTTAAAGGTAGGATAACACACATTAATCTAGTTGATTTAAATAATTTTGTTGCCATTATGTTTTTCATTCAACAAAAATTTATTAAGTAAAATATTTAATTTATTAATGATGTTGTTGGTACAATTATCACTTGAGAGAGATGAGAAAGAATAGTTAAGAAGATGAATTTAATCTAAATCAATCTTTCTTTAAAATATATAAATATTCTAGTCTCAACCAATGCCTATTTATGTTATAAATAAGAATACCTATGTAAACAACATTTCAAAAAAAAAAATCAACATCCCTAATAATTATAATTTTATTTCTAAGATAATTAGGATCAACTTTAAGCCCATATCTTTTTTCTTTAGTTATGGATGTCCTTACTAGGCATTTAATGGAGGATGTATCTTGGTGTATGCTTTGTGCTACTAACATTCTATTTGTTGATATGACTAGAGAGGGAGTCCAAGAGAAACTTAAATAATGGAGGTCAACCTCAGAGTCTAAAACTTTTGTTCATGTAGATCTAAAATTGAATATATGGAGTGCAAGTTTAGTTGTAGAAGTTATAGTGGTGGGGTTGTGACATTGGGTAATCAAGTCATTAAAAAGAGTGAATGTTTAAATATTGTGGGTCAATGTTCAAAATGATGGTTAAATAGATGGGGATGATATTAGTAGAATTCAAGTTGGATGGTTGAAGTGGAGGAATGCATCTAGCTTGTTATATAATAGAAAACTACTGCTTAGACTTAAGAGAAAATTTTATTAAATAATGGTAAGACCTACAATGATTTATGGTGCAAAATGTTGAGTAATAGATGAGAAGCATATAACTAAGTTAAGCATTTCAGAGATAAAGATGCTCAGGTGGATGAGTGGCTTTACTCTTAGAGATAAAATGTGAAATGAATATATTCATAAAATGGATACATTTGCTCCATTGGTAGATAAGATTAGTGAGAGTCACCTTAGATGGTTTGGTCACATAAAGAGTTTGTCGTCCGATGACCCAATTAGGAGATTAGATGTATTAGATTCACCTTACATTAAGAAAGGTAGAGGTAGAGCTAGAAAGGCTTGGTTAGGATGTATAAAAGATAACCTTAATTTATTAGAATTAAATGAGAATTTGAAACTTAAAAGGACATAATGGAGATGAAGGATTCATGTAGCAAATCCTACATAGTGGGATAAAGGCTTGTTGTTATTGTTGTTGTTGCTGCTAGAATAATTAGGTTAGGCAATAAAAGTAGACTTCTTAAACCTAATGAGCTATCAAAATAAACTTATATTGCTTCAAGAAGTGGATAATACTCTTAAGAGAACATTCTGTCATTAATAAAGATAATAATATCATCAACAAATAAAATATATAAAAAATAATATTTTACATTCAAAATTAAATCTAATTAACATATTCCACATCAATAGATTATTAAGACCACATAAAAAAATTCCAACCTACTAATGAAATGAAGGGAGATATATAAAAATATAAGGAAGACCATTAACCCAATGATAGAATGCCAAAAACACTTCTTGCTCATTTTACTCCAATGATAGAATGCCAAAAACATAGCATTATTCTTATGAGTGATGGCATTCATCATGCATAAATAACCAATCAACATTAGATAAGTGTAATTCTTATCCTAAAATTTTTTTTAACAAAATTTTATTATAAAATCTTTGCTCAAATAATGATACGGAAGTTCAACTCTATGTATATTGTTTATTTAAAAAATTTTTAATGCTCATTCTACTAATGACACAAGTGTGATCATATTTAATATTCATTTCCCCAAGAAATGCCATATAATCCAATTATTTTCTTTATAATGGTAAAATTTTATTCAATAAGTTACCAATGCAGGGTAAATTGTCTTCAAGATTTCCCTCTTCTTCAAAGTTCTTCATGTAGTCAAAGAAATTGCCAAGATATCACTATTCTATTAATTCAAGGTCATCTTATTTCTATTTAGTATGACCCACAAAGTGATTAGCACAAAGCCTTCTATTAGGGTAGTTTAATTCTCTTTAACAAAAGGTAAAAATCCCTTATGATGGATCCACATGTCGTGGAATCTAAAATATTTGCTACCTCAATATGAATTATTTTAAAAAGAGAAAAAGGTTATTCTTATCTTAAGTATTTCTTTTTAAGTGTCAAATAATATATTAGTCAAAAGTGTTAATCCATATGTTAGAGTGAAAAATTGTATCAATTTTAACGTAGTTGAAAATATTGAAATAGATAAAAGGAGAGCTTAGAAATTTACCCATAAGTGCGTGTGTATATATATATATATATATCATAATCATATTATAGTAAGGAGAGTTCGAGATAGAATCCACATTTATATTCTAATTTATATAAAAATCAAATCTTTGAGATTTTCTCATAATCCATTTATATTCTAATTTATATTCACATATATAAATGAAATATAAATTCAAACCAATCAAACTAAACCCAAAATTCCAAATCAATTCATAAAATTTTCCTAATTCTCTTAATTTTCCATTATTGGACTTAGCCAAAATCAACTCTAAACCAATTCAATCTCATGGGATTTTCTCAAAAATCATTTATATTCTCGTTTATATTCACATATATAAATGAAACATAAATATAAATCAATCAAATTAAACCCTCAAATCAAATTCCAAATCTAAAATTTTCCTAAGTCCTTTAAGTGTTCCTTCATGGACTTAGCCCAAATCATGATCTAACCAAATCAAACTCATGAGATTTTCTCAAAATTTATTTATATTCAAATTTATATTCACATATATAAATGAAATATAAATTTTAATCAATCAAATCAAATCCTCAAATTAAATTCCAAATCTAAAATTTTCCTAAGTCGCCTAATTTTTCATTAAAGGACTTATCCAAAATCTTGATCAAACCATTTCAAATTCATGAGATTTTCTCATAAATCATTTATATCCTCATTTAAATTCACATATATAAATGAAATATAAATATAAATCAATCAAACCAAATTCAAAAATTCAAACTCCAAACTCCAAAATTTTCCTAAGTCCTTTAAATTCCTCCTTAATGGACTTAGCCTAAATCATGATCAAATCATTTCAAACCCTTGAAATTTTCTCATGATCCATTTTTATTCTCATTTATATTCACATATATAAATGAAATATAAAATCAAACAATCAAATCCAATTCCAAAAATCAAACTCAAATCCACACCTAAGCCTTTCAAATCAAAATCTTGAACTTAGCCAAATCAATTTTAAATCAAGAAAAACTCTTGATTTTCTCTCATGATTCAATCAACCTTACAATCATGAGCTCATATATAAATTATACAAACTTCAATCACTCAATCAAAACCCAAGTCAAAAATCAAACCCTAAAACCTTTCATATTCTTCCTTTGAATATGAAATTGTCAAATGGATCAAGATCCATTCGACTTCAAACCACTTGCAAATAGATTTATATTTCAATCATAAGTTCATATACAAGATCAATCAAACTCAAATTAAGCTTTGACCAAGCCATTTGACCCACTTAGGCTCACTTGACCCAAAGTGACCTAAAGTATCCTTATGAGCCAAATTCAAATCCTAACCAAATTGGATTGAACCAAACTCACCTATGCCTCTCATCATGATCAACAATCATCATGGGTTGATCAATCAATCAAATTGGGTCAAACCAAGTCAAACCTAAGGGTTGACCAAGTCAACACTTAGCCCAAAATGAAACCTAACATAGCCAAAATCCACCATAGGCCAAATTGATTGAAATCATTGGTCTAAGTTCACTCATGACTTATGTTTGAACTTGACCAAGACATCATTTGAGCCTAACCTGTCCAATTGGCCACTTGACCCAACTTGACCCAACTTGACCCAACTTGACCTAAAAAGTCAAAATGTGTCAAAACTTGATCTAAGCCAAATTGATTGAAACCAATGGGTCAAATTCATTCCAAATTACTTGTGGAACTTTACCAAAGCCTCAATTGGCCAACTAGACCTAACCTAGCCCAATTGACCTTAGACCCAACATGACCTAAAGGGGGTCATGTTGAGCCAAATTTGAACTTAACCAAAATTGATTTGAAACAATGATACCAATCCACTCCATAAGTTTAACCTAACCTAAACCTACCCTTGACCTAGCCCAAATAGGTCAAATGGGTCAAATAGGTCAACTTGACCCATTTGACCTAAATGAAGTCATATGAGCCAAATTCAAAACTATACCAAATTGAATCAAACCAAAGCTGCCAAAATATTTCAAATGGTCATATGAACTTGACCCAACCCTTGGTTTGATCCAGTTTGACCAATTTGTCAACTTGACCCAAGTTGATCCATTTTGACCTAAATGGGTCAATATGAGCCAAACCCTATCAAGTGAATTCCAAATCTCATGAAACTTGGCCAAACCTAGTTTGTCCACATACCGAACATATCCAGAGTAAAAAATTAGCAAAATGACCATCCTACCCCTAATCTATAGAACAAATTTTGGCTTAATCCATGGGTAATTTGGTCATACCCTCTTCATATCCACTTGATGCTTTCCTAATAGCTCAAGGGAACCTAATAAGGAGTTTTGCATCCAACCCAATGGATTTGGGTCAGCCCAATTTTTCCCAAGACCAACCTGACCCCTGGGTCAAAATGGTTAATTCAAAATCCCCCTTCCACTCAAATTCAAGCACTTGGGAGGTTGGCATTCCACTCAAGGTCTCAAATTGACCATGTGAAAGCATCTAATTGATCAAATAACCCTCCCATTTTGATCAATTAGATCAAAATGACATATATGCTTGCGATCGTCCGATCCTTCAAGGGGGAGATATACTCCCCCTAATTAAATTCAAATATATTAGTCCTCATTTTGATTGAACCTAGGGAAGTCAGAGAAAAAATTCCTCAGCCTCCCTAAGCTTCCTAGGGTGAAATCAAACTTCATCTTCTCAATTTTGCATAGTGTGAAAATAGGGGAGCTCAATTCAATCTTGAACTTCCTTCACACTAAAAACCACGTCAGTTCCTCCTACACACTTCTTCTAAGGACCAATCCGAGCACACTCAAGCTTCCATAAGAGTTCCCATAGCAAGAAGAGGAGCAATTGGATCAAAGCCACAAGGATCTTCAAGTGGTGTTGGTCCATAGAGCAAGCCACTCAATCCCAAGGCCTAGGAACTTCAACATGGCTTCATCTCCACTAGACGAAGCTACCTCATTGATCTCAAGCGCTGGTGAGGTATGGAATTTTTTGACCACCTAGCATAGGAGGTGTTGGTCCTTTGTGAAGAGAATTCAAGCAAATCCCACCGTTGGATGTGCCACTCATTTTCTTTAGATGGTGTGGGTTAAGTTTGGTTTGAATCTGAGCTCAATCGAGCTAGGATCTTCCCCTAGATCATGGATGGCTGAGATAATTCCCACGTTTAGAATTTCTTTTATCCCTTATAAAATCGCAGGGAGATCTCTAGCCATCTGATCTTTGATCGGACGGTAGAAATCAAAGCATGTCCACCGTCAAGCCACTTTTTGGATTTGACATTTAAGTGGGATGCTCACCGCACAATGCGTGTAAAGTGCGCTGACCGCCGTCGCCATGCATCACGCCGTGAGCTAAAGGATTAGTTAAGATTTCTTTAATTAATTTTAATTAATCTAGGGATATTATAAAATTCACAACTCTCTCAATAAAACTCAGAAAAATATGAAATAAAATCCTATGGAAAGATAATTCAACCAAGAATAATTTGAAATTAATTTCAAGGGAATTTGAATTATGCTTTTCTATTATTTTGGGTTTTATTGGAAACTTTATTTTTCTAATTACCTTTTAATTAAGTCTCTGATTAATCCTAAACTTCTTCGGTATATTTTAGGGGATGATTTTGCCTCCCCTAATTTTTTTAGGATTTATTGAAGGCTTAATTAGGAGAATTGCATATGAGATTCCTAATTACTCCCTTAACCTAGTTAAGCATAATTAGAGTGTGATTAGTGGTTTTAATCCATTATTAGGGTTGATTAAGGTCATATCTAGTAGATAAGAGGTTTATGGAATAATTTTGGGGTATTTGTCCTAAGCTATTCCATAAACCCCCTTTTTCTTTCCTTAATATTCTCTTAATTAAGGGTTAATTTATTAATTATCCCCTTAATTAAATTATAAAAATTCTAAGAAAAACTTCCAAAACTTATTTAATCTACTTTGGATAGATGCTTAGGTTTTTAATAGCCTAAGTTCAATTAAGAAAATCAAAACTCAATCCATATGCATGAAATGGTGTTTTAAAATTACTTAAGCTAAACCCATTAGCTTAATTAATTATTAATTATGAGCCAAATTGCATTAGGCCTTTCTCTTATTAGGTGCATTGCAAATTATTCAAAGGTGGTGAAGGTAAGGGTTAATTAAGTTACTTAATTCATACCTTAACCTAATTAAGACATAAAAATGGATCTAATTATCTAAAAATTAAACAAAAATATCAAAGACATGTGGGAATGGGTTAGGAACAGCAAACTCAACTCAACTTTTTAAAATTAAATCAAACTTCAAACTAAATAAAAATCATGTTGAATACACTTTGATTTATTTTAAACTTTCTTATTCTATAAGAATGTCTTTAGGATTTAATTAAAGTGAGTTTTTTTACATGCTTTCATTACTTTGAGTCTTTCCCAACATGTTAAATTTGTATGTCATGTGGTTTCATGCATTCATATTTTTCAAATTCAAGTTTAAAAATTAGATTGTTTACTTTTTGTCAAATTTGCATGTGTTGACTAAAGTAGAAATATGAGTGGCTATTATCACTACTAAATTCAAATTATTTTCAAAACAAATTATATAAATCAAATATCAAATATGAAAGTATGCTACTTATATTTTAATTATGAGCTTGCATGTGAAAGATTATAAAGGTATGCATAGCATATGTTTCCTTTCTCTCTTATGTTGGTATAGTTTTGAATAGGAATTTGGTGAGATATAAGGTTCATTTGAAAAGGACATAGCACTCACCTAATTCCATATCCTATTCATCCCTATGCTATCACCTAAGAGGGGCTACCTAGACTTGCATATATAAATTGCATAAATAAAAATGAATCCATTAATACAACTTTTGCATTCTTCTTTTCCATTTCATTTCTTTTATACACATGTTTGTATTTAAGGAAATTGGTGTATTAGTCTGGACCCCTGAGGTTGTGAGGCTTTAAGTATCCCTAAGTAGGTCTTGTACCTTACACCTCTAGTTAATAATGGCGTTGTATTTACTTATGTCGTTCTTACTTTCATGTGTGTATGTGAAAATTTGGATAAAGAAACCTCTTTCTACTTAAGAAAAATCATGCATATTCAACTTCCAAATTTCCTTAAATGGATTACTTAGCATGCATCATAAAGTATGTTAAATTTTCTTATTTATATGTATAGATAGTTTTAGGGTTCATCCATATGCATGTTATATATGTTGGGAAAGAAATGAAGTAATGTGTGCTATGTGAATTTTGATTCATTTTACTTAATCTTAAAATATCTTTCTTTTTGAATAGGTTTATTTAGATTTTATCTAAACTTAAGATTTATTAAAAGATTTAATCAAAACATTTACCTAAATAAAACTAAAATGTGAATCTACTTTAGAAATTACTTAGGTTAGAGAAGGAAAGAGAAGTTCTCTTCTCTTTCCCTCCCTTCATAACTTAATAATTAATTGTAGGATTCACTTGAACCTAATCAAAACATGAAATAAAATCAACCCAAAATAATTGAATAACTTAAATGAAACCCTCCTCTAAGTCGAACATATTTTCACACTTAGAAAATTTGAACCTAAAGCTATAACTAAGCATACCACACTAACCTTCAAAGCACACATAGCCTAAGTCACCACTTCTAGGTTTAGGTTAGGGTGGTGCATGGTTTGATGTTTTATTTTGTTTTGTGATATATATTTTAGACTTGATCTTAGGGTGTATGCTCGTAGATGAATGGTAGGATGCTCTTAGTCTAACTATTCTTTTCTACAGGAGATTCTACTTAAGGGGCGCTATCATAAACAAAAATATAAATACTTTTTCTTGCAAGTTGTTTATACCCCTAAGGGTAATCCAATAGGCCAAGTGGACTTAGTCACCCATGTGTGGGGTGATAAGTCCAATATACATGCTTGAGATTTGTGTGGTTTATTTTAGCTAACCTTTATTTTACAGGTGTTAGTTAGATTTCCACTTTTCCTTTTCATGTAAATTTGTACAATTAGGAATTTGGAATGATTGTTAGGGGGATTAGGATGAGTATTGGCCATAAGATCCTATCTTATGCACCATGTAAAGCCTTGGTGCATCTACCTTCCAACCAACCAAAGACGAAACCAAAGAAGAAAGAATAAAAGAGGAAGAAAGAAGAATAAAGCTTGAAGTCCCCCATAACAATGAATTCCTTGCTTAATTGTAATTTAATTCATTTGTAATCTGGGTTGTATAAGGGTAGAGCTCGGCTACCCACATTTGATACTTTCGGGTTTGTGCAGTGGTTCCCGACCATAATGGCCTTTTATTCTTTTTATGATTAGCTTTATAAATTGATTGATGCTTTGTTTAGCTTTTGCATTAAGTGGCATTCTTTTCCTAGTTTCCTTCTTGCTTTATGTATGGCCTAGATGCGGGTTATGCTCTTTAGGGAAAAATAAATCTTTTACTCAACCTAACAACTCAAAATAAAAATTAAACAACTCATAACCTCACCTAAAGCTTAGGTTTAGAATCAAGATAAAATAATTAACAACCCCTTAGTTGGATGAGCATTTCTTTTACAATATCATGCATCTTATTTCACTCTTGATTGGAGGGCTTCCACCTTGCCAAAGAAACTTCCTTTGAGAGCCATGGTGGAAACTCACCTTGTCCCTTCTCGCTGATTTTGGCCAATAACTTTATTTCTCATGCATTAGTCATATGAATCCTACTAGTCTGAGTCAAAATTATTGTCCAAAATGAAAATAAAATGAAATTTAAATTGCATTAGATTTAGGTCATGTGAAGCATGTCCCTTTACATGATCTAGTCTCTTTAGTGAGTGAGTTTAAGGACTTAGTCTCTTTCTAAATAAATAACAACCTAGCTATCTTGCATAAACATAATGGCTTGCCTACATGTATTTAAAATCATAGGAGTTAGTTCACGGTCACCCCCAGGCAGTTGTAAGTCCAAGCAGTCAGGTGATTTATCCTCTCTTTTGGAGACAAACCAAATACCATTTTTTTCCTTAGATTTTGGTTGTGCTTTCGGCCCTCACCAAAGCTCCCTAGATTTAGGTTATGAGGTTGCTTGTCCCATTTGTGGACCATAAACATAATTCCTCACCTCTTAGGCATTTCTTTAATCTCATGTTAAGGAATCATAAGTCCTAAATTTCTAATGAAAAATGCAACTTAAACAAGCTAAATCAATTTGAAAAATTGAAAGCCCAATCGTAGGATAGTTTGAGATGCTCGCTAGGTTTCCAGCATTATCTCCTTATCTTCCATTTTGGCCTAATATAACTCCTCTTTGATCAATCCCACTTGATCTTCAAAAATGAACTAATCGATTGATAATCTTTTTCTATTGAAATCTTTGAAGACATTGATCATTTGCCTTAATCGAGAGTTTTCCTAAGGATTCTCATTCCTTAGGATATAATTAACTATGGGGCTTGCCAGGGAACTTAATGAACCCGATTTAAAATAAACTCGCTTTACTTTTCCATGTAAAGTATGGGAAGAATCTCTAGTATATTTGCAAACCCATCATCCCAGGAGTCTATTGAGATTAGGTCCATTAAAGGGTAGTGACTTCTATCTTTGAGATAGTACACTATTTCTTGATGACTCATCACCAATAAGTACATCTGTGGATCTGCATGGCATCCTAAAAGGATGAATTTCTATATGCTTTCCTATTTCATTTCTCCCTACAGATTTGAAGGCGACTCCCCATCCTATAGAAAATTTTCACCATAGATTTTTCTGGCAACTCTGCTGGGGATGGTTCCTCTCTCCATCTTTGGTAAATGATCATTATCTTTGAGTAACATTAGTGGGTCTGTACTTTGGTATGAGTCCAAGACTATCCTTCTTTCTATTAGCACTTAGCTCATTTTGTTCTTAAGTTGAGTTAGCCAACATCTTTAGATTTTTGGACCGCATTCCTTGTTGGTCTTAAAATTCCCGTTGGGTCCTCCAATGGGTAAAATAAAAAGATCTAAATCAAAAAGAAACATCTTAAAGACTTTCTCCTTATCATTTTTATGATAAGAAAAGGCTCATTCTAAAATAATAAAAATAAAATAAATTTTTCATAAGAACTTTGCATTTCAAAAAGCACCTTTTCAAAAAATGCACTTAATAAAATATTTTTCACCCTCATTTAACAATTCCCATAATTATTACATGTAGTAACTTTCAAAAATAAAACCAATAAAATTTTCCAAAAAAAAGCATAAATGAACTTCTTCTTTCAATTCACTTTGATGAAGATTTTATTTTCAAAATAAAATGAACAACCATCTTTCCAAAAATCAAAATCATAATCATATAGTTTTCAAAAGGCACACATGAATCTTTCTATTCAATACACTCACACTTATTAAATAGAAGTTTCATTTGTAAATAAAATCAAACTTTTCAAAAATACACATGAACACCTTCATTTAATATACTCAAATTTATTAAATGAAGATTTCATTTTCAACTAAAAAATAAATATCATTTAGGAAATCCCACTTAAATATATCTAACATATATTTTAAGTTGAATTCCTCTCTTTCAAAAAGCAACAATCAATCACAAAATAAAAATTTCACATTTCAAAAATAAGATCGATTTCCATTCTACATACCCAAATGTGTAGAATGGAAGTCCTCTCTTTCAAAAATTAAAACTTAAACAATCATACTTTCTAAATTCTAAACATATTTGAAACTTCATTTAACATACCCAAAAATTTGTTAAGTGAAGTCTCCAAATTCCAAAATCAAAATTTTCAAACACTTTTTGAACTTCATTTAACATACCCAAATTTGTTAATTGGAGTCTCCAAATTCAAAATCCAAAATTTTTCTAAACACATTTGGAACTTCATTTAACATACCTAAATTTGTTAAGTGAAGTGTCCAAATTCCAAAATCAAAATTTTCAAACACATTTTGGAACTTCATTTAACATACCCAAATTTGTTAAGTGAAGTCTCCAAATTCAAAATCCAAAAAATTTCTAAACATATTTGGAACTCCACTTAACTTACCCAAATTTATTAAGTGAAGTCTCCAAATCTAAAACCAAAAATTTTCAAAACATATATTTGGAACTTCATTTAGCATACTCAAATTTGCTAAGTGAAGTTTCCAAATCCAAAATCGAACATTTTCGAAACATATTTTGGAATTTCACCTAGCATACTCAAATTTGCTAAGTGAAGTTTCCAAAGTAAAACAAAAATTTTCAAGCACCCTTTGGAACTTCTTTCCTTAGCATACCAAATTTGCTAGAAAGAAGTTTCCACTTTCAAAACTAAAACAAATCAAAAATTTTGAACACATTCTTTGGAATTTCATCTAACATACCATAACTTGCTAAGAGAAATTTCGATTTCACAAAACTAAGTGGGACTTCATCTTTAGCATACCAAATGTTCTAAAGTAAAGTCTCCACTTTCAATCAAATCAAAACAAAAATGAAACACTTAGGATTTCCTTAGCATACCTAAATTCTCTAAGGATAATACCTTTTCAAAAATCAAAACATCAAAAATAAAACACTTGGGATTTCCTTAGCATACCTAAATTTGCTAAGAATCCTATTTTCAAAAATTAAACAAAACACACTTGGATTCTACACTTAGCATTCCTAAATTTGCTAAATGAGAATTCCAAATTTTCTAAAATCAAAATAAAAATTTACAAAAAGAAACAATAACTTTCTCAAACACTTCACTTAGCATACCTAAATTGCTAAGTAAGTAAAATTCCAAAACAATCAAACAAAACAAAATCAATTTGACCCTTACTTTAACCTACCCAAATTTGTTAAAGAAATGGGTCCTTAAAATCAAAAATTTAAAATTTGAACAAGTATGAACCTATGGAAGCATCCTTATCAAAAACATTTTGAATCCATATTTCAACATACCTAAACTTGTTAAAGCTGGATTCATATTCAAAATTCCTCTTTCAATCAATCTTCTCAAATCTATTTGAACCCCACTTAACACTTTCAAGTTGTTGGATGTGGGTTCAAATTTTCAAATTCAAAATTAAAGAATCTATAAAGATAGAAATCCGATACCAACTCATTTCTCATTGCAGATCTTTACAGTCAGTGTAGTAGCAGTTCAGTTTCAGTCTCTTATAGTTGTTGAAATGATCGATTCTTAGAAGTTTATTTTTACCTTCTTCGATGGTATGGATCTAGCTTTGGATGAAGCTGACTTCTCCCATCTGGACCACAGTGATCGGGCAGAAGCTGATCATCAGGATTGACTTACCCTCTGATTCTGATGTCTCTTCATTGAAGAGGAAAGCTGTGGTAGTACCACAAGCTTGATCATGCGTGCCTGCCTGATGCAGCTCGATTTTAGTTTTCCCTAGAGTTGCTCATATTGCCCTAGTGAGGGCTAGTACCTTACCATCTATACCCTCTAGGGGTAAGGCTCCCCTAGTCTCAGGGCTTGCCTCCCCTACATTTGAGTATGGGTCTAGCTTGCACTCCTCCCATCCTACCAATACACAGTGTAGGAATAAGAATCGTATGATCAAGCGGTACCACACCAAGATTGCCAAGGAGTTAAAGGCAGTAGCCTGATCAACTATGGATGAGTTCCCCATCATTACTTCACCATTGGCTATAGAAAACTAGTCCCATACTATCTTTGGGTCAGACAGAGAAGATGTCAGGAGGATCCATTCATTACCACCTCCAGTGGTGCATTTTCAGCCAGCAGTTTCTAGGAGCAGAGGTCATACACCAGCCTCCGATCTGTCTTACGCCAAATCCGCCCATACAACCCGATATGGAGATGGTGATAGTGATTTTAGATATTCCAGATGACTGTCCAGCTGCACCAGTGGTAGTGGAACATCCTAGGATTGCTACCCCTCTCATAGCTAGTAGCAGTCATGAGTGTCATTCATCTATTGAGTATAATCCACATAGGATTGACTCTCTAGTGACAGGCGATGTCCAGTGCCTCTCAGTGAACGATGGTGATCACATTGGTCAGCCTAGAATATTTGTACTTGCTCAGATTGATCATTCTTTAGAAGAGAAAGTGGCACATTATTTCATGGCAAAGAAGGATATTTGGGGGTATGACTGGTCATATGAAGAGAAAGTATGCTTCGATCCCAACAAAGATGACTTGTTGAGAGACTCAGCTGGAGTCTGCATGGTTGATACCAGAAGATCTCTTCTCAGGTTGTAGCAGGCCATGGAAGGTGACGAGGTTGATCAGGAAGACACCGCAACATCAGCCCGGCACCTCTGACATCAATTGAGGCAGAAGGATGAGCAGCTAGATAGGATGGCATGACAGTTATAGGACTTGTCACTAGCCATTTCAGTGCTTTAGAAATAAGCCCCTTTAGTTAAGCCTACTACAGTCGACATCAATCAGCCTGAGTTATTGCATGTCTTGGACCCAACTAAGAATCTACCTCCCATTGAGCAAGGTAGCATTAGCCTGTATATGAAGGTAGTGGAAAGTACTTCCATACAAGAAAAGGACATAAAATCTATGGTTGAGCAGTAAGTGAAGGAAGCTTTGGCTCAATCCCGAGGAGGATCGTTAGTTCCAAAGAGTAGACCCTACCCGGAGGAATTCGATGATATCCAATATCCTTAGCATTTTGTGCATCCTTCCTTCAAAAGCTTTGATGGCAATGGAAACCCAAGGTAGCACATAACACATTTTAGGGCCAATTGTTGGAACATAGGTGGAAGTGATGCTTAACTTTTTTGCCTTTTCATTAGTATCCTAGCGAGTATTGCTTTCAATTGGTATTCTGAACTACCTAATGATTCAGTAAAGATATTTGCTGAGTTCAAGCAACTTTTCATCAAGAGATTTGTTAGATCTCAGCAGAGGGTTACTATGGGTGATCTTGTTGTAGCACAACAACACCCCGATGAGTCTCTTATTGATCATATTCTTCAATGATGCAACCTGAGTATGAAGTGTGAACCACAGCTGTCTGAACAGCATGCCATTGAAATTCTCTTAAAGAATATCCAGGGCCTATTCACCTTCATGCTTAAGGGCTTCACTATCAAGACATTTGAGAAGCAAATTAATAAGGTGATTAGTCTACTAGGAGAGGCCAAACAGTTGCCTTTTCAAGATCAGTTGCCTAAGTAGAAGCCGCAGAAGGTCTTTGAGAAGAAACCTGGAGTAATAGTAGCAGTTGACAAGGGGAAATAGCCAACTAGAGATCAGTCCGAGAGACCACGACCTCAGCAGCCTCCACCTTTTTTTCCACCACGAGGCCCTACCGCCGCCTCAACCACCTCCACGCCGCGCCTCGCCATATAACCAACAAAGAGTGCATGCTTACCTGCCGCTAGGTAGCTATGGTCCACCAACTCTTTTACATAAGTTAAACAAACCTTATTCTTTTAAGAGGGAGGTAATCAAAAAAATCTTTAAGAATCTCTAAAAGAAACTTGATTTTCAGCTACTCGAGCTTAGGAGACCGGAGGAAGTTGGCAAAAGTCATGATCAACACTTTTGCCCTTACCACTGTATGCTACATTTTGGTGGATTGCTTCACATTCAAGGACTGGCTTAAACATAATTTCAAGACTGATGCGATAGTTATTCCAAAGGAATACCTTGTGGAACAATCTTCCACTTCCATTAGGGTAATCCTTGGGGATACATGTGATCCTACCAAAACTAAAGAAGGTTGGGATATTTCTCTATCTAAAACCTCTAAGAAAATTATTCAGAAGATCAAGAAGCTTTCCTTGTAGGTGCTTGAGTCAGTTGAAACCTCCAACACCAAGGAAGATTTGCAAGTTGCCAGTGCCAACTCTAGGAAAGTGGGAGCTCAGATAGCAGAGATCATTTGCAGCATGTTGATAGCACTACCACCGACGTGTCCACCCATTTTGTGCCTTCCACACTGGACTTCTTCCATTTTAGCTAGCTCTTCTATTTCTTCTACTAGTAAAACTCTTATATCAGCAGATAAGGGCAACAAATCCCTTACTCCACTCACTTTACTTGACTTCTACTTTATACCTCCAAATAATTCTAAGAAATTGAAGAATAAAGCTAGTTTGAATTATATATGTGTCATTTCTTATGGGTTGTCCTTTTCTATTTCTAACGATAACTCTTCAAGTCTAAATAACAATAATAATTCTCTCTTTTCATTCGTGAGTTGACCTTCCAACTCACAATACTATGGTTCACCTCTTGAGATAGACATGGAATCATTCGATTTCGAGAGTCCCATAGGAGAAGCTATAGGTGAGCTTGAAGTGCAGGTAGAACCTTCCACCACCTTGTTTCAAGAGATCAGCAATGTCAACCTCCGTAGTGGCAAGGTCCTACCTCCTAGGGCAGTACCTCAAGATAAAGGAAAACAAATCTTTGGTACTGAAGATCGAGAAACCCTTCCACAGGATGCTCCACCCTTGGATATGCTTGTGGAAGATCAGTCGAAGGCGGACTACAACATCCTTTCTCATCTAAGAAAGTTTCCATTTAAGCTAAGCATATATGATGCCCTTATCTTATCCAAAGAGATGAAGGACTCACTAATCAAGGCCCTCCTTAATCCTAAAATATGCTTAGCTCAGTGATTCTAGGAAGGACATTATGCAAAAGAAGCCTCAAGGGATCACCTTCATGAAGACCTTCTTGGGGGACTTGGAGCACAACCTCTCCCATAGTTGACATGGATAGGTTCAGACTTGCCAGGGTTCTTGTGGATTCAGGTGCTTCGATGAACATTATGAGTCTAAAGACCCTTGCCTATATGAAGATCGACATCTCAACACCCTGAGGAGATCGGATGATATTGAGAGGATTCAATGATCAAGGTGAGCGGGCTTTAGGTTCTATAGTGTTACCTTTGGAGATAGGTGACTGGGAGACTGAAGCCAAGTTCTACATCATTGATTTGAATGCTTCATTCACTATTTCTTCTGGTAGGCCTTGGATACATCAAAAAAATATCTTTCCATCCTCCCTTCATTAGTGTATCAAGTTCAAAAAGTCCCTTTCTCGTGAACTTGGACAAAATTTAAATGCAAATATAAAAGCAAAAGAAAATGAAGCAAAAGAAAGGATAAAAGAAAATGAAAAGAAAAATAAAAGTCCAAGTCAACAAGAAAGGGAAATTGAAGAAGAAATAGATCAACATATCACATTCCACCCACAGTTTATTCCATCATATAGACATGTGGGTAGGATGGCTAAACCTCCACCGGTAGAGATAGAAATAGGGTAGTTAGGGTGGAAGCTAGTTGGCCTTGACCCAATAGAAGTGTTGTTCATAGGAGTACCCTTACTATTCACATAGACTTGGACTCTAGCTCGAAGGATGAGTATAATGTGATTAGTATACTACCAACCCTCTCGGAAGTTCCATTGGAGGTGACTTGATCCGGATAGAGAGACAAAGACCAGGCCTCCAAGCAAAGCAAAGTATTCAAATCTAGTTTATGTGAAACTATTAGGTAGTAGTTGGGAACCTTAGCTCTTACCTCACTTACATCTCAAAAAGTTAAAGTTTTAGTAGTTAAGGAAGTCCCTAAGTCTTCCAATGTGATGAAGTAGAAGAAATTCTTTTTGGGATCATCATCCTCAAGCCCTGAAGTTGATGTAGAGCTTGAGGAGGATACTTTTAAAGAATTAATGGAATTACCTTTTGATTTTTACTCGCCTTGTGTTCAAAATCTTATACATAAAGGTTTAGTTCCTCACACATGGTCAAAGCACAGGTCAGAATATTTTGAAAAGCTATGGAATAATACAAGCAGGGAAGCATAATCAAGAGCAGGACTAGGATTCGATACAGTGGGTCCAGTCGATGATGAAGATTATTTCCTAGTTGTTACCAACCATTTAGAGTATGTTAGTTTCCTATCACACAACCCTAACTCTTATGAGAATGTGTGTTTAGAAATCTCAGATAATCCAGATGATCTCCAAGATAAAGAGGCACTGCCAGAATTTGACGAGAAGATTCATTCAACAATAAAAAAGCTTAAAGAAATCAACCACGGGATAAAAGGAAATCCATGCCCTGCATACATCAGTTCATTGTTCAATGAAGAAGAAATTAATGACTTAGTTAGGCTATTGACTGAGTTCAAAGACTACTTCACATGAAGTTATGAAGAGATGCCTAGATTATCTCCTAACGTAGCAATCCACAAGCTAGCAATAGATCCTAATGTTACCTCTATTAAGCAAGCTCCTAGATGCATGCAATTAGAAGTTGAACAATAGTTCATTTCTAAAGTCAAGAAATTGATCGATGTTGGTTTTATCAGGGAAGAAAAATATCCTGCCTGGATAGCTAGTGTCATCCTAGTTAAGAAGAAGAATGGCCAAATTCACATTTGTGTCAATTTTAGGGACTTAAACAAGGCATGTCCTAAGGATGAGTTTCCTCTTCCTATACCAGAATTAATGGTGGACATTGCCTCATCTCATGAAATCTAATCTTTCATGGATGGGACATCTGGCTATAACCAAATCAAGATGTCTCCTAAAGATGAAAGAAAAAACTACGAACCTCGATCAAATCTTCTATTATAGGGTCATGCCTTTCAGCCTTAAAAATGTTGGTGCTACATACCAATGGTCAATGACTTAGATCTTCAATGAACTCATCCATCATCAGGTTGAGTGCTACGTTGATGATCTAATAGTCAAGAGCTTAGAAAAGGAAGACCATCTCTTTGACTTGAGAGTAATTTGAACTAAGATAATATAACCTCAAAATGAATCCCGAAGTGTACATTCGTGAAAATTTCAGAAATTCCTTTTGTTGTTCGACACTAGGAAATAGAAATAGATCCTAAAAAGATTAAAGCTATCTTAGAAATGCCACCACCTAAGTGTTTAACTCAACTCAAATCATTTCAAGGATGGCTAATGTATCTAAGATGCTTTATCTCAAACCTATCGGGGAGATGCAAGCCATTCTCAACACTTATCAAAAAGGATGCCAAGTTATAGTGAGATAATAAGTGTCAGCATGCATTCGAAGACATCAAAGAGTACTTGGTGAAGCCGCCAGTTCTAGTAACCCATATTCTAGGCAAGCCACTGATCCTTTACACTACTACAATGGATGACTCTCTCGGTGCTCTATTGCCCAAGCCAACGACGAATTGAAGGAAAGCACGCTCTACTACCTCAGCTGTCTTCTGATCCCTACTGAAGCAAACTATCCACCTATTAAGAAACATTACCTAGCTTTGATCTTTGCATCCTAGAAGCTATGACACTATATGCTTTCTCATAAGGTGAACTTGATCTCTAAACCAATCCACTATAGTATCTCATGACACGACCAACACTATCCAGATGTTTAGCTCATTGGTCCAGGATTCTCTCACAGTTCAATATCACATTCATACCCTTCCGTGCGATAAAAGGACAGACACTAGCAGATTTCTTAGTAGCACACCCATTTCCTATTGATTCTCCGCTTAATGACGATCTCCCTGATGAACAAATCATGAACTTAGGGGAGGCTGGCAACCATCGATAGGAGATGTATTTTGATAGTGCTGCTTCTTTTCTTAAAGGTGAAGCACCATGATCTACTCTCCCAAGAAAGGAAGGGGTAGAAATAGTTCTTCTAACTACAAACTGCGATGTGATGAGATTCTCATACTATTTATCCAACCATCTGCATCAATAATGAAGCTGAGTATGAGGCTTTGATTACCGGTCTGGAGTTAGCCATCACTATCAATGTCAAGAGCATCAACATCTTTGGGGATTCTCAACTGGTCATCAATCAGATTGTCGGGACCTACCAAATTCTCATACCCAAGCTTCATCATTACTACGAGTATACCATGAAGCTGTTGGCCCAAATTCTTGAAGTCACCATCAACAAGGTTCCCCGAGCAAAGAACACAGTAGGAGATACCTTGGCCAAACTTGCCAAAGAATTGGCATGTCCAGAAGATGAGTCCATTTCAATAAGGGTCCAAAATAGACAAGCCTATCCCTTATTGATGTTGAACTCATCAAGAGACTTTCTCTTAAAGGGGAGGTTGTCGTTGCCAAATTGGACAAGAAGCTAGATTGGAGGCAACCGTTCATAGATTACTTGAACACTGATAAACTACCTCAAGAGAAATCACAAGCTCATCAGGTGAAACAGAGAGCTCTCTCCTATGCTCTTGTTGATGGCACCCTATACCACCGGTCCTTTGACCAAATGTGGTTATGTTGTTTGGATAAACATGAAGCCCATGGCATTATAATCGAGCATTCAAGTCATGGAGCGCATCAATCAAAGATGAAGATGAAGATCAAGTGACTTGGATACCGCCTTCTGATTACTATCGCATGGATGTGGCTAGAGATGCCATCATTGTCGCACGGTGGTCCTCCACCAACCACCCAACATTCTACACCCTACATTAGCTTCATGGCCATTTGAGTGTTGGGGTACCGACATTATAGGTCTGATCGATCCTCCTTCTTCCAAGGGGCATCGATTCATCTTTGCTGCTACCGACTACTTTTTTAAGTAGACAGAAGCCATCCCACTCAGAGAGGTCACAGCTCACCATGTGCTTCATCTTTTTTAGGAACCATATCGTATATAGGTTTGGGGTGCCTTGAAGAATTATATACAATAGTCAATTCAAAAGCACAAAATCAATTTCTGTAGAAGACATATAGATTGGAGATACTCCACCATTTACTACCCTAGAGCAATGGCTTAGAAGCATTCAAAAAACTCTCATCCATATAAGAAGAAGACTCTGATGATAACAAACAATAGAGAATGGTTGGTTGAAGCTTTATGGCCTAGCACCACATATCAAACTCCAACTCCTACCCCATTTTCCTTAGTGTGGGTCCAAGTCTTCTTCCTTAGAAGTTCAACCATCACTAAGGATAGCATTGGGTAACAAGATCACTAGTAGAATGCAAAGTTAGAAGAGCTCAAGGTTTGGAGGAGAGTTGTGGCATGCCAACCTCGAGTTGTACAAAGCCAAAATGATTTAAGCTCAGAACAAGCTAGTCCTCCCTAGGTCTTTCTGAGTAGGAGAGCTTGTGCTAGTCCTAAGGAGACCAATTATTTCCTATCAAAAGATGGGAGACAAGTTTAAACCCAACTGGTAAGGCCCCTATGTCATAGAAAAGGCCTACTAAGAAGGATCTTAGTAGTTTATTGATTGTAAAGGCGAACATTCGATGCTTCCAATTAATAGGCTCTATCTAAAGAAATATTACCCATGAAATAAACCATATTTGAAAATAATCATTAATAAAAAAATGAAAATCTAATTCCATTCATCAAATCTTCTCTTATTTCAAAGCATTGTTTGCTTGTCTTCCGAATCCGTCGTGACGTGTTTAGGGTAGGTGTAAGAGTCCCCCGGTGGCATCTTACCCCTCTTTCACAACACAAACATAATCTTCCAACGCTATTAGAATAGGTGTAAGAGGACCCAAGAGGCATTTTATTTTGATTAGCATAACTAAGATAGGTATGAGAGAACCCAAGTGGCATCCTTTCTTAGTGGGAACCTGTTTGCCATCCGTGGCACCATTTCTTCAAACCCCTAGTGTGTTTAAGGTAGGTGTAAGAATCCCTCAAAGGCATCCTATTCCTTTTAACACATGCACAACAACAAACACAAATATTTTATCTTGAAGCTACTTGATGTGGGAGCAAGCCTCCTATGGCACTCACTCATTAGGTGCTCTAGGTCAAGTCTACATACTACCTCGCTAGTATGTCACCTCGGTGGCCACTTGTTAGAGGATGTGTGAGTCCCCAAGCTTTCTTCTTAACTTGATCATTGCAAACTAAAGAGCGTCTTATTAGTATGGTAGTCTTCACTGCCTAGCTAGTAAGCCACCTCATGTTGACTTTGTTTGAGAATATATGAGTCCCCATATTTTCTTCTTGGACTAACCATCATGCTCTAACTAGGTCAAGTATATTTAAGATTTCGAATAAGTCCCCTAGAGGCTCATTTCCTCTTGACTACTTTTGAGTTGAAATAAGTCCCAATGGCATTCAAGAATGCCAAGGTCGGATGAAACTATGGTCAAGACTACATCCTAGCATTTCATTATAAGAGGATGTGAGTCCTCGAGCTTTCTTCCTACGCTGATTGTTGCAAATCGATGGGCACCTTAGGTTGGTTGATGTTCTCTATGCTGATAGCGACTCACCCGGTGAGTGCACCACTCTTGGCAGATATGTGTCCCCATGCTTTATCCTTGAGTTGGACACCGAATACCTATTAGATGTATGACTAGCCATGTCATTTTCTTTAGGGTGTTGGATTTAGCCCTTACTAGCCCTATCCCCTATGGGCACTCTATTTGGCTCAAGTCTTTTTCGACCCCATTTAGACAGTACCCGGGTTACTTTTGGATTGGACATTCCCCCTTTCTTAGTAGCCACCCCTATGGTTAGAGAATTTGTTCAATAGATGCACATATTCTCCCTTGGTTTAGTAAATTTGAGATAGGTCTAGGCTGATATAAGCTCCTTTTTAGTTTAATCCCTCGCAAACTAATAGGGTCCACGATAAAACTAAAACAAATAAATAAAATTAATTCGCTTGTGAATTAGGATTTCAAGCCTCCAAAGGGCCACTTTTCCCATGCAAGCATCCTATCTTTAAGGAGCAGCAACTCCCCTATAATTGACACGAGTTGAGATAAATCCCCGAGTCGATACTCACTCCATAGTCGCCCTTAGGTTAGGTTCAATCTATTTTGCCATAAGCAGGTTACCCTGGTAGTCATTTTGCTTTGAAAGATTTAAGACTGTGACTCATTCTTTCTATCATGATTATTACAAATCGACGGGCAGCCCTAGGTCGGGTTTATTTTGTTGCCCAAAGCAATCGATCACCCCAATGGTCTTTTCTAGTAGAAGATGTGAATCTCTGAGCTTTCTTCCCTTAAATTGATCATTGCAAACCAAAAGGCACTCCTTTGGTCGGATAGTTTTTCCATCGGCCGAGAAGCCACTCCCTTTATTTCAGTAAATCTGAGATAGGTCTAGGCTGATATGAGCTCTTACTTAGTATGATCCATCGCAAACCAAAGGAATCCATCAAATCTAACAAACAAATCTAAAAATAAAATCAATCTTGACTATCTTTGAGTTGATCTAAGTCCCTCGGCATTCACTCAGCCCCTAGTTGGATGTTATCTTAATAGATTACCCCAACAACTGGTCTCTACTTTGGAGGATGTAAGTATACTACGCTTTCTTCCTAGTACAACTATTGCATACCTGTTGACATCTTTTTTAGAATAAGCTCTCAACACCTCCATCTTAGGCTTAGGATTCCTCTTAGACTTTAACAGTTTCCTTAATCTTAGGACACATCTAGTGATTAGGTGGATACTCTCCCCTAGCCCTAGAAGACTTAGAAGAGTTAGTCATACGAATAAGTCATGCTTTAGGAGTGTTAGAAAAATCTCCTACCCTTTAGCTTAAACCATTCCTCACTTTCCTTCTTTCAAGTCAAACTCCAAATCAATTCTAATTGATTTTCTTAACCTCAAATCAATTCCATAATTCAATTCCATGATTGAAATTCAAAATTGAAACCCATGATCAAAATCCATCAAAAATTCATAAGTCAAAATTTTCCTTAAGTCCTTAACCCTTTCTTAAGGACTTAGCCAAAATCATGATCTAAAACTATTCAAACCTTTGAGATTTTCTCATGATCCATTTATATTCACATTTATAAATAAAATATAAATTTAAATCAATCAAATCAAATTCAAAATTTTAAAATAATTCATGAAAATTTTCCTAAATTCCTTTCATTTTTCATTAAAGGACTTAGCCAAAATCAACTCCAAATCATGATCAAACCTATTCAAATCCTTGGTATTTTCTAAAATTCAATTTATATCCTCATTTATATTCTCATATGTAAATGAAATATAAATATAACTCAATCCAATCAAAGGAAAAAATTAAATTCCAAATTAAAAATGTTTGAAATTCCTTTAAATGCCTTAATTTATCATTAATGGATTTACCTTAACTTTGATCAAACCACTTCAAAATCATGGGATTTTCTCAAAATATATTTGTATTCACATTTATGTTCTCATATATATATGAAAATAAATATACATCAATCAAATTCAACTCAGAAAATTAAATTTCTAATTAAAATTTCCATTAAATCCTTTAAATTCCCTTTAATGGATTTAACCCTAAATCATGATTAAACTCTTTCAAATCTTCGAAATTTTCTCATGAACAATTTATATTCTCATTTATATTCACATATATAAATGAAATATTAATTTAAACAATCAAAACCAACTCCAAATATCAAACTTAAATCAAATCAAAATCAAATCTAAGCCTTTCAAGTCAAAAATCTTGAACTTAGCCAAAATCAATTCAAATCAAGCCAAACTCTTGATTATCTCTCATGGTTCAATCAAACCTACTATCATGAGCTCATATATAAATCCAAACCTCAATCCTTCAATCAAAACCCAAATCAAAAATCAAATCCAAGACTCCATCATATTCTTCCTTTGAATATGAGATTTTCAAATGGATCAAAATCCATTTGACATCAAACATCTTGTAAATGAAATTATATTTCAATCATAAGTCCATATATAAGATCAATCAACTTCAAATTAAGCTTTGACCAAGCTATTTGACCCACTTAAGCTTGCTTGACCCAAAGTCACCTAAAGTACTGTTATGAGCCAACTTTTGATCCTAACCAAATTGGATTGAACAAAACTCATATATCCCTCTCATCATGATCAACAATCATCATGGGATGATCAATCAATCAAATTGGGTCAAACCAAGTAAAACCCGAGGGTTGACCAAGTAAACACTTAACCTAAAATGAAACCTAACATAGCCAAATTCTACCATAGGCCAAATTGTTTGAAGCCATTGATCCAAGTTCACTCATGACCTATGTTTGAACTTGACCAAGTCAACCTTTGAGCCTAACCTAGCCCATTTGGCCCACTTGACCCAAGTTGACCCATTTTGACCTAAAAGGCCAAATGTGTCAAAACTAGATCTAAGCCAAATTGATTGAAACCAATGGGCCAAGTCCATCCCAAATCACTTGTGGAACTTGACCAAAGCCTCAATTGGCAAGCTAGACCTAACCTAGCACAATTGACCTTAGACCCAACATGACCTAAAGGGGTCATGTTGAGCCAAAATTGAACCTCACCAAATTGATTGAAAATAAAGATACCAATCCATTCATGATACCAAACCAAACTACTTGACCTAACCTAAATAGGTCAAATGGGTCAAATTCAACTTGACCCATTTGACCTAAATGAGTCATGTGAGCCAAAACCTAACCTATACCAAATTGAACCAAACCAAAGGCACCAAAATATTTCAAATGGTCATATGACAAACCCTTGGTTTGACCTATTGGTCACTTGACAAGTTGACATTTGACCTAAATGGGTCAACATGAGTCAAACCCTATCAAAGGGATTCCAAATCCATTAAAACTTAGCCCAATCTATTTTCTTAACATACCTAACATACCTAAATTGAAAAAAATAGCAAAATGACCACTATACCCCTAGGCCATAGAATAAATTTTGGCTTAGCCCATAGGTATTTTTGTCATGCACTCATCACAAACACTTGAGGTTCTTCTAAAACCTCAAGGGGACCTAGTGATGAGTGGTGCACCCAACCCAATGGGTTTGGGTTTACCCATCTGGCCTATTTACCAAACCCCCATGGACATGAAATTGAAAATTCAAACTCCCCCCAAACCTCAATTGAATGTACGTGGGAGTTAAGCTTCCACTCCTCTGGCCAAACTGACCATATGCACACCTCTAGCCACTCAAACACCCACTCTGTGATGATAATTGGATCAAAATAGCAAGCATGTGCTTGGCCATTCAATTTCCATAGGGGAAGATATACTCCCCCTAATTCACTGAAATCATAATTTATTCACACTCGATTGGGACCTAGGAAGCTTGAGAGAACATCACAGAGCTTTCCCAAGACCTCTAGAGGAGATTTGGAATTCATCTTCCTCAATTTTGCATAGTGCAAAATAGGGGAGCTCACCTTGACTTCCAAATTTATCCACACTTAAGCCCACTTCAATTCCTTCTACACTCATCATCTGGGACCAGCTTCCCAAGCATCCAAGTTCTAAAGCTAAGGGAAGATCACAAGGGAACTGGGGGAGTTGTTCCACCCACTCATCTACTCAACCTCAATAGCTAGGAACTTCAACAGGGCTTCGTATCCATAAGATGAAGCTACCTCATCAATCTCGAGCACAGATGATCACCTCCGATGAGGTTAGTGAATTTTCGACCACTTAGGCTAAGATGTGTTAGTCTTTTGTGAAGTGGATTTACATCTCATAGGATCTTAGCCATTGGATTGGCCTCTCTGGTCTCTTAGATGGTGTGGGTTGAGTCTTGATTGAATCCATGAAGGATCGGGCTCAGATCTTCCCTTAGATTATGAATGACTCACATTCCTCCTTAGGGAAGAACTCAGCCCATCTCAACCGTCTATCCACGCATTTTTAGATGGACCGCTGAGATTATTTCCCATGTTTTTAAACCCCTTATCTGATTTAAAACCGCTGTATCTATCATCCGATCATCGAATGGGTAAAAAAATGCACACGCCTCTCAATGTGACAACTTAAGTAATGGCTGTGGATGTCAAGTGCACGATCCAATCGCCATGCATTGTGGATGGGGTATTAAATGGGGATTAGTTATATAACTAATTAATTCCTAATTAATCCCTATAGCTTCTAAAAATCATAACTCCTCATAGAAAAATCAAAAAAATAAAAGGAAAAATGCTTTGGATAGATATTTTCAACTAGAATATTCTAAAATTGTTTTCAATACATTTTGATTTTCCTTTCTCTCTGAATTTGGGTTTCTTTGGGAATGGTAATTAGCTAATTACTTTCTAATTAATTCACCAATGGATCTCAAATTTCTAGAGTTCATTTTAGGGGGTGACCTTTGCCTTCCCTAATTTTCTTGAAATTTATTGAGGCTTTGATTAGGGACATTGCTAGCTCATTCTTTAATTACCCCCTTCATGTAATTAAGGATAATTAAGATGTAATTAGTGGATTTTTCTTATGTCTAAGTTGGATTAAGGTTAGATCCAATGAGTAGGGGTTTTAGAGAATAATTTAGGGGCATTTCCCCTAAGATATTCTGTAAACCCCCTTCTCTTTCCTTAATCCCTTTCTTAATTAAGGGTTAATCCATTAATTACCCTTCTAAATAATTTTCAAAAAAATTCTAAAAATCTCCAAAACTTAATTAATCTATCTTGGGTAGATGCTTAGGTGTTTAATATCCTAAGTCTAATTAAGGAAATTAAACCCCCTTTCATACGTGTGAAGAGGTGTTTTAAAAGTACTTAAGCTAAAACCCTTTTGATTAATTAACTTTCAATTGTGAGCCAAATTGCATTAGGCCTTCTCATTACTAGGTGCATTGCAAATTTACATACCTTGTGGGTTTTATGTCATCTCATTGGCTCATAATTACTTTGTTAATTTTCCTAAGGTGGTGTAGGTAAGGGTTAATTAAATCACTTAATGCATACCTTAACCTAATCAACACTTAAAAATGGGTTTAATTTTTTAAAAAGTAAAATAAAATACAAAACACATGTGGGAATGAGTTAGGAACAGCAAACTAATCTCACCCTTTCAAAATTAAATCAAACTTTAAACAAACAAAATTTTTTTTGAAATTCACTTTGATTTATTCTAAGTTTTCTTATTCTTTAAGAATGTCTTTAGGAATTAAGTAAAGTGAGTTTTTTAATGTGATTACATTGCTTTAGATCTTTCCCAACATGTTAAATTGTATGCCATGTGACTTATGCATCCATGATTTCATGTTTTCAAAGTTTTAAAATGAAATTGTTTACTTTATGTCAAATGTGCATGTGTTGGCTAACATAGAATATGAGTGACGATTATCACTATTAAATTCAAAGTATTTTTAAAAATCTATAAATGAAACATCAAATGTGAATGTGTGCTATTCATATATTAATTACTAGCTTGCATGTTGAGTTATAAAGTCAGGTTTAGTGTAACTCTTTCCTTGCTTCTTATGTTAGCATAGTTTTGAATATGGGTTAGTAAGATGTAGGGTTCATTTGAAAAGAACCCTACACTTACTTGATTCCAAACTCTATTCATCTCTATGCTCTCACTTAAGAAGGAGTGTTTACACTTGCATGAATAAATTGCATAAACAAAAATGAAATCGTTAAACAACTTTTGCATATTCTTTTTCCATTTCATTTACTTTATATGTATGTTAGGACATAAGGAAAGTGGTATATTAGTCTGGACAGCCCTGAGGTTTTGAGGCTTTGAGTAACTCTAAGTAGGTCTTGTATCTTACACCTCTGGTTAACAATGGCACCATACTCACTTATGCCTTTCCTACTTTCATGCATGTATGTGAAATTTTGGAGAAAGAAAACCCTTTTCTACTTAAGAAAATTCATGCATCTAAATCTTCTAAATTTTCTTAAATGAATTACTTAGCATGCCTCATAAAGTGTGTTAACTATCTTCATTTGCATGTATAGGTATGCTTAAGGTCCATTGATATGCATGTTATATATGTTGGGAAAGAATTGAAGTAATGTATGTTATGTGAATTTTGATTCATTTTTCTTAATCTTAAAATGCCTTTCTTTTTGAATAGGTTTGTTTAGAGTTAATCTAAACTTAGGATTAATTAAAAGATGTAATTAAAACATTCACCTAAATGAAATTAAAATGAGAACTTACCTTAGAAATTACTTAAGGATTAGGGAAGGAAAGAGAAGTTCTCTTCTCTTTCCCTCTCTTTATAACTTAATAACTAATTGTAGGTTTCACTAAAACCAAATTAAAAGATGAAATAAAAATAACCCAAAATCACTAAACAACTTAAATGAAACCCTCCTCTAAGTTGAACATGTCTTTTCACTTATAAAATTCAAACCTAAAGTCCTAAGCTAAGCATGCCACACAAACCTTCAAAGCTCACACATTAGCCTAAGTCACCACTTCTAGCTTTAGGTTAGGTCGGTGCATGGATTGATGTTATGTTTTATTTTGTGATAAATGTTTTAGACTAGATGTTAGGGTGTATGCTCATAGAATGAATGGTAGGATGTGATTAGTCTAACTATTCTTTTCTATAGGGGATTGTGCTAAAGGGGTGCTATCATAAATAAAAATATAAATGCTTCTTGCTTCCAGGTGCTTATACCCCTTCCATAGACCAGGTGGACTTAGTCACCCATGTGTGGGGCGATAAGTACAATGTACATGCTTGGGATTTGTGTGGTGTGATTTGACTAACCCTTATTTTGCATGTGTTAGCTAGATTTCCCTTTTCCTTTTTATGTAAAAAGTTTGTATATTTAGGATTGTTGGAATGATTTGTTATGGGGAATTAGGTTGAGCATTGGTCATAAGATCCCATCTTATGCACTATGTGAAGCTTTGGAGCATCTACCATTCAACCATCCAAAGGAAGATCCAAAGAAGAAAGAAAGAAAGAAGAAAGAAGAAAGAAAAATAAAGCTTGAAGACCCCTATAACAATGAATTCCTTTTGCTTAAATGTAATTTAATTCATTTATAATCCGAGTTGGGTAAGGGTAGAGCTCGCCTACCCACATTTGATATTTTGGATTTGTGCGCCGACCACAAACGACTTATTCTTTTTATGTAGTTTTATAAATTAGTTTATGTTTGTTTAACTTATGCATTAAGTGGCATGCTTTTTCTAGTTTCTTCCTTGCTTTTTGTATGGCCTGGATGTGGATTAGGCTCTTTAGAAAAAGATAAATCTTTTATCCAACTTAACAACTCAAAATTAAATCTAAAATAACTTATAACCTCACCTAAAGCATAGGATTAAAATCAAGATAAAAGAATTAGAAACCATAGTTGGATGAGTTAATAATAATATCATGCACAAAGATCTTATTTCACTCTTGATTGGAGGGCTTCCATCTTTGAGAACGTTGACCTATGAGAGTCGTGGTGGAAACTCACCTCTAAATTCTAATGATTTTTCAATAATCTACTTTCTCATGCATTAGTCATAAAACTCCTATTAGCCTGAGTCAAAAATGATTGTCCAAAAATGAAATAAAATGAAATTTGAAATGCATTAGATTTAGGTCATTTAAAGCATGTCCCTTTACATAATCTAGTCTTTTAGAGTGAGTTTAAGGACTTTATCTCTTTCTAAATAAAAAGTCTTGCTATCTTGCATAAGCATAAAAGACTTGTCTACATGTATTTAAAATCAGGAGGAGTTAGTTGTTGGCCACCCCCTGTAACAAGTGTCGGTTTTATCCTCTCTTGTGGAGGCAAACCAATTACACATTTTTTCCTTAGATTTAGGTGGTGCTTCTAGCCCTCATGAAGCTCCCTAGATTTAGGTTCTGAGGTTGCTTTTCCCCTTTGTGGGTCATAAGCATAATTCCTTACCTCTTAGGCATTTCTTTAATCTTGTATTAAGGAATCTTAAGTCCTAAAATTCTAATGAAAAATACAACTCAAACAAACTAAATCAATTTCCAAAATGTAAAGCCCAATTTTAGGATAGTTTGAGATGCTCGCTAGGTTTCCTAGCATCGTGAGCATCTCCTACTTATTCTCATTTTGGCTTCGATAATAAATCCCTATTTTGATTAATCCCATTTAATCTCCAAAATCTAAACCAATCGATTGATAGTCCTTTCTATTAATATCTTCAAAGATGATGATCATTTACCTTAATCGAGAGTTTTCCTAAAGGATCCTATCCTTTAGGATGTAATTAATTATGAAGGCTTGCCCCTGTAGGGAACTTAACGAACCCATTTTAAAATAAACCCTTCTTTACTTTTCTATTTAAAGTAGGGAAAGAATCTCTGGTATATATGCATACCCATCATCCTTAAGAGTCCTTATTGAGGTGATTGGTTCCATTAAAGGGTAGTGACTTCTATCTTTCGAGATAGTACACTATACCTTGATGATGTATCTGATCACCTGAATAAGTACATATGTGGATCTGCGTGGTGTCTTACTAAGATGAATTTCCACATATATTATTTTGCCTCTCCTTTCACCACAGATTTGAAGGAGACTCTATATGTGTTTTTTCTCCACAGATTTTTCTCGCGACTTCGGGATGGTTCCTCTCTCCATATTTGGTAAATGATCGTTGTATTTGAGTATCGATAATGGATTTGTACTTTCGTATGAATCTAAGACTATCCTTCTTTTCTGTTGACACTTAGCTCATTTGATTATTGAGTTAAGTTAGCCAACAACTCTAGGTTTTAGGATAGCATTCCTTGTTGGTCTTAAAACCCACGTTGGGTTTCCCCAAGGGGTAAAATAAAAAGATCCAAAATAAAAAGAAATATCTCTTAAATACTTCCTCCTTATCATCTTCATGATAAGGAAAGGTTCATCCTAAAAATAATAAATCTTCCATAAAGAACTTACTTTTCAAAAGCACCTTTTCTTGAAAAATGTACTTAATAAAATATTTTCCACAAAAAATTCTTCACCCTCACTTAACAATTCATAATTGTTACATGTAAGGATTTTCCAAAATAAAACTAATAACATTCTCCAAAAGCAAAAATGAATATCTTCTTTTAATTCACTTTAATGAGGGTTTCATTTTCAAAATGAAATGAACAATCATGTTTTCCAAAATCACAATAACAATCATAAAACTTTTCCAAAAGCACATATGGATCCTTCTACTTCAGTGCAGTCCATTAAAAAGCAATAGGGTTCATCTCAAAATTAAAACATAACAAAAATTGAAAAAAATTCAACCGTCTCCCCCAGTGGAGATTTCTCCTCAGTGAGATTCAAATCAAATCAAACCTCTCGTCCCCTTGTGGATGATTTGAACCTACTTCCCTAGTAGAAGGTTCACACTATATCCCTTAGTGGATTCCCTCCCTCTCTTATGTCTTGGACATAAGTAGAGCCACATTGCACTAAGCTTTGGATTCTTTCTATGCCTTGGGTTAAGGATAGATTATTTTTGTTAGTGCTTGTGATATTTTGGTGTTGTTGATCATTTCGGTCAACACCAATATGTGCAGTGTTCTTTGTCAATCACACCACACCTATTGGGCGCCCTTTGTTGACCTCATTTTTAGAAAAGGCTCTCAACCCCTCCATCTTAGACATAGGACTTATCTTAGACTTTAAGAATTCCTTAGTCTTAAGACACATCTAGTGATTAGGTGGACACTCAACTTAGCCCTAGAGACTTAGAAGAGTTAGTCATAGGAATAGGTCATGTCTTAGGGGTGTTAGGAAAATTTCCTACCCTTTAGCTTAAACCATTCCCCACTTTCCTTCCTTGAAGTCAAACTCCAAATCAATCTTATTTGATTTTCTCCAAATCCAAATCAACTCCATCTTTGAAATCCATGATTGAAATCCATGATTGAAGACCATGATTGAAACCCATGATCAAAATCCATCAAAATTCCTACGTCCAAATTTTCCTAAGTCCTTAATCTCCTCTTAAGGATTTAGCCAAAATCATGATCAAAACCAAATCAAATCTTTAAGATTTTCTCATAATCAATTGATATTCTCATTTATATTTATGAATATAAATGAAATATGAATTCAAACCAATCAAACTAAACCCAAAATTCCAAATCAATTTATAAAATTTTCCTAGTCCCTTAATTTTCTCATTAATTGACATAGCCCAAATCAACTCTAAACTAATTCAAACTCAGGGATTTTCTCAAAACTCATTTATATTCTCATTTATATTTTATTTATATTCACATATATAAATGAAACATAAATATAAATCAATCAAATCAAACCCTCAAATCAAATTCCAAATCTAAAATTTTCCTAAGTCCTTTAAGTGTTCCTTCATGGACTTAGCCCAAATCATGATCAAACCAAATCAAACTCATGGGATTTTCTCAAAACTCATTTATATTCTCATTTATATTCACATATATAAATGAAATATAAATATAAATCAATCAAATCAAATCCTCAAATTAAATTCCAAATCTAAAATTTTCTAAGTTCTTTAATTTTTCATTAAAGGACTTATCCAAAATCTTGATCAAACCATTTCAAATTCATGAGATTTTCTCATAAATCATTTATATCCTCATTTATTCACATATATAAATGAAATATAAATATAAATCAATCAAACCAAAATTCAAACTCCAAACTCCAAAATTTTCCAAGTCCTTAAAATCCTTCTTAATGGACTTAGCCTAAATCATGATCAAATCATTTCAAACCCTTGAAATTTTCTCATGATCCATTTTTATTCTCATTTATATTCACATATATAAATGAAATATAAAATCAAACAATCAAATCCAATTCCAAAAATCAAACTCAAATCCACTCAAAATCCAACCTAAGCCTTTCAAGTCAAAATCTTGAACTTAGCTAAATCAATTTTAAATCAAGGAAAACTCTTGATTTTCTCTCATTATTCAATCAACTCTACAATCATGAGCTCATATATAAATACAAACTTCAATCACTCAATCAAAACCCAAGTCAAAAATCAAACCCTAAAGCCTTTCATATTCTTCCTTTGAATATGAAATTGTCAAATGGATCAAAATCCATTTGACTTCAAACCACTTGTAAATGGATTTATATTTCAATCTAAAGTCCATATACAAGATCAATCAACTCATATCAAGCTTTGCCAAGCCATTTGACCAACTTAGGCTCACTTGACCTAAAGTACCCTTATGAGAAAAATTCTAATCCTAACAAAATTGGATTGAACCAAACTCACCTATGCCTCTTGTCATGATCAAAAATCATCATGGGATGATCAATCAATCAAATCAAACCAAAGTCAAACCTAAGGTTGATTGTCAAGTCAACACTTAGCCCAAAATGAAACTAACATCAAATTCCACCATAGGCCAAATTGATTGAAACCATTGATCTAAGTTCACTTGAACTGAACATTTGAGCTAATACCCAATTGACCCAACTTGACCTAAAAGTCAATTGGCTAACTTGAAACCAATGATTTAAATTAATTTGTGGAACCAACATGACCTAAAAGGGACTGGTGTTGATAAATTTGAACTTAACCAAAATTGATTGGAAAGAAAGATACCAATCCATATGACTAACCTAACCTAAACCTATCCTTGACCTAGCCCAAATAGGTCAAATGGGTCAAATAGGTCAACTTGACCCATTTGACCTAAATGAAGTCCTATGAGCCAAATTCAAAACTATACCAAATTTAATCAAACCAAAGCCACCAAAACATTTCAAATAGTCATATGAACTTGACCCAACCCTTGGTTTGACCCAATTTGACCAATTGGTCAACTTGACCCAAGTTGACCCATTTTGACCTAAATGTGTCAACATGAGTCAAACCCTATCAAATGAATTCCAAATCTCATGAAACTTGGCCAAACCTAGTTTCTCCACATACCCAACATATCCAAAGTGAGAAAACAGTAAAATGACCATCCTACCTCTAGGCCATAGAACAAATTTTAGCATAATCCATGGGTAATTTGGTCATACCCTCTACATATCCACTTGATGCTTTTCTAATAGTTCAAAGGGACTTAATGAAGAGTGGTGCACCCAACCCAATGGGTTTGGGACAACCCAATTGGCCCCAAGACCAAACCCGACCCCATCAAAATGGCTAATTCAAAATCCCTCTTCCACTCAAATTCAAGCACATGTGAAATCAAACTTCATCTTCGTAGTTTTGCATAGTGCTTGAAATAGGGGAGCTCAATCTAATCTTGAACTTCCTCCACACTTAAAACCACCTCAATTCATCCTACACACTTCTTCTAAGGACCGATCCGAGTACACTCAAGCTTCCATTAGAGTTCCCATAGCAAGGAAACAAGCAATTGGATCAAAACCATAAGGATCTTCAAGTGGTGTTGGTCCATAGAGCAAGCCACTCAATCCCAAGGCCTAGGAACATCAACAAGGATTCATCTCCACTAGATGAAACTACCTCATTGATCTCGAGTACCGGTGATCGCCTACGATGAGGTATGGATTTTTCTGATCGCCTAGCATAGGAGGTGTTGGTCCATTTTGAAGAGAATTTTCAATTCAAGCAAATCCCACCGTTGGATGTGCTGCTCATTACCTTTAGATGGTGTGGGTTAAGTTTGGTTTGAATCTGAGCTCAATCAAGCTCGGATCTTCCCCGAGATCATGGACGGCCTCTATTGATCAATGGAGAAGAACTTGGGAGATCTTGGTTGTCCAACCACACATTTTAGATGGATGACCGAGATAATTCCCATGTTTAGAATTTCTTTTATCCCTTTTAAATCATAGGGAGATCTCTGGCCTTCTGATCTTTGAACGGGTGGCAAAGATCAAAGCACCGCCAAGCCTTCGATTTGACATTTAAGTGGATGTCTGCGGACGCTGAAGCGTGACGCGCTCCACGTGTCACATCGTGAGCCAAAGGATTAATTTAGATGCTTTAATTAATTCTAATTAATCTAGGGATCTTCTAAAATTCATAACTCTCTCAATAAAATTCAAAAAAATGAAATAAAATCCTATGGAAAGATAATTCAACCTAGAATATTTAAAATTAATTTCAAGGGATTTTGAATTATGCTTTTCTCTAATTTAGGGTTTTATTAGAAACTTTATTTTGCTAATTATCTTTTAATTAAGTTTGTGATTAATCCCAAACTTCTTAGGTATATTTTAGGGGATGACTTTGCCTCCCCTAATTTTTTTGGGATTTATTGAAGGCTTAATTAGGAGAATTGCATATGGGTTTCCTAATTACTCCCTTAACCCAATTAAGCATAATTAGGGTGTGATTAGTGATTTTAATCCATTATTAGAGTTGATTAAGGTCAGATCCAATAGATAGGAAATTTATGGAATAATTTTGGGGGCATTTTCCCTAAGCTATTTCCTAAACCCCCTTTTCTTTACTTAATCTTCTCTTAATTAAGGGTTAATTCATTCATTATCCCCTTAATTAATTTCTAAAAATTCTAAAAACTTCCAGAACTTAATTAATCTACTTTGGATAGATGATTAGCATTTAATAGCCTAAGTTCAATTAAGGAAATCAAATAATTCATATGTATGAAAGGGTGTTTTGAAATTACTTAAGCTAAACCCCCTTAGCTTAATTAACTATTAATTGTGAGCAAATTGCATTAGGCCTTTTTCTTATTAGGTGCATCACAAATTTAAATTCTATGAGTTTTATGTCATCTCATTGGCTCATAATTATTTGGTTACTTATTCTAAGGTGGTGTAGGTAAGGGTTAATTAAGTTACTTAATTCATCCCTTAACCAAATTAATACATAAAATGGATCTAATTATCTAAAAGCTAAAGAAAAATATCAAACACATGTGGGAATGGGTTAGGAACAGCAAACTCAACTCACCTTTTTAAAATTAAATCAAACTTCAAACTAAACAAAAACCACATTGAATACACTTTGATTTATTTTAAACTTTCTTATTCTATAAGTATGTCTTTAGGATTTAATTAAAGTGAGTTTGTTTACAAGATTTCATTACTTTGAGTCTTTTCTAACATGTTAAATTTGTATGTCATGTGGTTTCATGCATTCATATTTTTCAAATTCAAGTTTAAAAATAAAATTTTTTTTACTTTATGTCAAATTTGCATGTGTTAGCTAAAGTAGAAATATGAGTGGCCATTATCACTACTAAATTCAAATTATTTTCAAAAAAAATATTTAAATCAAATATCAAATCTGAAAGTATGCTACTTATATTTTAATTATGAGCTTGCATGTGAAAGATTATAAAGGTATGCTTAGCATATGTTTCCTTTCTCTCTTATGTTGGTATAGTTTTGAATAGAATTTGGTGAGATATATGGTTCATTTGAAAAGGACCTAGCACTCACTTAATTCCATATCCTATTCATCCCTATGATATCACCTAAGAGGGCTACCTATACTTGCATACATAAATTTCATAAATAAAATGAATCCATTAATGCAACTTTTGCATTCTTCTTTTCCATTTCATTTCTTTTATACACTTGTTTGTATTTAAGAAAAGTGATATATTAGTCTGAACAACTTTGAGGTTGCGAGGCTTTAAGTAGCCCTAAGTAGGTCTTGTACCTTACACCTTTGGTTAACAATGGCGCTATACTCACTTATGCTTTTCTTACTTTCATGTGTGTATGTGAAAATTTGGATAAAGAAACCCCTTTCTACTTAAGAAAAATCATGCATATTCAACTTCCAAATTTTCTTAAATGGATTACTTTGCATGCATCATAAAGTATGTTAAATATTCTCATTTGTATGTATAGATATGCTTAGGGTTCATCCATATGCATGTTATATATGTTGAGAAAGAAATGAAGTAATCTATGTTATGCAAATTTTGATTCATTTTATTTAATCTTAAAATGCCTTTCTTTTTGAATAGGTTTGTTTAGAGTTTATCTAAACTAGGATTAATTAAAAGATTTAATCAAAACATTCAACTAAATAAAACTAAAATGTGAATCTACTTCAGAAATTACATTGGTTAGGGAAGGAAAGAGAAGTTCTCTTCTCTTTCCCTCCCTTCATAACTTAGTAATTAATTATAGGATTCTCTTGAACCTAATCAAAACATGAAATAAAATCAACCCAAAAATAAATAAATAACTTAAATGAAACCCTCCTCTAAGTTGACCATGTTTTCACACTTAGAAAATTTGAACCTAAAGCCATAGCTAAGCATACCACACAAACCATCAAAGCACACACATTAGCCTAAGTCACCACTTCTAGCTTTAGGTTAGGGCAGTGCATGGTTTGATGTTTTATTTTATTTTATGATATATGTTTTTGACTAGATGTTAGGATGTATGCCTGTAGAATGAATAGTAGGATGCTCTTAGTCTAACTATTTTTTTTCTGCATGAGATTGTGCTTAAGGGGCACTATCATAAATAAAAATATAAATGCTTTTGCTTGCAAGTGATTTATGGGCAAAGCATAATCTAAAAGGCCAGGTGGACTTAGTAACCCATGTGTGGGGTGATAAGTCCAATATACATGCTTGGGATTTGTGTGGTTTGTTTTATCTAACCTTTATTTTCCAAGTGTTAGTTAGATTTTCACTTTTTCGTTTCATCTTAATTTGGGCAGTTAGGATTTTGGAATGATTGTTATGGGAGTAAGATGAGCATTGGTCATATGATCCTATCTTGTGCACCATGTAAAGTCTTGGAGCATCTACCTTCCAACCAACCAAAGAAGGAACCAAAGAAGAAAAGAAGAAAAGAAGAAAGAAGAATAAAGCTTGAAGACCCCAATAAATGAATTCCTTACTTAATTGTAATTGAATTCATTTGTATTCTGAGTTGTATGAGGGTAGAGCTCGGCTATCCACATTGATATTTTTGGGTTTTTGTGGTGGTGCCCGACCACAATGGCCTTTTATTCTTTTTGTGATTAGCTTTATAAATTGATTGATGATTTGTTTAGCTTTTAAAAAATTCATAACCTCACCTAAAGCTTAGGTTTAAAATCAAGATAAAAGAATTAGCAACCCTTTAGTTGGATGAGAACTTCATTTATAATATCATGCATAAATACAACTTATTTTATTCTTGATTAGTGGCCTTGCACCTTTGTGAGAGAAACTTGGCTTGACTTTTATGGGCTAAGGTGGAAACTCACCTCCGCCCTTCTCGTTGATTTTGGCCAATATCTTTATTTCTCATGCATTAGTCATATGAATTCTATTAGCTTGAGTCAAAATAATTATCCAAAATGAAAATAAAATGAAATTTTAATTGCATTAGATTTAGGACATTTGAAGCATGTCCCTTTACATGAGCTAGTCTCTTTAGGGAGTGAGTTTAAGGACTTAGTCTCCTTCTAAATAAATAATAATATAGCTATCTTGCATAAGCATAATGACTTGCCTACATGTATTTAAAATTGTAGGAGGAGTCAGTTGGTACCACCCCTGTGTGGTTGTAAGTCCAAGTCTTGGGTGGTTTGTCCCTTGTGGAGACAAACCAAATACCCATTTTCACCTTAGATTTAGGTTGTGCTTTGGCCTCCAAAGCTCCCTAGATTTAAGTTCAGGTTGCTTCTCCTCTTTGTGGCCATAAGCATAATTCCTCACCTCTTAGGCATTTCTTAATCTTGTGTTAAGGAATCATAAGTCCAAAATTTCTAATGAAAAATTCAACTCAAACAAATTAATTTCAAAATGTAAAGCCCAACCTAGATAGTTTAGATGCTCACTAGGTTTCCTAGCATCATGGGCATCTCCTACTTATCTTCCATTTTGGCTTCGATAACTCCCCTCTTTGATCAATCCCATTTGATCCTCAAAATAAACCAATCGATTGATAGTCCTTTCCTATTGAAATCTTTGAAAGACAACGATCATTTACCTTAATCGAGAGTTTTCCTAAGGAATCTCCATTCCTTAAGATGTAATTAACTATGGGGGCTTGCCCCTGTAGGGAACTTAACGAACCCAATTTAAAATAAACACTACTTTACTTTTTCATATAAGACAGGGGAAGAATCTCTAGTACATATGCAGACCCATCATCCTTAGGAGTCCTTATTGAGGTAATTAAGTCCATTAAAAGGAAGTGACTTCTATCTTTTGAGATAGTACACTATTTCCTTGATGACATACTCGATCACCTGAATAAGTACATCTATGAATCTACGTGGAATCCTAAAAAGATGAATTTCTATATGCTTGCCTCTTTCATTTCTCCCCACATATTTGAAGGTGACTCCCCATCCTATAGAAATTTTTCACCATAGATTTTTTTGGTGACTCCACTGGGGATGGTTCCTCTCTCCATCTTTGGTAAATGATCATTATCTTTGAGTATCGATAGTGGGTTTGTACTTTGGTATGATTCCAAGACTATCCTTCTTTCCGTTGGCACTTAGCTCATTCTTATGTTGAGTTAGCCAATATCTTTAGGTTTTAGGACCGCATTCCTTATTGGTCTTAAAACCACCATAGGGTCCTCCAATGGGTAAAAATAAAAGATCTAAATCAAAAAGAAACATCTTAAAGACTTCCTCCTTATCAATTTTATGATAAAGAAAGGTTCATTATAAAATAATAAAAATAAAATAAATTTTTCATAAGAACTTTGCTTTTCAAAAAAACCTTTTCGAAAAATGCACTTAATAAAATAGTTTCCACCCTCATTTAACAATTCCCATAATTGTTACATGTAGGAACTTTCAAAAATAAAACCAATAAAATTTTCCAAAAAAAGCACAAATGAACATCTTCTTTCAATTCACTTTGATGAAGATTTCATTTTCAAAATAAAATGAACAACCATCTTTCCAAAAATCAAAATCATAATCATAAAGTTTTCACAAAGCACACATGAATCTTTCTATTCAATACACTCACACTTATTTAATGGAAGTTTCATTTGTAAACAAAATCAAACTTTTCAAAATACACATGAACACCTTCATTTAATATACTCAAATTTATTAAATGAAGATTTCATTTCCAACTAAAAAATAAATATCATTTAGGAAATCCCACTTAAATATATCTCACATATGTTTCAAGTTGGAATTCCTCTCTTTCAAAAAGCAACAATCACACACAAAATAAAATTTTCACATTTCAAAAATAAGATTGATTTCCATTCTACATACCCAAATGTGTTGAATGGAAGTCCTCTTTTCAAAAAATTAAAACTTAAACAATCATACTTTCAAAATTCTAAACACATTTGGAACTTCATTTAACATACCAAAAAATTTGTTAAGTGAAGTCTCCAAATTCCAAAATCATAATTTTCAAACACATTTGAAACTTCATTTAACATACCCAAATTATTCAAGTGAAGTCTCTAAATTCAAAATCCAAAATTTTTCTAAACACATTTGGATATTCATTTAACATACCCAAATTTATTAAGTGAAGTCTCCAAATTCATGATCCAAAAATTTTCTAAACATATTTGAAACTCCACTTAACATCCCCAAATTTGTTAAGTGAAGTCTCCAAATCCAAAACCAAAAATTTTCAAAACATATATTTTGAACTTCATTTAGCATACCCAAATTTTCTAAGCGAAGTTTCCAAATCCAAAATCAAATATTTTCGCAATATATCTTAGAATTTCACCTATCATACTCAAATTTCTTAAGTGAAGTTTCCAAAGTCACAATAAAAATTTTCAAGCACCCTTTGGAACTTCTTTCCTTAGCATACCAAATTTGCTAGGGAGAAGTTTCCATTTTCAAAACTAAAACAAATCAAAAATTTTGAACACATCCTTTAGAATTTCATCTAGCATACCCTGACTTGCTAAGCGAAATTTCCATTTCACAAAACTAAGTGGGACTTCATCCTTAGCATACCAAATTTTCTATAGTAAAGTCTCCACTTTCAATCAAATCAAAACAAAAATGAAACACTTAGGATTTCCTTAGCATACCTAAATTTGCTAAAGATCCTACCTTTTCAAAAATTAAAACATAAAAAATAAAACACTTGGGAATTCCTTAGCATACCTAAATTTGTTAAGGAACCTATTTTTAAAAATTAAATAAATTACACTTGGATTCTTCACTTAACCTACCTATATTTTCAAAATGAGAATTCCAAAATTTCCAAAATCAAAAAAAAAAAATTTACAAAAAGAAACAATCAGTTTCTCAAATACTTCACTTAGCATATCCAAATTTACTAAGTAAAATTCTGAAATAATCAAATAAAAAAAATCAATTTGACCCTTACTTTAACATACCCAAATTTGTTAAAGGAAAGGGTCCTCAAAATCAAAAATTCAAAATTTGAACAAATATGAACCTATGGAAGCATCCTTATCAAAAAATTTTGAATCCATATTTTAACATGCCTAAACTTGTTGATGCTAGATTCATATTCAAAATTCCTCTTTCAATCAATCTTCTCAAATCTATTTGAGTCCCACTTAACACTTTCAAGTTGTTGGATGTGAGTTCAAATTTTAAAATTCAAAATTAAAGAATCTATAAAGACAGAAATCTGATACCAACTCATTTCTAATTGCAGATCTTTACAGTCAGTGCAGTAGCAGTTCAATTTCAGTCTCCTATAGTTGTTGAAATGGTCGGTTCTCATAAGTTTGTTTTTACCTTTTCCAATGGTATGGATCTGGCTTTGGATCAAGCCGACTTCCCCCATCTGGACCATACCCATCTGATTCACTTTGGTCGGGGATTTGAGGGAGCCATGATTACTTGTGAGGGCACTCCCCTCATTACATTCTGAGACCACGGTGATGAGAAGCGGTCATCGATTGACTTACCCTCTAATTGATATCTCACGAAAAAAAGTTGTGGTAGTACCATAGGCTTTAGTCATAGCAGTTCCAGCAGTACCAACTCTGATTGTAGTTCACCCCAAAGTTGCTCATATTGCCCCAGTGAGGGCTAGTACCCTACCATCTGTACCCTCTAAAGGTAAACCTCCTTTGGTATCAAAGCTTTCCTCCCCTACATTTGAGTATGGGTCTAGCTCGAACTCCTCCCATCCAACCTATACACAATATAGGAATAAGAATCGTATGATCAAGCGGTACCACACCAGGATCGCCAGGGAGTTAGAGGCAGCAGCCCGATCAGCTATGGATGAGTTCCCTCATTACTTCACCACTAGTTATAAAAAACTAGTTCCATCCTCTCCCTGGGTCAGATAAAGATGATGTCAGGAGGATCCATTCATTACCTCCTCCAGTGGTGCATTTTTAGCCAGTAGTTTCTTGGAGCAGTAGGTCATACGCCGGCCTCTGATCTGTCTTATGCCTAGGCGGAGCATATGGACACTCAGAGTTCGACATTCAGTTTGATCTGCAAAATATTATCTCCAGTAGCATGAGAAATCAAATTCACCAGGAGAGGGCATGTGAGGCCCATACAACACATATTATTAGCATGGAGAGACGTAGGTTCAATAATCATTCGGCAGCATCTGTTCTGATTGATTTTTTAGCTCAATGCACTACCCTCGCCGCCATACTAACAGTATCCTTCTCACTAGGACTAGCCACCACATGAGGGCAGTTCCTGTGTATAGAGAGTCGGTGGTGTCTTCACCCCACCGCTTTACCCCTCATCGGCCATCGCTAGTTCAGGTTATAGCATCTTCTATTCCATGTCCGGGGAAAAGCAAACTTCGTTGGTGATCCGGCTATGGCCAAAGGATCTTTCCCCTTCTACACTGACTATTATGGTGGGGTCGAACTCTCCTGCTCAGCCTTCTACTCTAGTGGTGGTGCGGAAGGAGTGGCGACCCTAAAGCATCGTGGTCGTCCCTTCACCAACTCCACCCATAGAGCCGGATGTAGAGATGGTGATAGTGATTTTAGATATTTGAACTATTCCTACCCCTTACTTTAACTTACTCAAATTTGTTAAAGGAAAGAGTCCTCAAATCAAAATCTAATTTCAAACATGAACCTATAGAAGCAACTTTCTAAAAATATTTGAACCCATTTTCAACATACCCAAATTTGTTGAAATTGAATTCATATTCAAAAATTCCTCTTTCCAATCAAATCTCTAAATACTTTCTAAATCTATTTGAACCCCACTTAACACTTCCAAGATGTTGGATGTGGGTTCAAATTTTAAATTCAAATTCATAAGTCAACAAAATAGAAATCTAATCTAAGTTTGTTTCCAGCATTATAGATTCTCAGCATCAATCTCAGTTATAGCTACAATTCAATTTTCAATTTTCAGTTGACTATAATGGCAGCTTCACAGAAGTTTATGTTTACTTTCCCCTTTAGCGTGGACTTGGCCTTGGTTCAGGCCAATCTTCCCTGAGCAGATTACACCCATCTCATCCATTTCAATAGAGGTTTCGAGGGGGTGAGGATCACCTATGAGGGCACTCCCCTCACAACTGTTAGCAGGACTGCAGTGGCTAGGCAGAAGCCAGTCATTCAGATTGATTTACCATCAGACTCTAATATCCCCTCTCTAAAGAGGAAAGCAGTGACAGTTTATACACCAATGGAAGTGATAGTACCAGCATCAACACCAGCCTCAGTGCATCTTGTGGTTTCCCGTGGTACCCCAGTAAGGGCTAGCACCCACTCACTAGCACCCTCTAAGAGTAAGGCTCCTCTGATCCCAGAGATTGCCTCCCTAGCTTTTGAGGTTGGGTCTTGTTCTTACTCCACTCACCCTACCAAAACTGAAAAGAGGAACAAAAATCGCATGATTAAGCGGTACCATACACGTATTGCCAGGGAGATGGAGGCCGCTACATGTTCAGTTGTGGGGGAGGTGCCCACTCTGATTTCCTCGCCGGTTATAATGAACCCATTTCATACTTTCTCTAGGTCTAACAAAGAGGATGCTAGGAGGATCCATACTTCACCTCTACTAGCAGTTTAGTATTAGCCCCCAGTTAGCCAGAGCATGAGGTCATATGCTGGCCTTCGATCAGTTCTACGCCAGGTTGGCGGAGCTTACAAATGTTCTGAGTCTGGAGCTCAATTTGACTTGAGATCTATTATCCCCCATAGCGTGGGGAAACATCTACGATAGGGGAGGGCTAGAGAGGCCCACACTTTTGTTCAAATCACTAGCCGAGAGTGGAGGAGGATTGTTCATTAGTCAGCGGCCTTCACACTCATTGATTTTCCTGATCGACATGCTACCCACGTCGATCACATAGATTGCATTCTACTTATAGGGATAACCCATCATAGGAAGAGGGTTCCTATCTCGAGAGAGTCGGTGGTGTCTCCACCACACCGCTCTACCCCCCATCCACTATCTCCTGTTCACGTTGTAGCATCTCCAATTTTACTGAAGGCCATGAAGGCCACATCCGAGGAGAAGAGAACCCCGTTGCTGATCCGACTACGGCCAAAGGATCCCATTCCATCTGCACCGCCTACTATGGTGAGGCTGAGTTCTCCTACTTGACTTTCTACCCCAATTGTGGTCCGAAAGGACATAATAGCTCACTATTTCATGGAAAAGAAGGAGATCCTAGGCTCCGATTGGTCTGATGAGGAGAAGACCATCTTTAACCCCAACGAAGATGATTTGTTGGGAGACTCAGTCGGGGTTTGCAAGGTAAATACTAGGGGATCCATCCTCAGAGAGTTGCAGGCTATGGAAGGTCATGAGGTTGAGTAGGAAGACACATCCCAATCAACCGAACACCTATGATATTAGCTAAAGCAGAAAGACAAACAAATAGATAAGATGGTGAGGTAGCTTGAGGACTTGTTAGCAGTAGTCTCAGTACTTCATAAATAAGCTCCAATAGTTCATCCTACTATAGCTGACACTAGTTATCCAGAGTTAGTGCATGTCTTAGATCCAACCAAGACCTTACCTCTCATCGAGCAAGGTAACACTAGCATGTATAGGAAGGTAGTGGAAAGCTCCTTTGTACAGGAAAAGGATATCAAGTCTATGGTTGAGTAATAGGTGAATGAAGTGTTGGCTCAAGCTCGTGGAGGATCATCAATTTCATAGGGTAGACCCTACCCGGAGGAATTTGATGCAATCAATATCCCAAGGATTTTGTGCCACCTTCCTTCAAGAGTTTTGATGGCAGTGGAAACCCGAGGTAGCATATTGCACATTTAGGGCCGTTGTACAATGTGGTAGCACACTTTGCTATTCGCCTTCTTGAGCCTAGCAAGATAAGCTTTTGATTAGTATTGAACTTCCCAATTCAAAAGATATTTACGAGTTGGTAACTCTTTATCAAGAGGTTTGTTGGAGCTCAAAGGGTTAATTCGTTGTTGCACAACAACACAAATGAGTCCTTATTATATATTCTGATGGTAACCGAGTATGAAATGAGCCACAACTATCAATAGATGCCATCAGAGATTCTAAAGAATATCCATGGCCCGATCACCTTCATGCTTAAGGGCTTCACCATCTACAAGAGGCCATAGTCCTTTTCAAGAAAATCCACAGAAGGTCTATGAGAAGAAGCCAGGAATAGTGATAGCGATAGATAAGGGGAAGCAACTAGTTAGAGATCAATCCGAGAGACCACGACCTCAGCAACCTTCAGTTCCACGTCCTCTACCACCACCGAGGCAGCCCTATCAGCCTCCACAGTAGGCTCCATGGCTAGCACCGCCGCCTCCTCAGCCATATCATCAGCAGCAGTGGCACACATACCCGACACTAGGTAGCTATGTTCCACCTACTTTTTTGGATAAACTTAATAAACCTTACTCATTTATGTGGGAGGTAATCATGAAGATCTTTAAGAATCTCTTAAATAAGATTGATTTTTAGCTACCCGAGCTTAGGAGACTGGAGGAAGTGGATAAAAGCCATGATCCTAACTTTTTCCCCTACCACTAGGTCATATTTTGGAGGATTTCTTCACATTTAAGGACTGGCTTGAACATAGCTTCAAGATCGATGCTGTAGTTAATCTAAAGGAATGCCTTGTGCAACAACCATCCAGTTCCATTAGGGTAATCCTTGGGGATACTTGTGATCTTTCCAAAACTAAAGAAGGTTGGGATATCTCCTTATCCAAAACCTCTAAATAATTGTCTAAAAGATCAAGAAACTTTCCTTGCAGGGTCTTGAGTCAACTCAAACCTCCAACATCAAGGGTGGTTTACAAGTTGCCAATGCTAACTCAAGGAAAGGGGGAGCTCAGCAGCAGCTACAGCAACAGCATGTGCCAGCCTTGGATAGCCCAATAGTGCAACCACAAACCGAATCCATCCTCCAATCTATCATTGCATCTACCACATCGGCGACTTCCTCTACTTCAATTAGTTCTTCTTCTTCTACTAGTAGAACTCTTGTATCGGCGGATAAGGGCATCAAATCTCTTACCCCACTTACTTTATTTGATTTCTACTTTGTACCTCCTATCAAATCCAAGAAATTGAAGAATAAAGCTAGCTTGAATTACATCTATGTCACTTCTGATGGGTTGTCTACTTATATTCTTAATGATAACTCTCAAGTCAAAATAACTATAATATCTTCCTCTTTTGATTTAGAGTTGGACTTTCCTACTCAATGATATGGGTTCACCTCTTGAGATAAACTTGGAATCATTCAATTCTAGGGTCCCATAAGAAGTCAGAGTGAGCGATGTGTGGTAGAACCTTCCATTACCCCGCCACAAGAGATCACCAAGTCAACCTCCAGAGTGGCAAGGTTCTACCTCCTAGCACCTCAAGATAGAGGGAAACAAGTAATTGGTACAGAGGAACGAGAAGCCCCTCCACAGGATGCTCCACCCTTGGATATGCTTATAGAGGATAAGCCCAAGGTGGACTACAATGTCTTCTCTCATCTAAGAAAGTTGTCATCTAAGCTAAGCATATACGATGCCCTTGTCTTATCCAAAGAGATGAGGAATCATTAATCAAGGCTCTCCTTGAGCTTGAGATATGCTTAGCTCAGTTGACCGCTATAGGTGAGGAGGCACATTACACAAAAGAAGCTTATGGGATCACCTTCACAGATGAAGACCTACTTCTAAGGGACTTGGAGCACAACCGTCCACTCTACATCATAATTGACATGGGCAGATTTAGACTTACCAGAGTTCTCATCAATCATCGTGAACATTATGAGTCTAAAGACCCTTGCCTATTTGAGGATTGACATCTCTACACTTAGAGGAGATCGGAGGATGTTGAGAGGATTCAATGAACAAGGTGAGCGGGCTTTAGGTTCTACAGTACTACCTTTGGAGATAGGTGGTTGGAAGCTTGAAGACAAGTTTTACATCATTGATTCGAATACTTCATTCACTTCTTTGCTTGGTAGGCCTTGGATACATCAGAACAAGATAATTTTATCCTCCCTCCATCAGTGCATCAAGTTCAAAAAGGATGGGATTGAATACCGTGTCAATGGAGATGAAAAGCCATTTTCAGTTAAAGAGGTTGAGATTTATGAGGATGCGACCTACTATCTTTCTCAAAACACCCTTTCTTATGAACTTGGAAAAAACTCAAATTCAAAAGAAAAAGAAAATGAAGAAAAAGAGAAGGCAAAAGAAAAAATTAAAAATGAAAATCCAAGTGAACAAGAAAGGGGAATTGAAGAAGAAATAGATCTGAATATCACATTCCACCCACAATCCATTCCATCATATAGACATATGGGTAGGATGACTTGACCTCCACTAGGCTAAGGCAGAGGCAGAAATAGAAGCAGTTCTAGAGGTGGAAGACCCCCTGGTTGGCCATCAGCCAACAGAGGTCATGTTCCAGTTCATAGGAGTACCATTACTATTCACATAGACTTGGAATCATAAGACGAGTCTAATGTGATTAGTATACCATCCAACCCCTCTCAATGAGTTTCATTGAGGTGACTTTGATCTAGATTGTGACCTCCAAACAAAGCAAAGTATTCAATCGTTTATGTGAGTATTAGGAGCTTGGGAACCTTAGCTAACCTCACTTTCACCCCAAAAAGTTGAAGGTTTAGTAGTTAAGGAAGCCCCTAAGTTTTCCAAAGGATATGTCAAGAGATTCTTTTTGGGATCATCATCCTCAAGTCAAGTTGATGTAGAGAGATACATTTAAAGAATTAATGGAATTACCATTTGATTTTACTCCTTGTGTTCATAATCTTATACATAAAGGTTTAGTTCTCCATACATGGTCTGCAGTCGAGTACTTTGAAAATCTATGGAACATATAGCAGGAAGCACAATCAAGAGCATGACTAGATTGACAAGTGGGTCCAATCGATGATAATGATTCCGCTTAGTTATTACCAATCATTTGGATCTGAGTTCTTTTCACACAACACCAACTCTTATGAGAATGTGTATTTAGAAATCTCGATGATCTCCAAATCAAGGATGCACCTCTAGAATTTGAAGAGGAGATCCATTCAACACAAGCTTAAAGAAATCAACCTGGTACAAGAAAATCCATGCCTAACGCATATTGTTCATGAATGAAAAAGAAACCAATGACTTAGTTAGGCTATTGAGAAGAAAGATTGCTTTGCATGAAGTTATGAAGAGATGCCCGGATTATCTCCTAACGTAGCAGTCCACAAGCTAGCAATAGATCCTAATGCTAACCCTATCAACCAAGCTCCTAGGTGCATGCGATTAGAAATCAAACAACATGTAATTTCTAAAGTTAAGAAACTGATCGATGCCGGTTTCATTAGAGAAGAAAAATACTATACCTGGTTAGCCAATATTGTCTTAGTTAAGAAGAAGAATGGAAAATTCACATATACATCAATTTTAGGGACTTAAATAAGGCATGTACTAAGGATGAGTTTCCTCTTCCTACACTAGAATTAATGGTGGACATCACCTCATCTCATACAGTTTTCTCTTTCATGGATGGGTCATCTGGCTACAACCAAATCAAGATATCTCCTAAAGATGAAAGAAACACTGCTTTTCAAACCCCGATCAAAATCTTCTATTATAGGGCCATGTCTTTGGCCCAAAAAAATGTTACATACCATAGGCCATGACTCATCTTCAATGAACTCATCCATCATGGATTGATGCTATGTTGATGATCTAGTAGTCAAGAGCAGAGAAAAGGAAGACCATCTCTTTGACTTGAGAGTAGTTTTTGAATGGTTAAGACAATATAACCTCAAAATGAATCCCCTGAAGTGTGCATTCAGAGTAGCTTTGGGGAGATTCCTTGGGTTTGTTGTCCAACACCAAGAAATAGAAATAGATCTAGAATATATTAAAGCTATATTAGAAATACCACCTTGAAAGAGTTTAACTCAACTTAGATCCTTCCAAAGATAGCTGGCATATCTAAGATGCTTTATTTCCAACCTATCAGGGAGATGCATACCATTCTCAACACTTGTCAAAAAAGATGCCAAGTTCAAGTGGGATGATAAGTGTCTACATGCCTTTGAAGACATCAAGTAGTATTTGATGAAGCCGCCAATTCTAGCAGCCCCAATTCCAGTTAGGCCACTCATTCTCTACACTACTACATTGGACGACTCTCTCGGTGCTTTGTTGGCCCAAGCCAATGATGAAGGGAAGGATAACATTCTATACTACCTCAACCATCGTCTGATTCCTACTGAAGTAAACTATCCACATATTGAGAAATATTGCCTAGCTTTGGCATGATGGTCCATGATTCTCTCACAGTTTGATATCACATTCATACCCCTCCATGTGGTAAAAGGATAAACACTAGCGGATTTCTTAGCAACACATACACTTCCTGCTAACTCCCCGCTTAGTGATAATCTCCCTGATAAAAAAATCATGAACTTAGGGGACATTGACAATCACTGATGGGAGATATATTTTGATAGTGCAGCTTCTTTTCATAAAAGGGAAGCACCATGATCTAATCTTCTAGGAAAGGCAGGGGTAGGAATAGTTCGCCTAACTCTAGACCGTGATGTGATGAGATTCTCATACTATCTTTCCAACCCCTGGACTAACAATAAAGTCAAGTATGAGGCTTTGACTGCCGGTCTAGAGTTAGCCATCACAATCAGTGTCAAGAGCATCAGCATCTTTGGGATTCTCGGGACATCAACGATTGTCGGTCCAATAAGGTTCTCAAACCCAAGTCATTACCACTAGTATACCATGATTTCCCAAATCAAGGTCACCATCTCCAAGCAAAGAACAGTAGTAGATGCTTTGGCCAAACTTTAAAGAATTGGTATCGAAAAGATGAGTCCATTAATAAGGGTCCAAAATAGACAAGTCATATCCCTTATTGATGTTGAACTCATCGAGACTTTCCCTTGAAGGGGAGGTTGTCACTATAAGGACAAGGAGGATTGAGGCAAACCGCTCATAGACATTAAACACCAAAACTACCTCAAGAAAAGTCACAAGCCCATCAAACAAGAGAGCTCTCTCATATGCTCATTGATGGCACCTTGTCTCCCTTTCCAGATGTGGTTACGTTGTTTAGATAAACACGAAGACCATGATATTGTAACTAAGTTACATTCGTCACGAGCACACCGGTCCAAAGATGAAGATGAAGATCAAAGAGACTAGGATACTATGCCTTCGATGATTACAGATGATGCTAGGAGATGCCATCGTCAAGTGCACGGTGTGGTCCTCCACCAACCCAACATTCTACACCTACATTGGCCTCATGGCCATTGAGTGTTACCGATATGGGTCATATTGATCCTCCTTCTTCCAAGGGTCATCGAATCATCTTAGCTACCACCGACTACTTTTCCAAGTGGGCGGAGGCAATCCCACTCAGAGAGGTCACAGCTCAGCATGTGCTTTAGTTTTTCAAGAACCATATCGTATATAGTTTTGGGATGCCTCGATAAATTATATCCGATAATTGTACTGCATTTAAAAGCACCAAGATCATAAGACACAAGACATTTGTAGATACTCCACCATCTACTATAGAGCAAATGGCTTAGCAAAGCATTCAACAAAACTCTCATCCAAATACTAAAGAAGACTCGATGATAATAAATGGCAACGAATTTGAAGCCTTGTGGGCCTACTCCACATACAACTCCAACTCGTCTACCCCATTTTTCTTAGTGTATAGGTTTGAAGCCATTCTACCTTTAGAAGTTCAACTCCCATCACTAAGGATAGCATTGGGTAGCAAGATCACTAAAGAGTATAATGCAAAGTTGCAATTAGAAAATCTCGAAGGTTTGGAGGAGAGTCGCCTACGGGCGTCCCAGAACCTCGAGTTGTACAAGACCAAAATGATTCAAGCTCACAACAAGCTGGTCTGTCCTAGGTCTTTTTGAGTAAGAGAACTTGTGTTAGTCCTAAGGAGACTAATTATTACTTGTCAAAATATGGGAGGCAAGTTTGAACCCACTTGGGAAGGCCCCTATGTCATAAAGAAGGCCTACCAAGGAGGATCTTATCAGCTCATTGATTGAAAAGGGGAACACCCGATGCATCCAATTAATGGGCTCTATTTGAAAAAATATTACCCATAAAAATAGTGTTTGAAAATAATTCTATCAATCAACAAAAATTTAATTCCATTTCATCAAAATCTTATCTTCTTTCGAAGCATTATTTTCTTGTCTTGTGAATCCGCCATGACGTGTTCTTGATATAAGTCCCCCAGTGGCATCCTATCCCTCTTTCACAACACAAACACAATCTCCCGGTGCTATCAGAATAGGTGTAAGAGAACCTAAGAGATGTCCTATTTTGATTAGCACAACTAAGTTAGGTGTGACAGAACCCAAGCGGCATCCTTCCTTAGTAGGAATTCCTAGTTTCCATTTGTGGCACTGTTCCTTCAAAATCCCCAAGCATGTTTAAGGTAAGTGTAAAAGTCCCCTAGCGGCATCCTATTCCATTTTAGTACATGCACAAAAATAAACATAAATCTTTTATCTCGAGCTATTTTTATGTGAGAGCAAGCCCACTGTGGCTCTCACTCATTAGCTGCTTTAGGTTGGGTCTACATGCTACCTCGCTAGTAATTCACCCCAGTGGTCACTTGTTTAGAGGATGTGAGTCCATGTGCTTTTTCCTAACTTAACAATTGCAAACCAATGAGGGCCATCTTAGTATGGTAAACTTCACTGCCCAACCAGTAAGCTACCTCATGTTGATTTTGTTTAAGAAGATGTGAGTCCTTATGCTTTCTTTTTAAACTAATCATCATGATCTAACTAGGTCGAGTATATTTGAGGTTTAAGATAAGTCCCCAAGAGGCTCCTTTCCTCTTGACTTCATTTGAGTTGATATAAGTCCCTTACTGGCATTCACTCAGTAGTCACCCTAGGTCAGATAGCACATCGGTCAAGAAGAACTATCCCAACAATCAGTTCCACTATAGGAGGATGTGTGTCCCCGAGCTTTCTTCCTAAGCTATTTATTGCAAATTGATGGGCACCTTAGGTTGGTTGATGTTCGGTATGCTGACAGCAACTCACCCAGTGGATACACCACTCTTGGTAGATGTGAGTCCCCGTGCTTTCTCCTTGAGTTGGCCATCGAATGTCTATTTGCTATATAACTAGCCATGTCATCTTCTCTAAGATTTTGGATTAAGCCCTTAGCGGGCCCTCTCCCTATGGGCATTCTATTTGGATCATGTCCTTTGTGACCCCATTTAGACACTACCCGGGTTACTCTTAGATTGGACAGTGCCCCTTTCCTAGTAGCCACCACTATGGTTGGAGAATTTGTTCAGCGGATGTATAGATCCTCCCTTATTTTAGTAAATCTGAGATAACTCTATACTGATATAAGCTCCTTCTCAGTTTGATCTCTCGCAAACTAATAAGGTCCATGATAAACAAACTAAACAAAATAAACAAATTTAATTCACTTGTGTATTAAAAATTCAAGCCACCGAAGGACCCCTTTTCCCAAGCAGGCATCCTCTCTTTAAGGAAGTGTCAACAGAACTCCCTATAGGATTTTCCTAACTACCTGAGTTGAGATAAATCCCTGGGTCAATACTCACTCTGTAGTCACCCTTAGGTCAGGTTCAATCTATCTTGTTAAAAGCAGTTTAACCCGATAGTCATTTCACTTTAGAAGATATATGACTATGATGCATTCTTTCTAGTATGATTGTCGCAAATCGACGGGCAGCCTTAGGTCGGGTTTGATTTGTTGCCCAAAGAAACTGATCACCCCAGTGGTCTTTTGTAGTGGAAGATGTGAGTCCCTGAGCTTTCTTCCCTTCAATTGATCATTACAAATTGAAAGGCACTCCTTTGGTCGGATAGTTCTCCCAACGACCGGGAAGCTATTCCCTTTAGTTCAGTAAATTTGAGATAGGTCTAGGCTGATATAAGCTCCTTCTCAGTGTGATCCATCGCAAACCAACAAAATCCATCAAAACAAATCTAAAAATGAAATTAATCTTGACTATCTTTGAGTTGATTTAAGTCCCCGAGAGGAATTCACTCATTAGTCAACCCTAGGTTGGGTTCAATCAATTTCCTTGCCAATAGATTACCCCAACAACTGGTCCCTACTTCGGAGGATGTAAGTCTACTACGCTTTTGCCCTAGTACAATTGTTGCATACCAAAAGGAATCAGGTTGGCTAGTGTTTAGTAAACAATCCCTTTGGATTGATAAATTTGAATTAGGTTTAGGCCTCCATGGCTCCTACCGCGCCCATTGCAAACCAATAGGGTCCATCTCAAAATCCAAATCTAAAATTGAAACAAATTCAACCTTCTTCCTAGTGGACTTAACTAAACAAATCAAATTCTCCCCAGAAGACTCAAATCAAATCAAACCTCTCATCTCCTTGTGGATGACTTGCCCGCTTCCTAGTGAAAGGTTCGCATAATCTATCCCTAGTGGACCCCTCCTTCCCTCTCTTATGTCCTTGACATAAGTAAAGCCACATTGCACTAAGCTATGGATTCCTTCTATACCTTGGGTTAGGATTAGATTGTCTCTGTTAGTGCTTATGATCGTTCAGTGTTATTGATCATTTCAGTCAACACCAATACGTGCGGTGTTCCTCGTCAATCACACCACACCTATTGGGCGCCCCTTGTTGATCTCATTTTTAGGATGAGCTCTCAACCCCTCCATCTTAGACATAAGACTTCTCTAAGATTTTAAGAGATCCGTAGTCTTAAGACACATCTAGTGATTAGGTTGACACTCAACCTAGTCCTAGAGATTTAGAAGAGTTAGCCATAGGAATAGATCATGCCTTAAGGGTGTCAGGAAAATTTGCCTACCCTATAGCTTGAATCACATTCCTCACTTCCTTCAAGTCAAACTTCAAATCAAATCAACATCAAACCTAATTAGTTCACCTAATTGATTTTCTCCAAACTCAAATCAATGCAACCCATGATTGAAATCCATGATTAAAAAAAATTCAAATTCCAAATTCCAAATCTTGCCTTAGTCCTTTGATTTCCTTCATGGACTTAGCCTAAATCATCTTCAAATCAATTCAAATTAATGAATTTTTCCCATAACCCATTTACATTTCATTTATATTCACATATATAAATGAAATATTTTAAATCAATCAAACTAAATCCAAAATTCAAATTCCAAAATCAAAATCCTTAAGTCCTTAATCCTCTTAAGACTTAGCCTAAATCATCTTTAAATCAATTCAAATTCATAAAATTTTTCACAACTCATTTTATATTCTCATTTATATTCACATATATAAATGAAAGATAAATTCAAATCAATAAAATCAAATTCCAAGTTGAAATTTTGAATTCCAAATATTTCCTAAATCCTTAATTCCCTCTTAAGGACTTAGCCTAAATCATCATCAAATCAACTCAAACTCATAAAATTTTCTTACAACTCATTTTAAATTCTCATTTATATTTACATATATAAACGAAATATAAATTCAAATCAATCAAACCAAATCCAAAATTCAAATTCCAAATTCAAAATTCTTCTTAAGTCCTTTAATCCCCTCTTAAGGACATAGCCTAAATCATCTTTAAATCAATTCAAATTCATAAAATTTTCTCACAACTCATTTTATATTCTCATTTATATTCACATATATAAATGAAGTATAAATTCAAATCAATCAAACTAAATCAAAAATTCAAATTCCAAATTCAAAATCCTTCTTAAGTCCTTTAATCCCCTCTTAAGGACTTAGAAATCATCTTTAAATCAATTCAAATTCATGAAATTTTCTCAAGCTAATTTATATTCACATATATAAATGAAATATAAATAATAAATCAATAAAACTAAATCTAAAATTCAATTCTAAGTTCAAAATCTTTCCTAAGTCACTTTGATTTTCTCTTATGGGCTTAGCCTATCATGTTCAAATCACTTCAAACTCATGAAATTTTCTCATGACCCATTTATATCCTCATTTATATTCACATATATAAATGAAATATAAATTCAAACAATCAAAACAAAACCCAAATTCAATCAAAATCCCACCTAAGAGTTTTAAGTCAAAATCTTGAACTTAGCCAAATCAATTTCAAATCAAACCAAACCCTTGATTTTTCTTCATGATTCAATCAATCCTTCAATCATGAATCCAAATATAAATACAAACTTCAATCACTTAACCAAAACTCAATTCAAAAATCAGGCCAAAATCCATTTCATGTTCACCCTCTGAACTTGAAATTGTCAAATGAATCAAAATCCATTTGACTTCAAATCTCTTGCAAATGGATTTATATTTCAATCATAAGTCCATATGTAAGTACAATCAAACTCAAATCAAGCTTTGACCAAGCCATCTGACCAACTTAGACTCACTTGACCCAGAGTGACCTAAAATACACTTTTGAGCCAAATTCTAATCCTAACCAAATTGGATTGAATCAAACTCACCTAAGCCTCTCATATGATCAACAATCATCATGCGATGATCAATTACTCAAATTGGGTCAAACCAAGTCAAATATAATGGTTGACCAAGTCAACACATAGCCAAAATGAAACCCAACATAGCCAAAATCCACCATAGGCCAAGTTGATTGAAACCAATGATCTAATTTCATTCATGATCAATGTTTGAACTTGACCAAGTTAACATTTGGGCCTAACCTAGCCCAATTGGTCACTTGACCCAAGTTGACCCAACTTGACTTAAAAAGTCAAAACATGTCAAAACTTGATCTAAGACAAATTGATTGAAACCAATGGGTCAAGTTTATTCCAAAATGATTTTTGAACTTGACCAATGCCTCAATTGGCCAACTAGACCTAACCTAGCCCATTTGACCTTAAACCCAACTTGACCTAAAGGGTCATATTGAGCCAAATTCAAACTTAACCAAAATTGATTGGAAACATACAAATCCATTTCATATGACTAACCAAACCTAAACCTACCCATGACCTAGTTTAGTAGGTTAAATGGGTCAAATTGGTCAACTTGACCCATTTGACCTAAATGAAATCAAATGAACAAAATTCAAACCTAAATCAAATTGAATCAAACCAAAGCCACCAATCCTTGGTTTAACCCAATTTGACCATTTGGTCAACTTGACCCAAGTTGACCCATTTTGACTAAATGGATCAATATGAGCCAAATCACATCAAACAAACTCTAAATTCAATGAAACTTGGCCAAACCTATTTTATCATCATCATGTTAAACAAACCCAAACTGAAATCAAGATGAAATGACCATTTTACCCTAGTTCAAAGGGTAAATTTTGGCTAATTCTAAAATTTAGTCAAATCCTCTTAACCACCAAAGCACTCTTTCAGATCAAGTGAACACTAGAGAGTGTTGCACCCAACCCAATGGGTTTGGGTCAGCCAACTTAGCCCAATGGCCAAACCTGACCACCTCATTAAAATGGCCACATGGAAATCCTCCTTCCACTCAAGCACATGGCCACCTCACCCACTCCTTCTCGCCAAAATAGAACCACATGCAATTCAAAATAGCAACCAACCATCATTGGATGATGTACTAGATCAAAATGTCAAGGAGACTTGCACCATCGACCTTCAAGGGGAAGATATACTCCCCTAATTCAATTCAAACACACTCCCTAGTCGATTGAAGCATAGGAACTCAGAGCAAGCCTTAGAGAGTCTTCCTAAACTTCCTAGAGAGGGTTTGAAAATCTCCATTCTCAATTTTCAGAGTTTGAAAATAGGGGAGCTCTATTGAAAAAACCTCAACACTCAACATCAACCCAATTTCTTCTTCAAGCTCCATCGAGGACCAAGTCAAACTTACCCGTCATTTCCCAAAATCCAAAGGTCGTGGAGGATCCAATTCATCAAGGCCGAGCTCAAGGAAATGAGGAGTTGACCCATGTATCTACTCAATTTCAAAGCCTCCAAACTTTAGCAAAGCTTTGTTTCAACTAGACGAAGCTTCTGTAAGGGAATCGAGCGTCGGTGATCACCTCCAGCGAGGTAAACCATTTCTCTGAGCTTAATCTACCCATAGTGTAGAGCTTTGTAAAAGAAAGTTTAATCCCATAGGATTTTAGCCATTAGATAAGATCTACAATGCATGATAAAGGTGTAGGCTAAATTTTAGCCCAATCCGAGCTCAATCGAGCTCGGATCATGGCCTAGAACATGGACGGATCTCCTTGCTCATGGAGAGGGATGAATATCTGGTCATCCATCTACATTTGGATGGACCAAGATTAGAACACGTTTCTCACATTTTTTCCCTCTGATCTGTGGCTTTAATCTCAGCCATTTAATTAAGGGTTAATTCACTAATTACCCCCTTAATTAATTTCATAAAATTCTAAAACTTTCCAAAACTCAATTAATCTATCTTGGGTATATGCGTAGGTGTTCAAGAGCTTAAGTACATTAAGGAAATCAAAACTCAACTCACATGTGTGAGGAGGAAAATTACTTAAGTTAAAACCCTTTATTTAATTAATCATTAATCATGAGCCAAATACATTAGGCCTTTTCTTACTAGGTGCATTTAAATTTTTTTGTGTGATTTTATGTCATCTCATTGGCTCATAATTATTTGATTAACTATACTAAGGTGGTATATGTAAGGGGTAATTACCATGCTTAATCCATACCTTAACCTAAGTAACATATAAAAATCATCTAATCACCCAAAAATTAAATTAAATTAACCAACATATGTGGGAATGGGTTAGGAACAACAAACCCACCTCACATTTCTTAAATTAAATCAAACTCCAAACAAAAATCAAATCTTCTTTAAAAATAATATGATTTATTTTAAGCTTTTTTATTTCATAAGATTGTCTTTAGGAATTAATTAGTGTGAATGTGTTTACATGCTTTCATCATTTTAATTCCTTCTCAACATGCTAAATGTGTATGTCATATGAATTTCATGCATTCATCCTTTTCAAAAATCAAAATGAAAGTAAAATATTTCTTTTATGTCAAATTGCATGTTTTGGATAAAATTGGAATATGAGTGGCTATTATCATTATTAAATCCAAATTATTTTTAAAAATATATCAATAAATTACAAAAACTGAAAGTGTGTTACTTATATTTTATTTATAAGCTTGCATGTGAGTAAAATATAAGGATGTGCTTAGGGTAGTTTTCCTTCTCCCTTCTTTTAGTATAGTTTTGAATAGGATTTGGTAAAGTGTTTAGTTCATTTAAAAAGAACCAAACACTTGCCTAATTCTATTTCCTATTCATTCCTATACCATTTACTTAAGAAGGATATCTACACTTGTACATATAAATTACATAGACAAAATAAATCAACTAGTACAAACTTTTACATTTTTCTTTTCCATTTATTTCTTTGGTACATATGCTTGTATTTAAGAAAAGTGGTATATTAGGCTGGACAATCCCAAGATTGTGAGGATTTAAGTAGCCCTAAGTAGGTATTGTACCTTACACCACTAGTTAACAATGGCACCATACTCACTTATGCCTTTCATATATTCATGTGTGCATATGAAAATTGGATAAGAAACTCCTTTTCTACTTAATGAAAATCATGCATCATAAGTATTCAAATTTTCTTAAGTATTTCACTTAGCATTCATCATAAAGTATGCTAAACATTTCCATTTGTATGTATAGATTTGCTTAGGATTCATTCATATGCATAATATACATGTTGGGAAAGAAATGAAGTGATGTATGCTTTGTGAATTTAGTTCACTTTACTTAATCTTAAAATGCCTTTATTTTTGAATAGTTTTATTTAGAATTGATCTAAACTTAAGATTAATTAAAATGCATAATAAAATATTCACTAAATAAAACTAAACATGAATCCACTTTAGAAATTAATTAAGGTAGGGAAGGAAATAGAAGTTCTCTTCTCTTTTCCATATTTAAGACTTAGTATTTAATTGTAGGATTCATTTAAACCAAATCAAAATATAAAATAAAATTAACCTGAATCATCTAAACACTTAAATGAAGCCACCTATCTATGATGAACATCGTCACACTTAGAAAGTCCAAACCTTAAAACCATAGCTAAACATATCACACAAACCCTCTAAAGCACATACATTAGGGTAAGTCACCACTTCTAGCTTTAGGTTAGGGCGGTGCATGGTTTGATGTTAGCTTTTTTTTGTGATGTATGTTTTAGTCTGGATGTTAGGGTGAATATTCGTAGAATGAATGGTAGAATGATTTAGTCTAATCATTATTTTATGCAGGGAATTGTGTTTAAGGGGCGTTGTAATAAAAATATAACTGCTTTTGTTGTATAGTGCTTATACCCCTAAGCATAATCCAATATGCCAGGTGGACTTGGTAACCCATGTGTGGGGTGCTAAGTCCAATAACATGCTTGAAATTTGTATGGTTTGTTTAGCTAATCTTTGTTTTGTGTATTATTTAGATTTACTTTTCCTTTTCATGTAATTTTCTTATAATTAGGATTTTGGAATGAATGTTATGGGGGATTATGATGAGCATTGGTCATAAGATTACATCTTATGTACCATGTGAAGCCTTTGGAGCAACCACCTTCCAACCATCCAAAAGAAGGAACCAAAGAAGAAAAGGAAAAAGAAGAAAGAAGAAAAGAAGAAAAGAAGAAAGAAGACCCCATAATATGAATTTCCTTGCTTAATTGTAAATTAATTTTGTAATCGGTTGTATAAAGGTAGAGCTCTACCCAATTTGTTCTCGAGTTTGTGAGGTGGTGCCACCATACAAATGACCTTTATTCTTTTACATTAGCTTTATAAAAATGTGTGATGTTTTGTTTAGCTTGTGCATTATGATGACATGACATATTTTCCTAGTTTCTTCCTTGCTTTGTATGGATGGATGATTAGGCTCTCAAGAAAAATAAATCTTCTACCAAATTAATCAATTCAAAATTAAAATAAAAAACTCAACCTCATTTAAATCCTAAGTTAAAATCAAGATAAAAGAATTAGCAACCCCTTAGTTGGATGAGTATTTCTTTATAACATAATGTACAAAATCATATTGTTACACTCTTGATTGGAGGACTTCCACCTTCGCTGGAAAATTTTGGCTTGACCTTTGAGAGCCATGGTGGAAACGCACCTCCTCCCTTCTCACTAATTTTAGCCAATAATCTTACTTCTCATGTATTAGGCATATGAATCTCATAAGCTTGAGTCAAATGATTGTCCAAAAATAAAATAACATGTAATATGTTTTGCATTAGATTTAGGTCATTTCTCATACACTTACATAATCTAGTCTCTTAGGCAGTGAGTTTAAGGACTTAGTCTGTTTCTAATTAAATAATAGCCTAGCTATCTTGCATAAAGCATATGACTTGCCTACATGAATTTAAAATCATAGGAGCTTAGTTGTTACCCCATTGTAAGTCCAAGTGGGTGGTTTGTCCTCTCTCTTGTGAGGAAACCAAATACCCATTTTGCCTTAAATTTAAGTCATGCTTTTGGCCCTTGCCAAAGTTCCTTAGACTTAGGTTCTGAGATTGCTTCTCCCTTCTATGGGCCATAAGCATAAATCCTCACCTCTTAGGCATTTTAATAACCTTGTATTATGAAATTATAAGCCCTAAACTTCTAATAAAAAGTCAACTCAAATGAATAATTCAATTTCAAATATGTAAATCCCAACCATAAGATAGTTTGAGATGCTCCCTAGGTTTCCTAGCATCGTGAACATCTTCTAAAGTGAAGCCTCCATTTTCAAAACAAAACCAAAACACAAAAATTTTAAACACATCTTTTGGAATTTCATTTAACATACTCAAATCTGCTAAGTGAAATTTCCATTTCACAAAATTAAGTGGAACTTCATTTTAGCATATTTGCTAAAGTGAAGTCTCCACTTTCAATCGAAAAGACAAATCAAAACTAAAAAGAAACACATTAGTATTACCTTAGCATACTTAAATTTGCTAAGGATCCTACTTTTTAAAAAAAAAAAACAAAATATCCAAAACAAATGAAACACTTTAGGATTTTCTTAGCATACTCAAATTTGCTAAGAATCCTATTTTCAAAAATCTTTTAAAAACAAAACACACTTGGGTTCTTCACTTAGCATACCCAAATTTGTTAAGTATAATTCAAATTTTCCAAATCACCAATAATTCACAAGATAGAACAACCAAAGAAAAGAAACAAATGTTTTCAAACACCTCACTTAGCATACCCAAATTTGTTAAGTGAGTGGATTCCAAAATATCAAATCAAAAAAATAAAACCAATTGACCCTTACTTTAACATACTCAAATTTGTTAAAGGAAAGGGTCCTCAAATCAAAATCTAATTTCAAACATGAACCTATGAAAGAATCTTTCTAAAAATATTTGAGCCCATTTTCAGCATACCTAAATTTATTGAAATTGAATTCATATTCAAAAATTCCTCTTTCCAATCAAATCTCTAAATCCTCTCTAAATCTATTTGAACCCCACTTAACACTTCTAAGATGTTGGATGTGAGTTCAAATTTAAATTCAAATTCAGAAGTCAGCAAAATAGAAATCTAATCCAAGTTTGTTTCCAACATTGCAGATTCTCAAGATCGCCTGAGCCAGCTTTAGTTTTCGGTTGACTATAATGGTAACTCGTAAGTTTGTGTTTACTTTCCCATACGGCATGGACTTGGCCTTGGAACAGGCCAATCTCCCCCAACCTGATTACACCCATCTCATCCATTTTGGTAGAGGTTTCAAGAGGGCGAGGATCACCTGTGAGGGCACTCCCCTCACAACTGTTAGCAGGATCGCAGTGACCGGGCAGAAGCCGGTCATTCAGATTGATTTACCATCAGACTCTAATATCCCCTCTCTGAAGAGAAAAGCAGTGCCAGTTTCTACACCAGTGCTAGTGACAGTACCAGCATCAGCACTAGTCTCAGTGTGTCCTGTGGTTTCCCATGCTGCCCTAGTAAGGAATCATTGCCTAAATTGTATACTATTAGTATTATTAAGGAATCATTGTTACAAGATAATATATTTCATAAAATTTTTAATTCATTTTGAACTTGTTCAACTTATGATTTAATTTTTTTTTAACAAGCAATTCAAGCTCCTTTAATTAAATGCTCTATGATTTCCTACTTTGCCAAAATTATATGTTAACAAAAGGAGAAATTTATGACCCTAGCAAGATTAGTAGATTATTTACCTCTCCCTACAATCATGCACATAAGCCAAGTTGAACAAACCATATAAATTAGTATCTCATATCCCTCTATTATGTTCCTATAGGTATCTATTTTAGTTCTATATTCATTTTCACTCTCACGCATGCACCTAGAGGAGTTGAATCCACACAAGTTGAGTGAGCATAATCAGTACGGCCCAAGTGAACAGTAATGGAGGATCTGGCTCAGCAAACCTCCAACACCTTTTTTATCTTTAAAGTATCAGATAAAGAATAGAAAAGTAAATTGTCCTTTTTTTAGACAATTGAGCGAATTTAATCGTCAACTCACACACAATTTATGTGCAAGAATTTAAACCCAAGACCTCTTTGTTGGAAGTCAAAGCTCTCAACCACTAAGCTTAGGTGCCTTGCACAAATAAATTGTCTTTAATGTAAAGAAGCTTTCATGGAACGTATATTTAAGCGCTGGTAAGCTTCTCTCCTACCTCACCTCTGCCTCATTTCTCCCAACTTCTGAAAAAAAAAAAAAATGTCAGCCAATTCTTCCCTGTTTTATAACGCATTAGGAGGAGGCGCTGTTGCCTCCTCTGATCAGTCCGTGAGGTTCAGAGTTTTATTCAACAACAGGCCATTTTCTAATGGATGTGATTTGAGGCCTTCCACTGTTGCTAATCGCCCTAGAGTTGAAGTTGGAGGAGACGATCTACGTGTTTTCTACACACTTGTATTATTATTATTATTATTTATATTTATATATACTCTGTGACAACAGAAGAATATCTTTATTGATTGATTTTTTTGAATTAAAGTTAATTATGACTTACAGGTAATGGTTGATTGATTTAGATGCGCCAAACCTAGCAATCCAACGTTGAAAGAGTACATCCTCTGGTAATTAACCTTGTAATATTTTCATTCTTAGGTGATTTAACTGATCTAATATGCAATAATTAAGAGCATTTATATACATATATATAGCAGCACGTAATTCTTATATATTTACATATCTAACAACTAAATTTTTATACTTATTTTAATAATACTTAAATCTTTAATATTATATTAAAAATAATATCATCATTATTTTCAAAATGAAATACTTTTATGTAAAAAAATATATATATTATTTTTCTATATATCAAAATTTAGATGCTAGATATATAAACAGATACAAATTGTGTTATGTACGTAAATTTTCCAAATATTAAGTAAACTTTATATTTTTTTGTGATATATTAATCATATTTATCAAAATACATGTTTTTATTAAATATTGTGTTAATTAAGCTTAGAAATTCGATTGTTTTCTGCCTTTCTCTTGACACCATGTCGCCGTCGCTTCTTTTCATATCGATATCTTTTTGTCGAATGTATCTATTAGAATCTTTTTCTTTAACAACATAGAATTTTGACTCGTAATTATCTACATGCAAATATTTTGGATGAGAATATTTAAAGCTGAGTTAATTAGATCAAAATAAATTACGCTATTAAAAAATTATCGCCAAATTATAAAATTAATTTTTTTTTCACATATTAATAATCATGATATTTAAAAATAATTAAATTTTGTTAGTTAAGCAAACTTTACGATTTACGAATATTATAATGGCATAACTCTCTCTCTCTCTCTCTCTCTCTCTCTGTCTATATATATATATATATTTTTTCTCGGGTAAGTAGCAAAATTCAAATAGATTAACATGCAATTTTTTTTCATAAGTATATATATATATATATATATATATATATATATATATAAGATAATTAATTTATTTTCTTTTCACTTTAATGAATATCGAAAAGTGAGTTTAGTACAAATCTACAGAATATTGAATTAAGCTTTTAGCAAGTAATATTCTAAGCCTTTGTTCTTGTATTTGTAAAGTTTCACTAGTTTACAATAATTTATCCTCTCGCACTGTAGTCCCAAAATTGTTAATCTCCAATAGAATATTTTTTATAAGTTGCCATAATTGAGAAAAGAAATACACCAAAAAAATCCCACCAAACCAATTTTGATCCATGCAAGAAAAAAAAAAGTTAATCTATTTTTGACAAACAATATGTATATTAGCATTGTCGTTCGAAATAATATTAAAGAAGTTACAAAGTGGATCCACATTTTCATAGCACTCATTAAAATTAAAACAAAAGGAATTGAATTAATGTTTTACAATAGTAGGACTTCAAAACCAATTAAATCCTTCCAGCTTGCATGATTGTATCCATCATAATAATATGTTTAGAATTATTCTAACCATATTCACAATAAAATATTTGAAATTAAAGATTTATTCTAACCATCCAAATTAATGAAATGATTGTATCTATTAAAACAAAATGAAATATTAATTACTCTCTTAAATTCAAATAGATGAAATCCTTAGATTTTTCTTTTAACGATTCAAAGTATACTCCATACAAGAGAAATAATAATATTTTTAAACTAAAATCAAATGCTTTTAATGTCGATACTTAGAAAGATGAAATCTGCACAAAATGAATTTATTAAGTATAGATTTTTATCAAAGCTTAAGGACATGCATTTGATATAGTCATAAAATGGTCTAAAACCAAACTCACCTTTATAGCCAAGATAACAAACATTGATGTAGTTGATTTAAATAATTTTGTTGCATTATCTTTTGCATCTCACAAAAAATTATTTAGTAATAAAATATTTAATTTATTAATGGCATTCTTTGATATATATACTTCTTGAGAGAGATAAGGAAGAATAGTTGAGATGTATTTAATCCAAATCAATCATTTTTTAAGAGATAAAAATTGTTTTCTCTAAACTAGTGACTTTTTATGTTATAAATAAGAATACATATGTAAAATACAAGCAACTTTTTTTTTAAAAAATGCAACATCTAAAAAAGCAACGTCCCTAATAATTTTAGTTTTACTTCTAGGACAATTAGGCTGGGCAATAAAAATAGACTTCATAACCTAATGAGTTGCCAAAATAAACTTATATTGCTTCAAGAAGTGGATAATACTCTTAAGAGAACAATTAGTGTCATTAATAAAGATAATAATATCATCAACAAATGAAAGGTGGAAAATTAACATTTTACATTCAAAATTAAATCAAATTGAAGGATTCCTCCATAATAGTAAGGAGAGTTTGTGATAGAATCCTCTTGTAAAATGCCCAAATAATATTGGCTAAGTTAGGAAGGGCACAATAAACAAGATATTTCTATTATTAATCCTATTATTCTATATATATGTTCTAGATTAGTAAAAAATTAAAGGTTGTGAATTTTGAGAAGATTTTAGTCTTTTTTAATTGAAGCTTAACAATACTTTTAATATTCCTAATTAGAGATTATGTTATCAAGGAAAATTTCTTAATTCTATCAATTTGATTTGTTCTTTATCATTATCATGATGAACTAAGATAAAATTAGTTTCATAAATTATGAGGTAGTCATAAAAGAATCAAAATGGTAGTCATTATGGAACCCATAAATTGAATAAAATTCAAAATATGGAAACTTAGAGGATAGTTGCATGCCATATGATCATAATTATTAGACATTGGATACTTATACTACCTTCACTACTCATAGTTTATTAATAATTAAATGAAGAGTGCAAAGAATTCAATCCTTATAATATAGTTATAGAAAAGGAGTAAAATGAACATCTTTCTAAAGTTAAGGAAGATAACATCCTTAATTAATTTCTCCTAATTTAAATTAGTAAAGAAATTGGTGTCTATAAGTTTAGCAAGAACACTGCCTTATTATTCTTCATTAAAGTTTCATTAGACCACCATCAAGAATTTTGTGATCCCATTTTATGTTAGAATGAATAGTAGCATGTTGATTTGTATTTAGGTTAGTCATTGATTTCAAATCCATATATAATTTGAAAAATTCATCTTTAGTTCTCCCAAAGGTATGATTATGAGTACATTGTGAAGGATAATTTAAAGATGATTTTTTTTTTGATAAAACATGTTTAAATCTCCCAATCCAATATTCAATTCGAAATTCATAAACTTGTTTATAAAAATTAGAATTTAAGAGCAAGATAATCTAGAGATATTAGTTATAGCCACATCTACTTGCAAAATTAATGAACTGTCTAAAGCAATTAGTGTCATCTATTAAACAAAACAAGTGGTTAATGATTGAAGTTGATGAAGGACATATCATAATTTTTCAAATGACAACCTTTAATAATATATGAGCAATGACCAAAAAGCTCTTTGGGCATTTACATACATACCACATAATTCATATATATTTACATATGTAATATGTAAAGTTTGATATTTACATGCATAACACTTAAATCATTAAGATCACAACAAAAATAGTACTACTATTACCTTTTTAAAAGTGAGAACACTTTTTTTACATTAGTAAAGTGTTAGAAATGTAAATATAAAGCATTGGGTGTTAGACGTGTAAATGTAAAGAATTGTTCAATATGTATGTAAACCTTTCAAAATTATAATACCATTTCTACCATTTTATAGCAAAATACATAATAATAATGATAATATATTTATAGAAATTGAAGCAATCAAGCAAGCAAGGCAATGGAAAAAAACCTTAATCTCACCAAAAAAATCAAGAAAAGTCACATCCATGAGAAGCTTGTTAAAACAGCTATCATAAATCAACATATGGTGAAATACAAACTTTACAAATTTGTCTTTTCAAAATGTCAAAGATGCTATTATGTATATAAATCTTAAACTCATCTTATCTCAATCTCTTTTCGTATTCATAGTTGTTCTCACTCATTAATAATGACCATGCATATATTATGTATACAAGGCATAAGTTGGTAAAGTATGAGGGCCTCGTCCAGTAATCGGAATCCCTTGCATAGTCTTTCCGCTTTTATGACAACATAGAAGGAATAGTGTCTCCAATCCAAACACAAGAGAAAACTTCAGCAAACAATCCTTCGCATTGGCATACGATCTCAGTTCACCTGTTGCAGCTGCCTACTTCAATTGCGAGCGAGAGGTTGGCGCTAGTGGTCGAAGATTCTTCTCATAATGAAAATGAACTATATATGTATATATATATAAGTACTTGAGACAATAATATGCAGATCAATCCACTAATCATCATAATTATATAGTTATTTATTGTGTTAAATATTTAGTCAGCTGCTTTTAAGATAAACTTTTGAAGCATTCTATCATCATCAACTGTATTATCAAATTATATATGTATCTCAAGCACTACTGTAATCAATATTATATATACATTATGGAATATATTTACATGCATACTTTGGTGTGTTTTATTCAGTTATATATGATCCAAGACTAAGTAATTTATTGCCTCAAAACTAAGTTATTATTTATTTAAGGAAGAAGTCTCCAATATTTTTACTACATGGGTTCAAGGTTAGTTCAAATATAAGATGTGTGTAAAATCAATTATAGATATAAAGTGTGCATCATAAGGTTAACTAAAGATATTAAATTTATGTGAAACCAAAGAAAATCATTGTAATTGCATCTTTTGAAATTCATGAATGAAACCTCTAAATTAGAAATCAAATATTACATCTGAACTATAGCTCTTTAATGCATTCTAATTTAAATTGTTAGAAATATCATAATGATTTAAATTAGACTATTTAACTTTTACCCAATTGAAGGGTTGAATTATTTTCATATTTATGTCTATTGCTTCATTGCATTGTGGAATCATTATATTGCTTTCCAAAATGATGTAAAATCTTAAGGTATGAAGTAAAGGCCACTTATTAATGTTGGGGTATGTATATTATTTAATATATTTTAGATGTTGCACCATTTGATATTAGATAAATGAAAAGTTTTGTATACATGAATAATATATTTCTTTGAACAATGGTTCATTCAACTGAAATTATGGGTTACTGTAGTAGATAATACTAGAGGGATAGTTCAAGAAAAACTTGAATTATGGAGGTTCATCTTAAAATCTAAAGGCTTTCATTTGAGTATATCTTAAATCAAATACATGGAGTGTAATTTTAGTAGCAGTAGATCTAATGGAGGGGCTGTGACATTGGGTGATCAAGTCATTAAAAGGAGCAAATATTTTAGATATCTTAAATTTGTTGTTTAAAGTGATAGTGAAATAGATGAGGATGTTATTAGTAGAATTTAAGTTGGATGGTTGCAGTGGAGAAATGCATTAGGCCTATTGTGTGACAGAAAAGTATCACTTAGAATCAAGGAAAAAATTATAAGATCGTGGTGAGACTTGCAATGCTTTATGATGCATACTGTTGGTTTATAAAAGAGAAGCATAAAATTAAGTTAAGTGTTGCAGAGATGAGGATGCTCAGGTTGATGAGCGATTTTACACTTTGAGACAAAATGTAAAATGAACATATCCCTGAAAAGGCTAGAGCATATAAGATTAGAGAGAGTTGCCTTAAATGGTTTGTTCCCATAAAACAAAAGCCACCTGATGACACCCTGAGTAGATGTATTAGATTCAATCTACGTTAAGAAAGATAGAGGTATACCTAAAAATACTTGATTAGAAAGTATAAAAAATGACCTTAATTTATTAAAATTAAATGAGAATATGACATTTAATTAAAAAAAGAATTCATTTAACTAACTCCATAGTGGGACAAAAACTTATTATTATTTTTATTATATCAGCTTAAGTGAGTATTCATTCATCGTTAAAATATAAACCATCCCACCATCCAACAAATATTGCCGCATTGAAGAGTAGTGGTAAGGATGACAATAGACGATTCATTTTTTTATTTTCTAAGCATTAAACTTTATCCCATTTAGCCAAATATGACAGTGCTTCACATGCAGCACATATTCTTCAGACTTATCCTTCAAATTTTATATGGTGGAGATATCAGGTCAACTGTAGTAAAATAGCATGGAGTACGAGGGCAAAAATGGTAATCCTGAGAACATTGTTTTTTAATATTTTTTAATTCCAAATAATAGTTTTTGAATTAAAGTTATTTTAATGCCACAATCTTAAATGTTGAAGAAACATCATCATTTTCAAATTTATCTCATATCCAAACTAAAATTTTAAGGACACTCTCATCCATATAAAGCTGAATCAATCTTTGAAATGAAATAAAAAAAATTCAATCTTCTCTGTCGTGTGTAAAAGACATATATGGGGGTGGAGTTGGTTTTTTTTAGTATATAAGAGAAGTTTAAAAACATCGAAGTTTTTGTGTAAACTATTTGGAACAAGAAAGAGTATAGAGCATAAAATAGTTGAAATAATTTGCTATATAAGCAAAAATACATAAGTTCATTCTTGTCCTAAATGGAGAAGAGAATTACAAAATATAAATTGTTAGAATGACCTCCTATGATTATGCTCGAGAATACCGAAGAGGTTATGAATGGTGATAATGATGATTAAGAGATGAATGATAGATAATAGATGCTAATGTCATTGATGGATGGCATAAGGTTTAAAATTGTATAATGGGATATTATGCCATTTTTTATTAATGATGCGAGACGTAAACCTTAGAATCAAGCAATTGCATAGGGTAAGAAGAATTATAATATCATAGTACAAAGTAAAATATTATATTAATATCATAACATATTGATATATTAAAAGGGGATTTATATATATACCACAATTCTTATGTATTTGTGTATCTAACACTCAAACTTCAATTTTTATATATATAACAACCCAATCTTCAATATCACATCAAAAAATATCATCATCACTCACTTTTAAAAGTGAAATGTATATTTTTAAGCATAGGAAAGTGTTAGATAAGTAAATATCTAACTTTAGATATTCGATATGTAAATCCATAAGAATTGTGTTTTATATATATGCAAATCTTCCTATATTAAGTAATTAGTTCGGAATCACAAATTGTGTATAGTATCAAGTGATATGTTAACAATATCATATCAAATCGTGAAGTAAGAATTGTTATAAAAGCATCAAAGTAATTTAAGACAAGAACTAGTGAAATACCAATTTAAAATAAGTTTAACATGATATTTTTCTCTCCTTTACTCTTATTATCGAATATAAAAGTAAAAAACATCAAAAGAAACATAAAATGATTTGATAGCGAGCACTAGCCAAGTCAAGCACGAGTCATAGTGAGCTCAAGCTCGACTTGTCTATTTATTATTAAGCTCAAGAACTCATTTTGACTCACGAGTAAGATAGTGGGAACACCTACAGAAGGCATCATCAAGTAGTTTCAATGGGAGTTCTAGATAATAGAAGTAAAACAAATATAAAAAAAAAACTCTAAAAAACTATAAAAGGCTCTAGCTTATAGAATTTAAAACAAAAAAAGTATTATCATAACTTTTTTTCCTTTTTAAAAATAAGTGATATAAATAGGGGTTATTAGGTGATATGCATAGTCTTTGTAATTTTAAATTTCAGAAAAAAAAGAGGCAAAATGATAGCCTTTTAAATAGCAATTGTAGCCTTTGCCTCCCCCCCTATAACAATGGAAATATATAAAAAGTGTATGCTTGCAAGTCGATGAGTCGAGCCTCGTTAAGCTTGAGCTCATTTATTAATTTACAAGCTCGAGCTTAAGCTTAAGCTTGGTTCACGAGTTTATAATTGGACCAAGCTCAATCTTCTGCCCGCACTTTACACCCCTAGATGGCTTCGTGCATGAGGAGCACAGAGGGCACGAGAGAAGAGGTGCTTAGGTAATGCTTATCCTAAGATCAATTGCAAGCATATTAAAGCATGTGTTATTAGGATAATTAAAGCATATATTTAAATTTTCTAAAAAAACCAAAATTTAGAAGCACAATCCTCACCAATATTGAGGCGAAGTGCACCTCATATAATTTGAGATTTACACCATATATAACACAGATGAGGTGTAAGCAGCAATGTGATTTATTTTCAAAAAAAGCACTAAGGTGGACTTTTATCATGCAAATTTAAACAATGGTACTTAAGAGATACTTTTTAGATGATGACAATCATGTTACACATGTCAAGCAACAATGATAGGGTGATGATGATGAGGTGACAACAATTAAGCTATTATAAACAAACCATAGTGACCAAGTAATGATTGTTGGGCAATACGATTATGCTCTTTCAAAAGAATAAAACTCTAAATTTATTTAGATTCTAGCTCTTCTAAATTATAGGTCTTTTTTTCTATGAGAAATGGAGGTCTAATTAAAATTTTTGAAGTGTCAGTTTAGTAATTTTAGTCAAAATCTTCAAATACTTAATCAAATAGCCCATATTAATTCTCTTAATCGTATACTATTTTTTGTATTTAATTGAATTAATGACATCATAATTAGTGATCTTGAGGTTTTAGATTCCTTTCATCAATATGCTTGCTTTACTGTTATGAAATTTTTAATTAAATTTTAAATGCTTAATTTAGGCATATTTGGACTCAAATCAAAACAATTTTAACATCTTTTGGCTGGTATGATTTAAACATTTATTTCAACAATAAATTTGTTGAATTTAGATTTAAAATGGTCCTTGAGTCAAAAATGAAAGTTTTTTATTCATATACTTACATCGAGATTTACATATAAAAATTGTAACAACAATCTCCTTATTTTTGAATATCCAAATTTTTAGTCCAAAATTATTGTCATAAATAAAACATGTGCTATGAAAATCCTACTGTAGAGTTCCCAATAGATATCCAACATTTGAAATTGCTTTTATGTTTCCATTCTTAAAATATCAACCAAATCAAACCTTTGGATTTATTTCATTTTTCCATATTATTCTATCCTATGCAAACAATAATTTTTTGGTTATCATTTCTTATTGATGGCTTAAAAATCATTAATCTGTCAATATAGTCTTCAATAGTAGCTTCTTGATCAACACTCTTGTTAACAATTCACTCTTGTTAACATCCTACACCAAATTGATGGAGACCATTGATTCACATCAACCCATAATTAATGTTTGAAGATGACTTGACCATCAAGTGAGCCAAGCCAAACCCAATTGGCCAATTGACCCAAATTGACCAAAATTGACCTAAAAGGCCAAAATGGGTCAAATAATAATCTAACCCAAATTGATTGTAACCAATAACACAAGTTCATTCCAAATTCATTGTTGAACTTGACCAAAACTCCAACTTTGTAAATTGGACCCAACCTAGCCCAATTGACCAGCCTAGCCCAAATTGACCTAAAAGGCCAAATTGGACAAAATCCAAATTAAATCCAAATTGATTCAAACTAAAGCCTACAGTAATATTTAATCAACCAATTGAACATGAACCAACACCCAAACCAAGCCAAATTGATTCAAATTGATTAGCTTATCACATTTGATCTATATGAATCCAAATGAGCCAAAATCAATCCTAGGCCAAATTGATTGAAACCACTTGAACCAAAACACTTCAAATCATCATTTGAACCTAACCCAAGCCTTAGTTTGACCCAATTTTAATAATTGGTCAACCTAACCCAACATGACCCAAATTGACCCATATGACCAAATTGAGCCAAAACCCATGAAACCAACCCATGGCCTTGAGGCTGATCAAGACCCAAACCCATATTGGGTCATAAAGTCGGAAAAGGCATTTTCCAATTCAAGCCATTGTGGTCAAGCCCTCTTTACATAATTCCTCCATAAATGACAAAGTCCACTCTCCCATCACTTGGCATCCTCACTCACCCAATTTGGGGTCTAACTAACCTCAAGCCCACCTAAGAGGGCTAGTTACCATGGACCAAGGGAGGTGAGTTAACTCTCACCTAGCAACCATTGGTTCCAAGGAAGGAGATCATACCATATCAAGCCTTGAGCCACCTCCCACTCCTTCCTCCAACCAAGCCGGGCCATGTGGACATGATGGAGACCACTCGGTGCTTACTGGTGCCAAAAAATTGAGACAATCCCATCGTCCACCTAATTGAGGATATACCCCTCAATTTAAACTATTTCACATGATTCAATTCATTTGAGCTCCCAAGGTGAAAGAAAACACCCTAACACTCCTTAGAGCTTCCCAGGCCTCCTTTTGTAGATTTTCTCCTCCATGTGCAAATAAATGTGAGCTCACTAATCAAACTTCTTTTTCTCTCAACCAAACTTCAATTCCTTTTACACACACCTTCCACATACCTCATTGAAGCTACCCAAGCCATTTCCCAAGCTTCAAATCTATCGAAGGTCAGACTTCTATCAAAGCTAAAGCTTCAAAGCACCATTCTTGGCCAATCGAGCGATCCACTTGGAACCAATCCAATTGCTGCTCAATAGGACTTTGCCTCAACTAGACAAAGTTTTCTTAAGTGCACAAACTACTGGTCTTAGCTCCGGTGAAGTAAATCTATTGAAACTGTAGAAATAGGAAATTTTTTGTGGAGCATTTTGAAGAAAATTTGCATGTGAGCCCACCCTAGCCATTGAATCTTCATGGATCCCTCGCACAAAGGTGTGGGTTGATTTTGGAGTGAATCTGAGCTCGAGTGAGCTTGGATTGAGTGATCTATGGTGGATGGGCTCCATCGTTCATTGGTCATAGGAAGAGAGATCACGGGCTGTCCGTTCCACGTGATTGGAATGAATGGCTCTGATCAAATCACACTAGATCCTCTGTTTGATCTCTCTTTAGCTGTGGGTTTGATCGTGACCATCCGATCTTAGATCGGACGGCCCATGGGAAAGAGCATCCCACCACCATTCGAGTCAGCTGTGGATGTGACAACTTTAATAGCCAATCCTGCAGCGCCACGTGGAAAGTGTGTCGTGTCAATGCACCACATGGCACTAACGGGATTAAGGCTTAATTAGGATAATTTAATATTTTTTAAGGTTGAAACTTCAATAATTCATAACCAATTATAGAAAAATCAAAATATATAAATGATGGCTCATTTTAAAGATAGTTTAGAAGTGAGTCCATTAAAATTATCTTTAATTAACTTTGAACCATAAAATAGGTTAATTATGGTTTGATTAAAAATTTAATTAATTTAATTACTCCATAATTAATCATCCAATTAGTTTCAAATTTTTTGAGGTTGCTCAGGGGGATGACCTCTGCCTCCCCCATTTTCTTTTGAATTTATGGGTTGATTAATTGGGGAAATTAATTGATTAAGCCCTAATTACCTTCTTAAAATTTTAATTAAGATGGGAACATTAAATTAGCTAATTAATTGGACTCATTTGGCACTGATTAATAGTAGGGAGAGTTTGGGAATGTGATTGGGGAATTTTTTCTAATCTTCTTCCTAAATTTCCTTTACTTTCCAAGAGAAATTAATTAGGATTTAATTAAAAAATTAATTATTAATTAGCTAATTAAACTTTAAAATGAATCTAATTTTCCTTATTTAATTCAGGGGTAGGCCTTTATGGGTTCAATATCCTAAAAAGGTTTAATGAAATTATGGTTAGCTCACATGTGTGAGAAAGCCATAAAGTAATTAAGTAAGTTCCTTAAGCTTAATCGATGATTGTGAGCTAATTGCATTAGGCCCCTTTCATTTCATAGGATCATTGCTATTTACTTTTCAATTCATTTACATATTACATTGGCTCATAATCATTTGATTAATTATCATAAGGTAACATAGGTAAGGGTTTAATTAATTGATTTAATTCATACCTTTACCTAATTAATCCATAAAACCAATATAATTCCTTTTCATTAAATCAAATTAACTCACACATATGGGAATGTAATTAGGATTAACAAACATATTTTTCTCTTTTCTTAAATCAAATCAAACATGAAATTAAAATTGACTTTAAGAAGCTTTAGTTTATTTTAAATGAGCTTATTTAGTATGATTGTCCTTAGGAATTAATTGGATTGAATGAAATCATGTGCTTATATCCTTTTATTTCTTTACAATCATATTAAATGTTGTATGTCACTTATACTCATGCATTCATCTTTTCAAACAAAAAATCAATTAAATGAAATGATTTTATTTATGTCAAGCTTGCATGTGTTGATTTAAATTAAGAATATGTGTGTCTATTATCACCATTAAATTAAAATTATTTTTAGAAGCATATAAATCAATTATAATATATGGAGTGATAATGGTTACAAATATTCATAAGCTTGCATGTGCCTATAGTTTAGAATATGTGATATGGAGTTCTCTTTCTTTATCCCATATGGATTTGCATGAAGTTTGAATATTAACAAGTGTATAGTTCATTTGAAAAGGACACGACATTTATCAGATTCATTCCTATGTATCTCTATTGTAAAGCTAAGATAGAACTTTAGCTCACATATATATAAATAATTCAATTAAATCAAATACAACTTTTGCATGATTTTTCCATTCTTGTAGTCACTTGTACATTCATGTGTATTTATGAGTAGTGGTTATATCTAGTTTGGACATTCCGGAGATGCAAAGCTTTAAGTAGCCCCAAAGAGGTCATTACCTCACTCCCTTGGTTTAACAATGATGAAGTATCCGCTTAAAATGTTTATACACTTGTATGTGCATTTAGCTAATGAATGAAAATCTTCATTCAAATTAAGCAAATACAACTTCTCAATAATGTTTTCATTCTTGTAGTTAATTATATATTTATGTGTATTTAAGAGTAGTGGGTATATCTAGTTTGGATATTCAGGGGACACAAGGCTTTAAGTAGCCCCAAGAAGGTCTTTACCTCACTCCCTTGGTTTAAAAATGATGAAGTGTCTACTTAAAGCTTTTGTATACTTGTATGTCCATTTAGCTAATGAATGAAAATCCTTTTTTTAAAAAAAAGATATGCATTCATATTTGTTCAATTGATTGAATTGATCATGTGGTTTAAAGTTCTCTTTCTTATGTTCATGTGTGAAAACTTACATATGTTTGAGTATAGTGGGTATATAGTTTACATCCCGAAATCTGAGGCTTTTGCTTCAAAGAGTCATTTGATTACCTCACTTCTAGTTAATAATGACACCTATTTTAAGTTCATTCCTATGTATTTTTATATAAAAATTTAGATAGAGCTTTAAATTAATATTTAAAATTATTCAACCAAATAAAACATCTAAATTTCAAATGTATGTGCATGTAAGTGTGCTAAGACATATCATATGTGTAGGTATACTTAGGATTTAGTCATATGCATGTTACATATGATGGAAGGAAATAAATGAACATGTGTCATGTGATAGCAATTCATTCTAATTAATCTCAGGATGCCTCTCTTATTGAATATGGTTATTTAAAGTGAACTTAAACTTATGATTAATTTAAAATATATATAATAGGTCATTCACTAAAGAGAATCGATTAATTAATATGCTTTAGATATGACTTCAGGTAGGGATGAAAGAGAGTCATCCTCTCTTTTCCTCTCTTTATAACACTTAATTTCTATGTATAAGTCAAATGAAACAAAAGAAAATGCTAAGTAAAATTTCCAATTCAATTAAACCACTTAATGTGAAATCAACCCCTTATGATTAAACATCTTTTCATACTTAGAAAATCATAACAGAGCTTAGCTAAGGCATACCACACAAGCCTTAGTACACACACATTAGAATTAAGTCACTATTTCTAGCTTTATGTTAGGGCGGTGCATGGTGTGATGTATTTTCTATTTTGTGATGTATTATTGTAGACTGAATGTTATGTTGTATGTTTCATAGACTGGATGTTAGGCCGTGATTAGCCTAATCATATTTTTTACAGGGGATTGTGCTTAAGGGGTGCTTAAAAATATAAATACTCTCTTTTGCAAGATGCTTAACCCCTAAGCATAATCCAAGTTAGGACAGGTGGGCTTGGTTACCCATGTGCAGGGTGCTAAGTTCAAATTATGCATATAACTACTTGGGTTGTATGGTGTGTTTAACTAATACTCATTTTGTAGGTGTAGTTAGATTTACTTTCCTTTTTTTAATATAATTTTGCATTAGGAATTAGGATTAGTGTTATGGGGGATAACGATGAACATTAGCCATAAGGCTTAGCCCTAGGCTGCCATGTGATGCCTTGAAGCCTATCAAATCGAAGAAGAAAAGATAGAAGAAATAAAGGGTACATGAAGACTTGAACATTTGAAGACCCCCCATGACATTTATCATTTGTAAATTGTAATTATTCTTTCATATACCAGGTTGTATAAGGGTAGAGCTCGGCTACCAATTTCTCTTTTTCAGGTTGTACGTCAATACCCAACCACACCAGCATTTTACTCTTTTGTGTTAGATATATAAAATTAATTCATGTTTTATTTAAATTCCATAATAGAAATGGCATGTCTTTTCATAGTTTCTTTATGAATGATGATTTAATATGTGGTCTGGATCCTATTAGGGTCTTAGAAAAAAAATTAATTTTTTTACCCCAACTACAAGTCATAATTAAAATTTTAAATAACTCATAACCACATACAAAGCGTAGGCATTAAATCAATATAATTAAAAGATTTAGCAACCCCTTAGTTGAATGTTGTATGTCTCACACCATGCATAGCATATTGAATCACTTTTGCAAAATGAGGGCCTCCATCCTTACACATATGGAACTTGACTGTGAGACTCCTACTAATAGCTTCACCCTCTTCCCTTTTGATTTAGCCCATAATTCATTTCAACATGCATTTAGGCATACAAAATTCTATGACCTTTGTTAAAATGAAGTGTCCAAAATCAAATAAATATTGAATAGGTTTGCATTAGACTGAGTCATTGCTCATACCACTCATGCTCTAATCTCTTAGGTAGTGGGTTTAAGGACTTTTGTCTCATTCTAAATAATAATAACCTAACTATCTTGCAAAATCATATCACTTGCCTATATGGTTTTAAAGCATAGGAGGAGTTAGTTGGCTACCACTCTAAGCGATTGTAAGTCCAGCAGTCGAGTGGCTTACCATCTCTTATGAAGATAAACCATATACCCATCTTAACTTAGACTTGGGTTGTGCTTTGGCTTATGCTGAAGCTCCTTAGATCTAAGATCTGAGGTAGTTGTTTCCTTCAGGCTACAAGCATAAATCCTTGCCTCTTAGGTATTCCCACAATCTTGTATTATTGGATTATAATCCCTAGTAATCTAATAAAATTTCAACTCAAATGAAATAATTCTCTTCAATTTTAAATATATAAAGCCCAACTATACCATAGATTGGAATGCTCACTAGGCTTTCTAGTATCATGAGCATTCCCTACTCATCTCCTTTGACTTTCAAAATAAGTCCCTCCATTCGGACCTTCCCATTTGATTTTCTAATATAACCAATTTATTGATAGTCTTACCCTTGAAATCTTTGGTGACAATAATTGCCTACTTTAATCGAGAGTATTTCTAAAGAACTCACCTTCCTTAGGATGTAATTAACTATGGGGTTATGCCCCCATAGGGAACTTTAGAACCCGATTTAACATAAACCTTACTTTATTCATCCATGTAAAGTAAGGGAAAAATATCTGGAATATTCAGAGACCCATCATGTCTTAAGAGTCTTTATTAAGTGATTAGATCCATTGAAGGGTGATGCTTCTATCTTTCGAGATAGTACATCATACCTCAATGTCATACCCGATCAGTTTAATAAGTACACCCTCATTTTATGGTGTCCCCATATACATATCAAAAATAAACACCACGATTTTTGCACTCCCGATGGTTCTCTCTCCATCTCTAGTAGATAATTATTATCTCCAAACATCGATAGTGGACTTGAATTTCATATGAGTCATATCTTTCCTTTGGCACTTAGCTTATTTTATTCTTAAGCAAAGCTAGCCATCATCCTCTAAGTTTTAGGGCCTCACTCCTTGTAGGTCTTGAAGCCCCTATTAGGTCTCCAAATAGGTAAAAGATATAAATTATCTAACGAAAGGAGATGACTAAAAATTTAGAACCTCTTTACCACTAGCTTGGTGAGGCAAGGTTCATCTCATATTTAAGAAAATAACCTCTTTTGCAAAGTAGCACTTTTTCAAAATTCACATAATAAAAGATCTGCACAAAATTCATGAGAAGTTTTCAAAAAGCACAAAATTCACATAACCAACCCTCATTTAGCAATTTTTACAATTGTTACATGGAGGTTGTTATCAAAAGCAAAATCAAATTTTTTTTAAAATCACTTTTTCAAAAAGCACATTTTTAGAAATAGTTATCTCTATTCAACATACCCAAATTTATTGAATGAAGATTTTATTTTCAAATGAAATCATGACATAAAATTGAAACTCCACTTAGGATTTTCCATATGTGCTAGAATTGGAGTTTCCCTCTTTTCAAAAGCAAAAAATCACATACAAGATCAAGGCATATTTGAAGCCCCATTTGAAATATCCAAATTCGTCAAATGAGAGTTCCCTTTCTCTTGGAAAATCAAAATGAATTATATTCTATTTAACATACCCACATCTGTTAAATAGAATTTCTCTTTTCAAAAGTTTTGAAAATCAAAACACATTTGGACTCTATTTGACATACCCAAATTTGTCAAATGAGAGTCCCATTTTCAAAAATTATAAAAAATAATTGAACTCTATTTAACATACCTAAATTTGTTAAATAGATTTCCCTCTTTCAAAATCACAACACATTTGAACTCTATTTGACATACCATATTTGTCAAATAAAGAGTTCCCCTTGTTTTCAAAAAGAGAAACCAAATCAACACAAATCATAACACACTTGGCTCCTACTTAACATACCAAATTTATTAAGGGAGAGCCTCATTTTCAAATCATAATAAGCTTGGCTCCTACTTAACATACCAAATTTGTTAAGTAAGAGCCTCATTTTCAAATCATAATACACTTGACTCCTACTTAACATACCAAATTTGTTAAGCGCCTCATTTTCAAAGCAAATCAACGTATATATCGCAACACACTTGGCTCCTACTTAACATACCAAATTTGTTAAGTAAAAGCCTCATTTTTAAAACAAATTAACACATATCAAACACATTTGGCCTCTACTTAACATACCAAATTTTTAAAATAAGAACCACCACTTTCAGATCAAATCAACATATATCACACACATTTATCACAAATAAAGATGTTTTCACAAAATTTTCAAACATATAATTGAAAAACCTTTTAGCATACATAAATTTACTCAGTAAAGGTTTTTCAAATCAAGCTTTCAAACAAGACGTACAATAAAATCTACCCAAAAATATTTGAACCCCGCTCAGTATACTTAAATTCGTTGACTATGAGTTCTAAATCAAAATCATATGGCAAAGTCTCCCCTCCAAATATAAAAAATCCCTCCAAAATTTAAAGAACCCCACTTAGCATACCTAAATTTGTTAAGTGTGGGTTCAAATTCCAAATCAAATTTAAAAGTCAATGATTGAAGACAAATATTAAAGCGAGGGTTTGACTCAATTACATTTTAACAAATGCAGTTATTTTATACGGTCGTATTTATCTTGATGGTGCAGTTATTATGGCTTCTCGCAAGTTTGTTTTCTCCTTCCCCTCTGTAGATCTAGACTTGGATCAAGCCAATCTCACCACTTGCCATGTATCTAATTTACTTTGTCCATGGTTTTGAGGGAATCCGAGTTACTTATGGGGACAACCATCACAACATTTAGTAGGGAGGAGGTGGTGGGATAGATGCCACTTATCTACTTTGACATTCCATCTGACTCTAAGTTTCACTCATTGAAGCCGCTATCATGGTTCCCACACCCATCGGTGTTGTTAGTGTCTGCTGCTTGACATGGTTCTCAATTGTGGCCATAACTCTAGTGAGAGCTACTACCTCCTCTTTGGTCACCCCAAAGGAGAAGACTATCTTGGCTTCTGAGATAGTCTTCTCTAGCTTCGAAGTAGGTTCTAGCCCTCACTTACTTCGCTCACCCACATTCGACGTTGCAACAAAATTAGGAAGGTCAAGCGGGACCATGAGCAAGCAGCCAGGGAGATCGATGCTGCCTCCCACATCGCTGAGGATGGTTCTCCCCATCAGAACTCTTCACTCTTGAGTGACAGTAAGTTTCACCCCCTCTCAGCCATAGATGGAGAGGAGTACTATAGGGATGATTGCCGCATCACCTCCACCACCAGCATACTTTGAGACACCGTCTATGGAGCATATGAGGCCTTTTGCTGATCTTAGGATTGTTCTTCCTCGGGTTGGTAGAGCTTATGGACACTCAGAGTCCAATACATTATTTGATCTTAGGTCCATATTCCCTATGAGAATTAGGGGTCAGATCCACAGGGAGAAATCCATGGTGGCTCGAGTATCTGCCCAAGCGAAAAGAGAGATGCAAGCCAGGAAGTTGGTGGCTCCACCGATGGATTTCCCATCGCCTGTCGCCGATCATTCGACAATATATTATTCTTACAGTCTAATGTAGGAGGAGGTCTTTAGCTGAGAGCAGATGGTGTTTCCATCACACTGCTCCACTCACCATCTACCATCACCATTCAGCTTGTAGCATCTACCACCCCCGCCAAGCTTTAGAAGTCCCCATCAGAAAGAGACCATCCCCAGTGATCACCTTTAAAAATATCCCTCCCTCCATCCATTCCACTTGTTGAGATGAGATTGAGATCCTGTGCTTGATCCCGTGCCTCAATTGTGGTTAAGAAGGAGTGGCGACCCAAGAGTGTCATGGTCGCACCACCTCCACCACAAACAAAAGGAGAGAGGGGAGGGGACATAGACATAGTGCCCATGATAGTTGATCCTCCCAATGAGGAAGTCTTATCAATAAGTACCATCTGATGCATAGAGAGAGAGAGAGGAGTACAATCTTACGGACATTCATTAGTAAGTGTTTATGGTTGTCCAGCCAGGCATAGTAGATTGATCACTAGATGACATTTTAAAGAACTACTTTGCTAAGAAAAGACAAATTCTTGAGATTGACCATTCAGATCAAGAGGAGGATAGTTTTCTCTTTGATCCTGACAAGGATGACATGTTGGATGACATAATTGGGGTCCACATGGTTGACACACGAGGGTCCTTACTAAAGGATCAGCTTAGTTAGGAAGGTGTCGTACTCAAGGAAGGTGACACTTCTCACTCGACTCAACACCTCTTCCACCAGCTCAAGCAAAAGGATGATTACATTAACATGATGGAGAAGAAAGTAGAGGTGTTGATGGCAGTGGTTTTAGCATTACAGACCTCAACCCCAGTTTCATAGCCTTCTCCTATAGTAGTTGATAGACTAGAGTTAATACATACTTTAGATCATCCTAGGTGCACTCCTATAGAGGATAATGCTGGTAGCTTGTATAAGAAGGTCACATATGACACCTCCATGCATGAAAAGGATATTAAGCATATTGTAGAGCAATAGGTGAGGGAAGCAATGGTGCAAGCTAGGGGGAGCTCATCCATTCCAAAGGATAGACCATACCCGGAGGAATTCGATGTAGTTCAATACCTTATGGGTTTTGTGCCACCTTCCTTCAAGATCTTTGATGGTAGTGGGAACCCACATCAGCATATTACACATTTTAGAGTCAATTGTTGCAACCCCGGTGGTAGTGATGCACTCTTGTTAACTATTTGGCAGCAGGCTAGCAGGGGTTGCATTTGATTGGTACATCAAATTGCCCAACAATTTGGTAAGGACTTTTGCTGAGTTAGAGCACCTCTTCATCAAGATGTTTGCTGGAGCTCAGCAAAGAGTGACTATAGGTGACCTCATTATAGTGAAGCAAGTTCCCAACAAGTCCCTTATTGATTATATTCTATATGGAGAAACCTAAGCATGAAATACGAGCCGCAGCTATCCTTATAGCATGCCATTGAGATTCTTCATAAGAATATTTATGGTCTGGTCACCTTCATTCTTAAGGGATTTACTATTAGAATATTTGAGAAACTAATCAACATGGTGGCTAGCCCAGTAGCAGCTCACCTTTCTTTCCCGGCATATCCCAGTAGCGCAACCACCGTCTGAGTCTAGCACTCCATCCACTATTTTAGTTACTTCTTCTTCTTCTGCTAGCTCCTTCTCTATCGGCAGGAGCATTATATCAGTGGAAAGGTAATAAATCCCTTAATCTGGTTACTTTATTATATTTTTATCATGTACCTCCACCTAAAAATAAATCAATGAAGAAAGCTTTTACTTACATCTTGTCCACTTCTGATACTCTTAATTTTATTCTTCTTGAAAACTCTCTAAGTCTAAAAAATAATAATAGCTCTAGTCATTCTAATCCCTTCTTTTCTGATTTAGAATCGGGCTTTCCTTCTCTGAATCAATCAGGTTCACTGCTTGAGATTAACTTGGAGTCAACTGACTTCGAGGATCCCGTAGGAGAAGCTGTAATGAGAAGGTAGAACTTTTCACAAGTTCATCATTCCAAAAAAATCATTGAAGATAACCTATGGAGTGGCAAAGTTCTATCTTTTAGGGTAGTACCTCAGGATAAGGGTAAATAAGTCATTGGTTTCAGTGAGAAGATAGCCCCACCATAGGATGCTCCACCTATGGATATGCTTGCGAAGGACCAAGTTAGAGTTGATTATAATGTCCTAGCTCATCTTAAAAATATGCTAGCTAAGTTAAGCATATATGATGCCCTTGTCTTATCCAAAGAGATGAGGGAATCTCTAATCAAGGCTTTCTTGATCCAAAGAAATGCTTAGCTCGGTGGCCTTCTTGAAGAGGAGGCACTCAAGGACATCTTAAGAGTTGCATTGTAATGAAGACTTGCTTCTAGGATGATGACAAGCCCTCTTTACATTACAATGGACATTGGCGGATAAAGTTATCAAGAGTTTTGATTGACCAGTGCATTAGTCAACATTAGTCTAAGAACCCTTATTTGGAGGATTGACATCTCCAAACTCCAAAAGAGAGGATTATTTTGAGAGGATTCAATGAACAAGGCTGAGAGGGCTTAGGCTCCATAGTTTCCATTAGAGATAGATGATTGTAAGGCTGACAAGTTTCATATCATGAACTCGATACATCTTTTAATGCTTTGCATGAGAGACAGATACATAAAACAACATAGTTCCATCCTCTCTACACATCTGAAGTTCATGAGAAGTGGGATTGAGTATTGTGTCAAAGGAGATCTCAATCCATTCATAGTTCATGAGGTCAAGATATATGAAGATGCGACATATTTCCTCCCACAAAATTAGCAAGTCTATTCTGGTGAATCTAGTCAAGATCCCCATGAGGGACAAAAAGGAAGAAAAGAAAAATAAAAAGAAATAAAGAAATAAAAAAATAAAAGAAAAAAAGAGAAAGTAAAAGAAAATAAAAAGGAGCGATACATGGACTTAGGGGAAGATATAGACCCTAGCATTAGATTCCACCCACAGTTCGTTACTCCATTTGAACAGATGGGTAGGATGACCTGTGGTGAAATTATTTATTTATTATTCTTCATCTATCTTTTTGAGAAAAAAATAAATGAAGAACAAAAATAACAACTTCTTATGTTGGACATCAGGTAGATCCGTAGATGTTCTCATTAGGGTTATCGGGTATGACATTAATGAATGATGTACTATCTCGAGAGTCAGAAGTCACCATCCTATAATGGACCTAATTACCTTAATAAGGACTCATAAGGATAATAGGTCTTCAGATGTACCAGAGATTCTTCCTCTACTTTACATGAAAAAGTAAAGCAGGATTTATTTTAAATTGGGTTTGTTAAGTTCCCTATGGAGGCAAGCCCCCATAGTTAATTACATCCTAAAGAATGAGATTCCTTAAGAATACTCTTGATTAAGGTAAATGATCATTGTCTCCAAAGATTTCAAAGATAGGACTATCAATCAATTGGTTTATTTTTAGAAGATTAAGTGAGATTTATCAAGAGGAGAGAGTTATTATCAAAACCAAAGGAAGATAATTAGGGGATGCTTATGATACTAGGAAGCCTAGTAAGCATCTCAAACTATCCTATGGTTGGGCTTTATGTTTTTGAAGTTGAATTGATTTATTTGTTTGAGTTGAATTTTTATTAGATATCTACGGCTTACAATTCCATAACACAAGATCATAGAAATTCTTAAGAGGTGAGGATTTATGCTTGTGGCCCGGAAAGGGAAGTAGCAACCTCTAAACCTAACTTTAGGGAGGTTTGGCGAGAGCCAAAACATAACCTAAATCTAAAGTAAAAAATGGGTATTTGGTCTACCTCCAAAAGATTGGATAAACCACCCAACTGTTAGACTTTCAACCACCTGGGGGTGATCGCCAACTAACTCCTCCTACGATTTTAAATACATGCAGAAAAGTCATATGCTTTTGTAAGATAACTAGGCTGTTGTTTATTTAGAAAGAGACTAAGTCTTTCTAAGAGACTAGATTATATGGGGAATGATTAATAACTTAAATTTAATGAAAATTTTATTATATTTTATTTTTATTTTCGGACAATTGATTTGACATAGGCTATGGGATACATATGCCTAATGCATGAGAAATTGGATTATGGGACAAAATCAGCAAGAAGAAGGTGTGTTTCCACCATGGGTCTCGAAGGTCAAGCCAAGTTCCCCAGTAAAGGTGGAATCCCTCCATAAGCAAGACTAAAGCAAGATGTTTTTTTATGCATGATGTGAAAACATACAACATCCAGCTAGGGGGTTGCTAAATCTTTTATCTTATTTTATAACCTAAGCTTTAGGTGAGGTTATGAGTTATTAATTTTTATTTTTGAGTTGATTAATTGGATAGAAAATTTATTTTTCTTAAGAGACTAATCGCATCTAGGCTATTCATCAAAGTAAGAAGAAACTAGGAAAAACATGACATCTTAATGCATAAGCTAAACAAACATCAAATAATTTATAAAGCTAGCGCATAATAAAAGGCCTTTATTATCAGGCTACACCGCACAAACCAAAAAAAAAATTGGGTAGCCGAGCTCTACCCTTATACAACCCAGATTATAAATAAATTATTATAATTTAGAAGGAATTCATGTTATGGGGGTCTTCATTTCTTCATTTCTTCTTTCTTCATCTCTTTCTTCTTTCTTCTTTCTTCTTCCTTCTTTCTTCTTTTGGTTGGTTGGAATGTGGTTGCTCCAAAGGACTCACTTGGTGCATAAGACATAGTCTTATGACCAATGTTCATCCTAATCTCCCATAACATTCATTCTGAATCCTAATTACAAAATTACATGAAAATGAAAAAGTAAATCTAACTAGATCCTGTAAAATAGAGATTAACTAAACAAACCACACATCCCAAGCATTTATGTGAACAAATTAGACTTAGAACCCCACACATAGGTAACCAAGTCCACCTGGCCTACTCTTGGATTATTCTTTGGGGTATAAGCAACCTGCATAGCAAAAGTATTTATATTTTTATTACAGCACCCCTTAAGCACATCCCCCTGTAAAAGATAATGGTTAGCTAAGATCGCCCTACCATTCAGTTTATGCACCTACACCCTAACATCCAGACTAAATTATCACATCATAAAATAAAATTAACAATCAAACTATGCACCGCCCTAACATA
>CM038224.1:15834072-16015522 GCA_021442155.1 Cymbidium sinense | reverse complement strand
GGCCTTTGAGAGTTTAGCTATCTCAACTCATAATGGGAGGATTCATTTCTCAAAGTTGTATATTCCTAAAGAGGTGTTTAAGTACATATGCACTGGACATCAACGAGCAAACAAATTAGTACGTTATCTTCTCCTTCTCTTTCTTTTCTTCTTTTCCTTTTTTTCTTCGCATAATATTTGTGATTTTTTTTGATTGTAGGTAGCTCAAATATTAGGGCTAATGGATCATTTGGGTGTCAATCTAGATGAGTGAAATACTAAATTTATGAAGGTAAAATATTTGCAAGGCGAGTATGAGTGAAAGATGAGTGCTAAGGCCAAAGAAGTAGTAGCTCTGGTGGCCAAATAAAATCTCCTTGAAGGTAGTGGAAGACTTTAAGAATGCCCTAGCTTATTATGATGTTATCGAGGACCATGTCCAAGAAGCTCATAATCATATTCTTGATGTTAAAGTGAAGGACTTGGAGTGTCAATGCTTGGAGGAAGGCTTCATCCAAGGATTCCTAAAAGGAATCCACTTAGTACATCATAAAAATGGAGCTAGTATTGAGAATCTATCTCCCAGGAAAGTATCTGAAGACCCTTCGCCAAATTCAAGAGATGAAGGGGTTGAGAGTGAGTTTAAGGGAGCATCTTCTAGTGGTGAGGAGGATGTTGATATCATGTAGTATCACCTTAGGATGCATTTCTTTTCCTTTTATCTATGTATTGTTATTTATTATTATTATTATTTGTATCCAAAATTTTAATTCTTTCTTATATCATCATGTTAGTGGTGTCAATGACATTAAAAAAATTTTGGGTGATTTGCTCTTATTTTAATTTGGTCTATTCGAGGTGATTGGTCAGAATATTACTCGATGACACTAACCTGTATGTATAAGGTCATGGGAAGTCCACCAAGGACTTTTTGGTCTATCCTAGGTATTAGTCAAAATATTATTTGACATCTTACCTGTATGGAAGAGGCCGTGGAATGTCCACCAAGGGCTTTTTGACCTATCCTAGTATTAGCCAAAGTGTTACTTGACTTCTTACCTATATGGAAGAGGCTATTGAATGTCCATCAAGGACTTTTTAACCTATCCTAGGCATTAGTCAAAGTGTTACTTGACTTCTTACCTGTATGAAGAGGTCCCATCAAATCCCTTTAGGATTGATCATGCCCTAACTGAAATACAATGTGAGTTGTGCATTTCTCAAGTGAGAGGATTAAATGAAGAAGATTATTTATATGCAACAAACTTAGAAGAAAATGCCATAAACTCTTTACTCTGATAAGGTCAATGATACAATCATAAGATAATTTTAATAAAAATATGAGTTTGAAGAGGAAATAACAAACGAGATAAAATAAAAGTTGCAATAATTATGCAATAAAAATTACTGATAATATTTCTAGAGATTCTCAGTGTTCCAAGTTCGAGGTAAGGTTTTTCTCTCTAGATCCTTGAGCTTAAATATTTCTAGCTTGACCAAAGCTATAACCACATAAGGGTCATCTCAAAGAGGTGAGAGTTTATTGTGTTGAGGGCTTTTGCCTGCAGCTTCAGAACTTCATAGAACCAAGTCATTGACAGAGATGGGATAGGGTTTCACTCTTCTGCTGAAGTGATGAGCTACTCTTTGGTGGTAGGAAGCAGTCTGAAGTAGGTCCATGTCACAAGTTTCGAGGAGTAGGTCCAGGTTCTGTCGGATTTTTTCTTCATTACTATCATGATTGAAAGATTGAACTCTTGGACTTGGAATCACGATATCTATTGGTATAATAGCTTTTGTGCCAAAACATAAATTATATGATGTCTCACTAGTCAAAGTTCATGATGTAGTGTAGTAAGCCCAAAGAACATTAGAGAGCTCCTCAACCCATTGCCCCCCAGCCTTCTTGAGATGCATTTTTAACCCTTTGAGTATAGTCCTATTGGTAGCTTAAGTCAGTCCATTAGTTTGAGGATGGGCTACAGCTGTATGTAGCAGCTGAATGTGAAGATCTTTGCAAAAAGAAGTAAAGAATTTTTTAGTAAAATAAGTTTCATTATCAGTGATGATCTTTGTAGGAAGACCGAATTGACATACTATATTTTTTCAAATAAATTATTTAGCATTTACCTCTGTGATTTTAGCGAGTGGTTTATCTTCCACCCATTTAGTGAAGTAGTTGATAGCTAAAATGATAAACTTTCATTATCTTGATGCTACTAGAAAAGGTCCAATGATATCAATTCCATTGAGCAAAAGGCCATGGGATTTGAAGAGATGAGAGCTATGTATGTGGTGTTTGAGGGAGGTTAGAGTGAAACTAATAACTCATATATTTTTTTATGAACTCCAAGGTGTCTTGATTCATCGTAGGCCATTAGAACCCTTGCCTTATAATTTTAAGGGCTAGCGCCCTTCCTCCTAGGTGTTCTCCACATATCCCCAAGTGAACCTCTCTTAATGTGGAATAGACCTCTGATGGTGAGAGGCATTTAAGGTATGGCACAAAAAAACTCATTTGTATAGTTCACCTTCGATAATAATAAAGTTTATAGCTTTCCTTTGGAGATAAATTGTAGCAGTTAGGTCTTCAAAAATGGTCCTTTCTTATAGAAAGGACAAGATGGGGTCCATCCATGAAGGTTCCTTTGTCTCAGTAATTGCTTGTATTACCCATGACCCTTGGATACTAGGAAAATATATTTTCTCAACATGCCTTCTCTTAAATAGATCTCTGGTAGCAGAGGTAGTGAGCTTAATGAGAGCATTAGTTCAAGTGTTCTTCTCTCACAATAAGTGAATGATTTGATGTGTCCTGATATGGGCAAGAAGTGACTTCACCAAGCTGAGGTATTGTACCAGCTGTGAACTATGAGTATTAAAGTTTCCCTCAACCTGGGAGGCGATAAGCTGAGAGTTAGTGTGGATCATTAATTTTTAAACTTCACAATCGATGGAAAGTCTCAACCCTGAGATGAGAGCCTCATATTCAGGCATATTATTGGTTGCAGGGAATTTTAGGCGAAGTCCATACACTAAGGTATCCTATTGGAGAGAAATAAGTAAGATTCCTACTTCGACAACAATATTTCCTGGAGCTCCATCAACATAGAGAGTCCATTGAGGAGACGAAAGGGGTGCAACATATATCTCATTTAGAGTAAGGGCAGTGCATTCCACTATAATGTCTGCGAGTACTTGAGACTTTATGTCTGTCCTGGGTAGGAAATGGATATTGAATTCTCCCAATTCTACGGACCATTTTATTAACCTCCCAGATGCCTCTGGTTTCTATAAAATAGCCCTCAATGGTAAATGAATGTACACATCGATGGTGTGAGGTTGAAAGTATGGACGTAATTTTTGTGCTGAGAAAACTAAAGCCAAAGCCATCTTATCTGTCAGTGGATAATGACTTTCTATATCAGAGAGAATTTTACTGACATAATAAATTGGTAATTGTATCACATTTTCTTCTCGCACTAAAATTGAGCTTATCGTGTGAGAAGAGACTGCGAGATATAAGTATAACATCTCTTCTTGGATAGGCTTGGATAGTAAGGGTGGAGATGCTAAATTTTCTTAGTTACTCAAAAGCAGCTTGGCATTCATCAATCCACTAAAAATTATTATTTTTAACTCCTTTCAGTATTTTAAAGAATGGAAAGTATTTATCCTTAAAATGGGCTAAGAAGCGGGATAAGGTAGCAATTCATCCATACAAGCGTTGAACTTCTATGATATTCTTTGTAGGAGCCATATCTCTGAGGGCTCTAATTTTCTTGGGATTAGCTTCAATCCCACGGTGGGTGACCATGAACCCAAGAAATTTTTTTGACGTAACCCCAAAAGCACACTTGGTCGGGTTAAATCTCATGTTATAATGTTGAAAAAGTTAAAGCATATTTCTAAGTTTGAAATATGTTGCGATTCTTCTAAGCTTTTTACTAACATGTCATCCACATATACCTCCATTGTGTGGCCTAAGAGGTCTTTAAAAACCTTATTTATAAGGTGTTGATAGGTAGCACTAGCATTTTTTAACCCGAACAACATAATTTGGTAACAATATAAATCTTTATATGTTTGAAATGATGTGGCTTCTTCATCCATTGGGTCCATTTTTATTTGGTTGTAATCTGAGTAAGCATCCAAAAAATTGAGCATTTGATGCCCAAACATAGAGATCAATTCGAGGGAGAAAAACTATTTTTCGCAAGCTGATCAATGTAATACACATTCTCTAAGTTCTATTTGATTTCTTAACCATGATAAAATTTGCTAGCCATGTAGGGTAATGTACTTCTAGTATGAATCTCGCTTCTAAGAGTTTGTTAACTTCTTGTTCAATAGCTTGGAGGCGATCAGGTGAAAAACTCTGCTTCTTTTGGATGATCAGTTTGAATGTTGGATCAATCTTAAGGGAGTGTATGATCACATTGGGTTAACCCTGCATATCTCGACTCCAAGCAAAGATGTCTTAATTTTGTGCAAGAAGTCTATGTATTTTCCTCTATTCATCTAAGAGCAGATCCACTTTGTAGAGGTTGGTCATCTGACAATGAAACAGGGAGCAAGTCTTCTACAGGCAAAGCTCTCTAGGGTACTTATTCATCTCAAAAATTAAAATTTTCAATGGTGAAGGTCACCGAAGGGTGTGGTTGAGCTTGTCTGAGGTAATATGATTGTGCTATTTGTTGATTTTCATAGACCACTCCAACCCCAATGTGGGTTGGAAATTTCATCATAAGATGAAATACCAAAGTAATGGCACCAAAAATTGATTGGAGGGGTCTTCCGAAGATAGCATTATATATCGAATCTGATTTGACCACCATGAATTGAATTGAATGAGTCACTTGTTGAGAAAATTCTCTGAGGATAACAGGAAGGGTGATTATCCCCTCCACTCATGCAGGGTGATTATCAACCCATATAATAGTTATGCAGTGGGTTGGAGCTTTTTCCTAACCAAGTCCATGCTAAGAAATGTGGAGTAAAATAAAACATCAGGATAACTCCTATTATCAGTCAAAATTCTCTTAATATTATAGCATGAGTCTCCGATCTCTGCACCGATGACAAGTGGATCTTGATGGGGAACTTGGACTCCTTCTAAGTCTTAGTCATTAAAAGTGATGAAATGATTAATACGAGATTTCTTTAACTCTAGTTCTTCAGAGGTGGCAATGAGAACTTGATTAGATAGTAGTGGTCCTTCTGCAATTGTTTCAATTTCTCCAACTATATAGTGATTATTTTGTTGTTTATGTGATGATTGTTCTGGTTGCCCCCCAATTAGAGTTATGTTTGCTTGAGTCAATTGATTCTGTATAAATCAACATAGATATCCTTATTGAATGAGCCTCTCGATTCATGTTTGAGTTGTTTACACACCTCAATAGTATGTCCACGACTTGATGGAAGTAACAATATTGCTCCTGATTTTCTGAATTTGGTTTCAGTGGATGTGCCCACTTGATGCTCTCTTCATCTTGAATGGCCATCAGGACATTAACATAAGATGTGTTCAGTGGTGTGTATTCCTTTTCTGGTCGTGGTTCACATCATTGATGTGAGAGCCGTGGAGGAAGATCATGACTGCCTTGTTACTTCTTTTGATGGGATTGTCTGTATTCCCTGGGGCACTCTTACATTTTCCTGTGGATTATTCAAATTATTTATGATGGGCATTAATAGCCTCATCCGTAGAAATTTGTGCTTCCACATGATGAACCAAGTCAGCATATAAGCGTACTGTATCTCGCATTAGTGACAAGTAGAAAGGCCCAGGACGGATCCCTCCAAGGAAAACTCCTCTTAATAGTTCAGGGTTTACTCTAGGTATTTGGCGAGCCTCTAAGGAGAACCTCTAGAAGTACTTCTTAAGTGGTTCACCCTCATTTTCATGAATGCCTGAGAGATAAGAGAAATCTTTAATGATCATCTGTTTTACTAAAATCTTGGCGAGTTCGTCAAAGGTATGGATGGATCCCCTTGGAAGGGAGTAGAACTAAGTGCAAGCCTGACCCTTGAGGGTGATTGGAAAGACCTAACAATGCAGTGTGTCAGGAACGCCTTGGATATGCATGATGGTCCTGTAATAGTCAATGTGTTCATATGGGTCAGTTTCCTCATCATAAGAGTCGATGTTCGGTAGCTTGAACCCTAAGGGAATAGGATGTTGAAGAATAGCTTCAGTCAAAGATGAATACTCCTGATAGTCATGATGAGAGAGAAGATAATTTTGATCTTTAAACTGAAATTCTTCTCGCACTAAGTGTTGTAATTCCACACGTATAACATGACGGGTGAAATCAACTAAATGAGGACGTGCCAAGCTACCGGCAATAATTGGTGAATTAGCATTTAGTTAAGCTGCAAGTGATGAATGAGTAGAACTGGCGGTGTCAAGAAGGTCAGCATCACAGTATGGAAGTGGAGGAACATCAGCCTTATGGCGAGAAGGCCCTGTATTAGCATTTTGACCACCCATGGCTAATAGTTGATCTTGGGGGAGATGTGTTTGCTGTAGTAGTGGCTACCGTATTTCTCGTAATATTCAGATTATCTCATTTTAAGACTCTTTCATTTGGTGCACACGATAATCTAGAGAGATTTTCATTGCACCTTCACCGATTAGGTCATGCTTATCAGGGGGAAGTGAGGTAGAAGCTTAACATCCTTGGTTCAAGGATTTGTTTTGAGAGTGACGAGAGTTAGAGCAGAAGGCTCCGTTGTTGCGAGTATTGCCTGTTGGCCATAATGCAGGTGTTCACAGAGATTGTTATTGCGGGGTTTGCTTCCCACAGATGATGTCAAACTGTTGCATGCTAGAAACCCAATTGTGATAGAATAAAAGTTTATACCTTAGCTTTGTTATGGAATCCAGTACACACACAAATATTTGAAGAATGAACAAGAAGACTCTAGGATTTTTATGTGGAAAAACCCCTGAATAGGGGGAAAAAATCACGGAGCCTAGCCTAGTAAAAATCTTCCACTATGTATCTGTTCAGAGTACAAAGTTTTCCTGATAGCGGGATTACATTTTTGTATATGAAAATGGCGATAAATCCCGAATCGAGCAACAATATCTGATCGTGGTTAGGTACAATTGTTGGTGGTAGTTGATGATAGTGGTGAATAATCACGGCCGTGGTGGTCGGCAGTGGTGATAGCCAAACAAAGATGTGTGATGGTCGGCAGCGGCGGTGATGGTGGTCCGGCATTGACCGGTGGCGGTGGTTGCGGTGATAATAAATAATGGTGGTGCGATAATAATCAATAGTAGTGGCGAATGGCGCGGTATTTAGCGGTGGTCGCAGCGGTGGATAACCGGTCCGCGAGATGACCAACAAATTGGTTGATGGCGATGTCGGTGATGGTGATCAACAATCTTGTCAGCAATGCGATAATAGCGTGTCAGTGATGCGAGCGATAATTGGTGAGGTGATGACCAGCGATGGTTGTCGAGTGATAACCGATGATAGTAGTTGGCAATGACACCGCGATGGTCAGCGACGATGATTGGCAACGGGTTGACGATGGCGATGAGGATCGGCGATGGCGCAAGGCTTAGCGGCCGTGAAGGCCGTGGCTCACGCACCATCGAGTGGTAAGACGATTTATGCTTAGAGGATTTTCAAGCTTTAGAGCACTCTCTCTTCTCTTTAGCTTGAGCTCCCCTCATGTGAAGAATAAGGGGTTACTTATAGATTAGAGGGATGGCATTTCTGTAAATACATGCAAAATCCAACCACTCAATCGGATGACTCAAAATGATTCATGTGATCATCTGATGTATTTTAAGTATTTGAATGCTTAAATAAAGTCAGAATCAAGAGATATTGGGCTTGTTAGATCGGGCTCGTCAAGACACTCGATTTGATCATAAACACTAAATATTTAAGAACTATTTAGAGATTTAACTAATATCCCAAAGTTTTTAATGATATTTTAAGTGCTTGATTTGGACTAGTTTCGACTTAGGATCAGATTACTTTTGACATCAGATTCATGCTTCACTAGAAATTTTTATATATCAATTATATATATATATATATATATATATATATATATATATATATATATATATATATATATTAGTTATTATAAGTATAATTTATATAAGAATATACATACATATAACACAATTCTTATGCATTTACATATCTAATATAGAAAGTTAGATATTTATTTATCTAACACTTTCTTATGTTTAAAAAGACACATTTCACTTTTTAAAAGTTAATGATGATGATATTTTTTATTTGATTTTGAAGATTAGAGTGTAATGTATATAAAAATTAAAATTTAGGTGTTAGAAATGTAAACACATAAGAGTTGTGTGGTATGTAGGTAAATCCCAATTTAATATAATGAATATAATTTCTTTATAAATATCTTGTCCCACTTCCCATTTTTCCATCTTCAATCCCGTGAGCCATTTTTAGAGAGAGAGAAAGAGAAGGATAGAGATAGAGAGAGAGAGAGAGAGAGAGACAGAGAGAGAGGAAAGAGAGAAAGTGCATTTCGACTTCGTCCATCAGGCTAGTTGAAAAAATTGTTCGGCTCTAGATAAGCTATTATTTACTTCAGATTTTAATTTTGTTGCTTGCATGTGTATTTTTGATATTTTATTTGATTGGATATTGTTCAAACTCCATAGATATTTATAAACTTTCACAGTGTAATTTTTAATATGTTATAGAATGAATTGCGCTGAACATATTGACATAAAAAAAATTACTTTGTGTTTTCTATTTTATATCATTTTGTGTACTTTAGTGAGTATATTGAGCCTGATTAAATTTGATATAGAAGAAGAAAAGTTCAAAATATTATTGTGGACATTGCATATAAATAATTTTGTAAATTGCAAATGTTGAAGTATGCACCAAATTTACCTGTAATTTCTACTGTTAGTTGTTCTCATTGATATTTACAGATTCTGCAACATATTTGATGATGTTTCTATATGTTAAAATGTCGATATTTAATGTTTAAGTATCCAAGTATATGTGCAAAATGGAGAAAATTGTGAGGAAGTATTGGTGGCTGAATAGTTATATTTTATGTGCATTTAAGTGGAGATATTTTTTTTGTGTTTTATACGCATGAACAGATATGAACAAGTAGAGGTATAAGTGGTAGTGAAGACATAAAGTGAAAATGAAATATTAACAAGTGAAGATATAAGTAGAAGTGGAGGTATAAGGGGAGAAGATAAAACTATAAAATATTTTAAATAAAGAAATAAATTATTATTTCATATTATCTTATTTTATTTCTAACATTGTGCTGCTTATACTATTGCTTGACGTATATTTCTGATCGATATTAGTTTTTATACAAACATTGTACTTGATCGACACAACATGTGATATATTGAAATGTTATTTTAATTCATTTAAGATACATTTTATTATTTATAAAATTATTTTTTTGATAAATATATATTTTTTTCTCTTTTTTGTATTGGAAATTATAGTATATTTTGAGTAGCCTATTGAGCTATAGTTTCTCACCCTTATTGTATTCACATGTATTATTTTAAAAAGGGTAAGGCTGAGGTTGAGTAAATGTTATTGGTTACTATTGAAAGTCTGACTTCAAGTACATTGTCAATTTATATATATATTTTTTATAGTCATGATAATATATATGTTTTGTTGGTTGAAGAATTGTACAGTGATTGTTGTGCAAATTATTTAGATTGTATAGTTGCGATATGATCTAATATTGTTTGTTTTTGTTTAATAATATTTTGATGATAATTGAAGAAAAATAAAATTCATTTCAAATTGGATATTTAACTATTACGATCTTGATATGATGTGACCCGCTTTAATTTGATAATTTATATTGGGTTGGGTTGCGACACCCTACCTCTTGCGCAAATTTTGGCTGACTGCCTAGTTTCAGCTTCCCTAAGAAATCAGGTATGTTTTCCCTCTTTTTTTCTTAGATTTCTTATTTAAAGCTCTGATCTTGCTAGATTTCTTGCAAATATTATGATTCTAAGGGAGTAAAAATGAATCAAAACAATTTGACAAACAAATTTCACTAACAAAGCTATGAATGGAGTTGGTAATTGAACTGAAAATCATATGCTTAGGCATTTAAATTAATTATTACTTGATATAAAAATTTAAATTAATATGTATTTGCTTATAAATGAATTGTTTGAAATAAGTTTGACTCTTCTTAAAATTGTATAAATATATATTTATATGAAAAAAATATATATCAAGAGATTGAGATGCAAAAACAAGGAAGAATGAGTTTAAGTTTAAGGCACATGTCTCTTAAATAAAATATTTCATGATATTTTATAAACAAATTGAAGATAAAATGCTTTACACCTTTTAATTATAAGTAGGATTGTCAACGAATCAATGCACTCATTGAATGACTCGAACTTGCATCGATTAATGCTCGTTCATGTTTGTTCATATTAATAAATAAAGATACTTGAATGGCTTTTGAAAATTCAAAAGTTAAATTATTGAATCGAACATAAACATGGTCAAACTCATTTGTTGTTTGACAATTAACTTATTAAATACTTGATATTTGATGATAATTCATATGTTATAAAAAAAAATGATTAAATATAATCTGTTAATTATTTAACTATATATTTAATACAAATATCTTATAATTTGATAGAATAATTTATAAAAATACTATATATTTAGTTATATATTTATAATCTTTTATCTCATTACATCCTTTGGCCTTCACTCACCTGGCTTAATAACAATCTTCATGGCTTTGTCCAATTAAAAAAACAATAGATTACTTATTCACTCCTTAAATTAACTTTGTCTCTCAAATTCCTTCCTCTTCCTCTTCGGCTTCCGCTGATCATTTCCTCCTCTTCCTCATCACCTTTCGCCGCCCGCTACCTTCTTCTCAATCGATTCATGAGGCAAACTAGAGGCAAACTGTGGCTATAATTAGTTGTTTCATCCTCTTCTTCTTCGACTTCCCTCCTCTTTCTCTTCGCCTTCTCTCTCTTCCTCTTCGACTTCCACTACTCCCTCCCTCTCAAGTTGTGATCATCTTATGTATAACATCTTCTTTTCTTTTTGTTGTGATCATTGAATAAGCTCAATAGAAAGGTTTTGTTTTTTTTATTTGTAGCATTATGGAAATAATTAACAGTAAATGAGATTAAATACATTCTTAGCTGAACATTTATTTTAGTTTTCACCTTATCACTTAAGATACACTATTAGTATTACATTACCATTGCTATTGATATGATTCAATTCTTCTTCCAGTAACTCATCCTTTTCTTTGAGTTTCGGTGTTTAATAGCTAAATAGATAATACTAGAATATGATATTCCTTTTATAATGTAATAATGCAAACAAATTATGCTGACCCATAGAGCTTTTGTTTGTATCTTAAATGCTTAATAATGATTGAATAAATTCAACCATTTGATAATAATACTTACATTTCATCATGGATGTGTGTAATATGTTGCAGACTTTGCATTTCATAAATTTTTGAGGTAACATATATAGTCTTGGCCGATTGCTCTCTAACCCTGCTTGAAATATTTGTCTATCTTACATTGGAAGGCCATTGACAACCTAAAATATATATTTTTTAGCTTTTGGCAGCCTTTTTTTAAAAAAAAATTTGATTCACACTGAGTCTTATATGTTCTTGGATACTGGTTGAGGTTTTTCTTCTACTTCTGACTAACATTTTTTAGGCAATATTGATGATTCCTTTTTGCTTCATTCGGTGCAACTTTATTGATGTTGAGCTTTATCTTAGTCAATGATATATTTTTTTGAACCATGTCTCTTCTTATTTATGAATTGTTTGGGCTACTCTGGTTGTTTAATTTAGATGTATATTTATTTTTGCTATTGTTGTAGATCGTAATTTATTAGAAGTTTGTTTTTAGCATTTTTTCTACCTCTTCTCTCGGTTTTGATTGGATGATTAGGCTCGACATCTCTCATTCTATAATGATACATGAAATCTTTTTATTTAAGCTCATAGCATTTTTTTTATCTTTTATATAGTTTTTTTGTATTTTATTGTTTTATCTTCTGTTTTGATTACACATATACTACTTTGCCTCAAATACTGATCTATTAGTTGAATTGAATTTGTCTAATGCTCCTATTTTTTAAGATGTCTTAAATTTATTGTAATAAGCACATAATAATTAGTTTTATCATCATTTTTATTATGCAAAGACAAAAGAGGATGTATTTGTTCATTTTTTTTAATTTAGTTCTTAAACAAACTTTTGATGTTAGTATTGTTGTAATTGTCGTTGAAGGAGTTGTCAAAGTTGTTATCGATGACATTCAAGAGAATCTATTTGAAAAGTGGAAGAGAGAGAACTTTAGATATTTGAAAAGACCACATGGTAAAATTAAACAGTAGTGTTGAAAAAGTGGAATGAAATCATTATAAGTTATATATGAATAAGAATAAGGATGTTGTAATAATACAATATAAAAGATATCCACGAATTGGTCCAAAAATGCTAGAAAAAAGATAATTGTTTATCATTATGAAAAATAACCAAGACTTACATGTGATAGTGAGAGTGGTGTACAATGTGCATACTTGAAAGTATGATCATGCTAAAATTAGAAATATTATATCTTATATAATCATGGTGCACGAGTTGCCTTTTACTTTTACATAGTATGAAATATTAATATATTGATGAAGGTTGCTTGTTCATATTATGAGAAAATTCCATCTATAACAAAGCAAGATTGTACTATTAGTTAAGATTGAGATGTTGAATTTAATTAGTTTATACATATATTTTATGATTATAAGAGTGAAATTTACAAAAAAAAATGATTTAAATTTTGTTGATATTATCCATCACATAGAGCATATGATATTCATGATTCTATTTATAAGTGTTTGAATGAGTGGGAAATTGAAAGCAAAATTTTTAGTATGATAGTGGATAATGCTTTATATAATGATAAAATAGTGTATTTTCTGCTTGATATCATTAACTTTCAAAAAAGCTTACATTGAATAAGAAATTATTTCATGTGAGGTGTTCTCTACACATTAAATTTTATAGTGCAAGATGAACTTTCTTTGATATGTCATATTATTTATAATATAAGAGAAATTATGAAATGTATTTCAGCTTCAAGTACAAGAATAAGGTTGCATTCGGGGTAGTGGTGCTATTGGAAAATACACCACAATGCCTTTTGGAAACCGCATTCTAGCCGCATTTTGGTGAATCTGAGATGGAAAGTTGCATTTTCTAACTTGATATGGCTAAGTATGGTGGTTGATAGAAAGCTATGGTCTGACTTTTTAAAAAATAAAAAAAATTATAATAACCACCTGTGGGCTCCGAAAATTTGCCACCGACCGCTCGACAAATTGAATTGAAGAGAGTGATTTAAAGTGTCGGTGTAATTTTTAAAAGGCAAATGAGATAGTAGATAAGACACTACCCAGAGATTTTGTTCTCATTTGGTGAGGACTTTAGATCTGGTTCCAATTTTCCCAGCCCATAGTTAATTACCTCCCAATAAGTGAGAGAACGTGATAATTGCTGGTCGCTGTAGCATAGTAAATATGGAGTTTAAAATTTGAGATTATGACTTTCATCACTTTAACTTAAAGCGGATGGTTGGGGGAATGATGACGTACCTGATCTAGATCCCATGGTTTTATCTGCTATCGTCCCTTCTACTTAATAGGAGGGTTGACCCAACCGATCGAATGATCCTTATTAGAAACACATGGGTTATGTCATCCAAGAAATCTTGTAGACTAGGGTGATGATTATTTAAAGAGATAAATAAGTCTATCTTACGATAGAGTTGTTTTCCTATCAAGTATACTCTATGATTCACAACTCAAAGGGCAGAGCTATTGGGAGCATACAGGCTACGGTCATGATCATAATATAATGGAGCCTTACTAGCCAAACCACCGATGGAGGACATTGGTCATAAGCTTCATCATAGACTCGGCCAAGCCAGAGGGACAATGTCACGATGTGAGATTGATTGAGAGTGAACATAACATAATGCTTAATTTGACTTTGGCTCTTTTGTGAGCTAGAGTTTTTTTAATTTATCACTTCCGATAAACTATTGTGGAAGGTGGATAAATTGAGTTAAGCTATTAAAAATATCAAGTTTTTATATTTGCAAGATCACAAAAATTGAAGTGTTTGAATTTTATGTTTACTTGAAAGTGAATGTAAAGAATTCACTTTATTTAAGTATTTGCACGTGTCTTGAAGCTATACTATTCAAAAGACAGTTTAATTTATTATTTTATATGAAAATTCAATCCCTCAAAGATACTTCAGTGAATCAATAGAGTGTAATATTTAAGTTGGTTCCCCCTCTTTTTGAAGGTTCCTCATTTGACTTATTTCTTAGTTTCATAAATAATGTTATGGATTTTCACATTTTTATGAAACATCCTTAGATATCTCCATCTCACAAATGGGTCAACTCATATTATGAATATAGACATCTTTTTCTCCTTTCAATTCAACCTTTAACTCCATAGGATTCCACCATGCAAATGTTTTCTATTAATTAGGTATTAAAGCCAAAACTTCAAATACTAAAATTTTAAGTGTTTGAATTGAAGTTAGTTATATTAGGACGTACATAGAAAACTTATTCAAAATCTCCTACATTCATTCCCCTCCTCTTTTTTTTAGTGGATCCTTCATTACTCCTTCTAATTTCTATAAATAAGGCCAAGAGGGGGTCTTACCTTTTTCATTCCATTTGTTTGAAGAGTTATTAAAAGAGAATGGTTATAAATTTTAGTGGGCTTTCAACTTCTATATAAATTTTGTAAGTTACCCTTTTTTATTTTTTTTCTTTGATTTTGTGTTTTACTTTTACTGTTATCTATATTTTCCCCTCTTTTCTTCTTGCTTGACGCTTTTAGCTTGAATTTAGCTTTATGTTTCTTTGTTTAGCATTCTTAAGCCAGTTCTTTTTATTTTCTATTTTTTTCTAAGTCAAAGATTTAATCAAAAATTTTGGGAGCGTAACTAACATATATTGTCTTATTAATACCAATGAAAAGAGATAGAAAGGTGCTGACCAAATTAACTTTTCATCTCACATGCTAATGAGATTGGGGAAATAGAGGAATTTTTGGATTGAGAAAATGAGGGAATTTGAAAGTGTATTTTCAGTTTTGGTGGAAATGAGAAAAAAAAGGAATTTCGGATTGCTTTTGTGAGAAGGAAAAAGAAATAAAGAAAAGAAAGAAAAAGGAGTGGATTTTCAAATTTGTGAGAGGGAGAAAGAAACAGAGAAAAGGAAATGAAAGAAGAGAGGTAGAAAAAGGAAGGAGAAGAAAAAAAAAGAAGAAGAAAAAGAAAGAAGGAGAAGAAAGAGAAAGGAAGCCTTGCCTTTTTCAGTTTGAATGAGGGAAGTGAGAGAGAAGGGATTTCGTTAGAGGAAAGAAGTATAAGTAGACCACTTTGCTTGAAGGAAAGAGGGCTGTTTGTGAAGATGAGGAATAGTTGTGGAGAGTCAGAGAGAGGAAATCAAGTTTTGGAGTTTCCTGCGGGAAGAGGAGGAGCTTGTGATTGCCAATGGGGCTACGTGAAGCCTCAATGGGTTAAGTGGGATTTAGGGCTAGGATTAGATTTAGGTTTTTTTAAATTGACTAATCAACTTTAATATGAATTTTACAACGACAGATAATCTATATATATATATATATATATATATATATATATATATATATATATATATATATATATATATATATATATATATATATATATATATATATATTCAATATTACGATGTTACAAATATAACGAGTTGCTTTGCAATCAAAAGCCATTTGGTTCGAGTCGGCGTCAAATTGAGTCAATTTCAACTCAAAATGCGTGTCGCTGCTTTCGACTACTCGATTTTTGCACATATTTATCCGAATTGAGTTTGAATAATCTTACTTGATAGATTTTGATGTTTCAAAGTCAATGGAGCAATCAATTTTGTGAATGAAGGTCATTTGGCTTGCATCGGTGCCTCCTAACCTCGATGTGGAGGCACATTGATGACTTGATCGCTTGATCGGTTGATCAACAAATTATGTAATATTTATATTCTGACTAGTTTTGATGTTATGAATGTGATGGCGAAGTCCGTTCATCGATCAGAGGTCATTTGGGTTAATTTTTGGCAACGTCCAATGCATTTTAACCTCGATTGTCAATTTCGATCATTTGACATTTGCATGACGGTTGAGTGGATAATCTCATTTGGTAGCTATTTTAAAGCTAACGCATGATCAATTTCATGAACAGGTCATTCGACATCGAAGCTTCTCTTCCCTACATAAACATTGATAGCTCAATCGCTGACGGCAATTAAATTGTGTAGTGTTTATATCCTGATCAATTTCGATGTTATGGATGTGATGGCGAAGTCTGTTCATCGATCGGAGGTTGGTTCGAATATTTTCGGTGACGTCCAGTGCATTTTGAGCCCCGATTTGCGCACTGTCATTTTCGAAGTCCGTCGAATTTGACTTGTAGGCTTGACTCAACTTATGACATATATATGGAGGTCAACACCACCGTTGCTTTTTTCACAGCAACTTCTCCTGCAATAGCTCCACCATAGCTTTTTTAGATAGTTGTAGTTGCCCCAAACAAACTCCAAATTTATTCAATGATATTTCAAGCAACTCAAACTTTCGAGCAAGAGTTTAGTACTTGATTGTTGTGTTGGAATTTTTGAATGTGGGCTCACATATGAATTTACTTATACATTATGCGCTATCTTATTTTTTAAGCCTATTAATTTTGTGAAGAAATAAAGATTAATTACTTTTGGGTTTATAAGGCCTCTTATTAATTTTGTATAGAGTTATCATGTGTAGAGACCAGACATTTTATTTTATTTTAATGATGGACTAAAATAAAATGAAATACACTCAAGTATAAATAGGGTCATGGTTCCCATTCTAAAGGGTCAGTTCTTATTTTCCTCACATCCCATCTTGAGTGAAAAAGGCTATCTCTCTCTCTTAAGAACACCTTTTTAGAAATGGAAGGCCAAAATTTCCGCAATAGTTCTTCCATAGATTCAGGTACGCTTCCGATTAAATCTTCTTGATAATTTGACACGAGATCCACGAAAAGATAAATTTATTCTATCTTCATATATTTCCAATAAGTGGTATCAGAGCAGTTATCATGTTGAATCATTGAGAAATGACTTTTCTTCTTAATCTTTTGTACTGATTATTTGAAAATTTTAGATCAAAGTACATGATTTAAAATTTTTTGAGTAAATAATTTTGCCATGTGCATGAAGTATCGATATCCTTTAGATGGCTTTTTATATTGTTGATTTTGAGTAAAATAATATAGCTAACATTTGCTTTATACTTTGATCACAATTTCAATTTTTATTTGAATGATCAATATGTTTATTCTCGCCATTATGATTTCAATTTGAGAAATAAAATTCATATTCGGTCATATGAATTTGATTTAAGCATTTACAAAAAATGAAAGAAGATGAACCATTTTTTTCGAAATCAATGTTTTAAATCCCGTAAAGATGAATTATGCATATGTTTGGTTTTATGAGCAATTAATGATAATTACTTATGGTGCATCTTAAACGTTTCTTTTTATTGCATTAAGATAGTTATAAATATTGCATTTAATGCTTTTATAAAATAAAACATTTTATTGCATTAAGATAGTTATAAATATTGCATTTAATATTTTATAAAATAAAATATTTTACTGTAGAGTCATAAAGATAACAGTTAAAATTGAAATATTTTAGATTATAATTATGAAATATTCTGTATAACACATTTCATTTAGAACAATTATATATTTATATCAAACGTTTTAATGAAACGTTTCTTTAACATTTGATAGTAACGTTAGAAATATTAAATACTATTTTTATGTATTTTATAAATATTTTTATATAACTACTTGAAGGCAAACTTATCTATTATTATATTTAATACTTCTTTTCCCAAGTCTCTTAATTGAATTTATGAGATCTTATTGCAAAATATAATTAAATTAATTAATATAATCTCAAATTAATTGTTTTGATTGGAACAATTATTAAAGTTTATATTATTGTCAAATTATTTGAGGTTAGTATAAATTAAAATAATTACTAGAATGGAATAGTTGATATTCATTATTTCAAAATAATTTAGATTGAAATAATATGCCACCAAGGTGACCTCTATTATATCAACTTATTTAACTTTGAAATATATGAATATTACATAAAGATTATATTTAAATCTATGAGAAAAATAATCAACCCAAAAGAAGATTATTTTTTTGGCCAGATTTTGTGCAGTAACAAATATATGATAAATTTGTATTAATCATACATACAATATGTCCAAAGATAGACATATCATTGACAGATTTAATTATCAATATTTGTTGACTGTAATTTTTAGAGTACCATTTACAAATTGTTATTTCTGTCCAAAGACAAAATTACAATGTTGTATTAGGTACCTTATATGTGCCCATTTTCTTAAACATTTCATTTAAAGCATGTATTTTGTTGATATTTTGTTTATATTATATATGCATAAGGAAATAATATTATTATTATTATGAGTATTTTTTGTTCTATTTAGTTAATGTTTCTTCTATATCTGCCAATTTGAATAACATTTCGGTGTTCAACGGCACTAACTTTAAGAAATGGAAAGAGCATATCACCATTGTGTATATGATCTTGATTATGCGATCTAAACTAAACATCCTCCCACTCATATTGTAGAAAGAACTATTGAATAAAGGGCTAACTTTAAAAAGTGAGAGCATTCTAACCGCATGAGTTTTATGATCATGAAGCATTCTATTCCAGAAACCATAAGAGGGGCAATGCCTGAAGAGGAATATGCTAAAAAGTTTCTAAGCCAAATAGCAAATTGTTTCATTTGTTCTGAAAAAATTGAAGTGAGTACTACTCTTAGTAAACTCGTTTCAATGCGGTATAAAGGCAATGGAAATATAAGGGAGTACATTATGGAAATGTCTAATTTTGTCACTCGACTGAGAGCACTAAAACTAGAGATGTCTGATGAAATTCTTGTGCACTTAGTTTTGATCTCTCTTCTTACACAATTTAATCCTTTTAAGATAAGTTATTAAACTCAAAAGAAGAAATGGACTCTTAATGAGCTCATTGCTCAATGTGTGCAAGAGGAAGAGAGTTTGAAACATGATAAAATAGAAAATGCTCACTTAGTTACTTCCTCTCGTGGCATTGTTACTAAAAGAAAAAAACTTATAAAGGCAAAGGAGTTGCAGACAAAGAGACTTCACAGTATAAGGTGCAATAGAAATAAGATAATGTTGTTAGTTGTTTCATTTGCAAGAAGGCTGGTCATGTGAAGAAGGATTGTCCCAAGTATGCAAATTGTCTCGTGAAAAAGGGTAAACTTCTCAACTTTATTTGTTTTGAAGTTAATTTATCTTTAGTGTCAAATCACACTTGGTGGATAAATAAAGGTGCAACTACACACAAAAGTGTGACTATGCAAGGTTGTCTATGAAGACGAATGCCAACTGATGCTAAAAAATTCATCTATATGGGAAATGACAATAAAGCTCATGTTAAAGTAATATGCTTATATAGATTATATCTAGAATCTGGTTGTATTTTGAATTTATATGAGACTTTTTATGTGTCATTGTTTAGACAAAATTTAATTTATATTTCTTATTTGGACAAATCTGGTTATTCTTGTTCATTTAAAAATAGAAAATTTAGTCTCTTTTAGTATTAAAATATTATTGGTACTAGTTCTTTGGTTGATAATCTATATAAATTAGATATTTCTACTTCACAAATTAATGAAACATTGCATGCAAGAAATTTTGGTACTAAGCAAAAATTAATGAATGAGAATTCATATATGTTATGACACAAGCATTTAGGACATATTTATAAACATAGAATTGAAAGACTTGTGTCAGAAAGAATTCTTGATTCTCTTGATTTTTCAGATGATAAACTCTGTATAGAATGCATCAAAAAAAATATCAAGAAAGTTTGTGCTAATAGGAGTTTAAACATCATGAATTAATTCATACTGATATTTGTGGCTCATTCCCTACAGCTACTTGGAATGGCCAACAGTATTTCATTACTTTTATAGACGATTATTCTCATTATGGGTACTTATATTTGATTTATGAGAAGTCACAATCACTGGATGTATTCAAAATTTTTAAGGCTGAAGTTGAAAATTAACTTGGAAAGAAAATAAAAGCTGTCAAATCTAACTGTGGTGGTGAATATTATGGCAGATATGATGGATCAGGTGAACAACGTCCATGCCTTTTTATCAAATATTTAGCAGAATGTGGCATCGTTCCTCAATACACCATGCCAGGAACTCCAAGTCAAAATGGTGTAGCTAAGAGATGAAATCTGACTCTAATGGATATAGTTAGAAGTATGATAAATCATTCTTCTTTACTAGAATCACTTTGGGGAGAAGCCTTAAAGACTGCAGTTTACATCCTTAATAGAGTTCCAAGTAAAGCAGTAGCTAAAATCACATATGAATTATGGATTGGGAAGAAGCTTTTAGGCATCTTCATGTTTGGGATGTCCAATAAGTCATATAAGCCTAATGAAAGAAAATTGGACTCAAGAACTATAAGCTATTATGTTGTTAGATACTCAAAAAGGTTGAAGGGTTTTATGTTTTATAACTCTTCAAATAAATCCTTTTTCGAGATGGCAATGCTAAATTTATTGAGGAAGTTGAATATGATGGGAATAATAAACCTAGAAATTTTATATTTGAAGAGCAATTTATTACTCTTCCTATAGTTATAATAGAAAATGATCAGATGATTTTACCTAATCTTATTCAAGTTGTAAATATGGATAATCAAAATATTCTTAAGTTAACTCCCACTCATCGAGGAATCACAATGAAAATTGAAGTGTCATTAAGAAAATTCACTTGGAGAAGAGATTAGTAATTTGGATGATTATATTATCTCTAAGAACATGAGTTTGACATTGGATTGGAAAGTGATCCAATCTCTATTAGTCAATTCAAACAAAGTGTTAACTCTCATAAATGGATAGAAGCCATTGAGGATGAGATGAAATTGATGAAAGATAATGATGTTTGGGATCTTGTCGGATTGCTTAAATCAAAAAAACTCATTGGTTGTAAATGGACTTTTAAAACCAAACAAGTTTCAAAAGGCAATGTCAAAAGATATAAAGCACGTCTAGTCACTAAAGGTTTCACTCAAAAGGAAGGCATTGATTATAAAGAGACTTTCTCTCCAGATTCTTCAAAAAACTCTTTTAGAATCATTATGGCACTAGTAGCTCATTATAATTTAGAATTACATCAGATGGATGAAAAGATTGTATTTCTCAATGGAGACATTAAAGAAGCTATATATATGGTGCAACAAAAAATGTTTCAATATTTTGATTCATAACACCTGGTATGCAAATTAAAGAAATCCATCTATAATTTTTACAAAGCTTCCCTTCAATGGTATGAGAAATTTGATCAAGTGATTACTTCTTTTAGTTTTAAAGAAAATACTGTTGATCAATACATTTATCACAAAATAAGTGGGAGTAAATTCATCATCCTAGTGCTATATGTTTATGATATTCTACTTGCAAGTAGCGATATAGGCCTTTTGCATGAAACCAAGAAATTTCTTTCAAATAAATTTGAAATGAAAGATCTTGGGAATGCATCTTTTGTGTTGGGTATACAATTTCATCGAGATCATTCTCGTGGTATACTTGGTTTATCACAAAAGGTATATATTGATAAAGTGCTTAGTAGATTTGACATGAAAGACTGTGCACCAAGAGATACACCCATTGCTAAAGGTGATAAATTTAGTTTGCTTCAATATCCAAGAAATGAATTCGAAAAGAAAGAGATGGAAAAGATCCCTTATGCATCTACAGTAGGGAGTCTTATGTATGCTCAAGTTTGTACGCGTCCAGATATTGCGTACATTGTTGGAATGCTTGGCAGATATTTAAGTAACCCAAGAATAGATCATTGGAAAGCGTAGAAGTTATGCGGTATCTGAAGAGAACAAAAGACTTTATGCTCACATATCGAAGATCAGTTCATTAGAAGATAATGGGGTACTCCAATTCTGATTTTGCTAGTTTCCTCGATAGTAGAAGATCCACTTCAGATTAAATTTTCTTATTAGCTAGAGGAACTATATCTTAGAAAAGTGCTAAACAATCACTTATAGCTTCTTCCACTATGGAAGTAAAATTTATAACTTGTTACGAGGCATCAAATCAAGGAATATGGCTATGAAATTTTATTATTGGGCTAAATATTTTTGATGGAATAGAGAGATCATTAAAAATTAATTGTGCTAATAGAGCTGTTGAGTTCAACAACAGGAGTTCATTAAAATAAAAGCATATTAACATAAAGTTTCTTGTTGTAAAAGAAAGAGTTTAGAGTTCTCAAGTATCTATTAAATATATTAGTACAAGTTTTATGATTGCAGATCCACTTACAAAAGGTTTACCACCTAAAGTATTTCATGAGCATGTGGCTCGTATAGGAGTGGTTTACTTTGATGATATGCTAGCATAGTGGGAGTTTTCTTATGATGTTCAATGATTGTAAATATTATTTTCTGATCAAAACAAAGTATTGTTATTATCTTATAGTTGAAAACTCTAAAATAAAGTTATGTAGTTTCAATTGCAGTTTAGCATAAATAAATGAAACTATATTTATAACCCTTTTTGAGTTATAATATAGGACATGTTGGAAATAGACATGATATATGATCACATTATATAAAATTTCCATGCTATACATCCATACTTGATCTCTATCATTAATCATATTGATTTAGTGATCACTTATGGGTCTTCTTATAGAAAAATTATAATAAAGATTACTTTGATTCTATGTCAATATTATTAATGAACCAGATTGTCTAAAGATATTCCTCTTTGAAGATAGCAAATATTGAGCTCTTAAAGTATTTAATAATGTATGTTTGTCAAGCAATATATGTGGGCCAAGTGGGAGATTGTTGAGAATTTTTGAATGTTGGCTCACATAAGAATTTAATTATACATTATGCAATATCTTATTTTTTTAAGCCTAATAATTTTGTGATCAAATAAAGATTAATTAATTTGGGCTTTTGAGGCATCTTATTAATTTTGTATAGAATTATCATGTGTAGAGGTTGGGCATTTTATTTTATTTTAATGATGGGCTAAAATAAAATGAAATGCACTCAAGAATAAATAAGGTCATGATCCCCATTCTGAAGGGTAGGTTCTTATTTTTCTCACGTCTCATCTTGAGTGAAAAGAATGCTCTCTCTCTCTCTCTCTCTCTCTCTCTCTCTCTCTCTCTCTCTCTCAAGATTACCTTTTCAGAAGTGGAAGGCCAAAATTCCTGCAATAGCTCTTCCATGGATTCAAGTACGCTTCCGATTGAATCTTCTTGATTATTTGACATGAGATCCGAGAGAAGATAAATTTATTCTATCTTCATATATTTCCAACATGTTGTAATAGATGAAATACAACATATGCCATGTTTTATGCTCATTAGAGTTTAGGAAGAATCTCCCATTAAGATAGAGATCTTTCTTACATATTGCTTAAATGAAAATAAAATAAAGTAGAAGATGTTTGGTAATTTTGGGTTTATATAATCAAGTTATAAATATCATTTCAGTTAACATACAATATTTTCTTTTATTTATCTATCATTATACTTTTTGTATTTTATTTCATAAATAGGTAAATTTTATTTGTAGGAATTGAGTATTCAATCTCAAATTTATTTCTCACTGATCTTTGGAGAATCAAGGATGTGTTGGATAAAGTTTTTATTTGTAGTGTTGAATATATGTGATTGATGATTTTGAACATGAAAGAGAAATTTGATAAATATTAGAGAGAGTATAACTTGCTAATTTCTATTGTTGTAGTTCTTGATTCAAAAAAATAAAATGTAGTAGATTAATTTTGCATTTTCTAAAATTTATCCTCTAATGAAGCTACCAACATGCACAACTATTGTGAGTTACTAGAAGCATTATATAATGATTAAGTAAATACTCTAGCCTCAAAAATTATAAAAAATACAATAGCTTTTAATAAGAAGATTATTAGTCACATTGAATGCAGTACTTAATTCACTTCAAGAGGCAATTCTTTTAAGATTAGAAGAGAAATATTTGAACATTATCTTAAGATCGAGTGATCCTGATGTGATTGTAAAATTTAAACTTGATGTCTGCTTGGATGAATGTGTTTATATTTCTCATGATATTAATGATCATTATCAATTTGATGTTTTAGAGTGATAGAAAGCTAACAAATTGAATTTTCTTATATTATCCACAATGACTTGTGATATACTTTAATATCTACTACTATTGTTCAATAGAATCCACTTTTAATATTGGTGGGGTTATAGATACATATCACTCATCATTATACAAGCATCGCTTTAAGTTCTTGTGTGGAAGTGATTTGATTTAGAAGTTATTATGGAACTAAAAAAAATTATAGTACGTTGTTCTCTATTAATTTTAAATTAATAATATTTTTATATTGTATTATATTAATTTACTTTTTTTTTGTTTTTTGGGGACTAATTTAGTTTTAAATAACAAGATAAATAGGACATCAAATATTAATCTTTTTTAAAGAGTATTGAAAGGTGGTAATGCAAATTTTTGTAAGCAACCATAAAAAAGAATGATTTTTTGGTGCAACCATTTAGTGTGAGGCACTTCATTATTATTTAAATTTACCAAATATGAGAATAGTTGTATATTTCTGAGAAATATTGTTATCAAGTTTTGCTCATAAAAATGTATTTTTTTTAATTCACTATGAATGAATGTTTTCAAAATTAATCTTCTTTTTTTTTTGAAAAATGACTATGTTTTTATTCTCTTGATAAATTTGAAGTATATATTTTTTAATTTTGAAGGGTTTATATAAGCATGTTTCAAACAAAATGCATCTTGTCTAGGCATGTATTCAAAATTCTTTTGAACTTTTTATTTTTTTCAATTTAATTTATTTTTTATTTTTTTTCAGTTCAGATGTCCTATTTAAGAGAGAACCTGATGTAATTTGGAGCAAATCAGTAAGGTATGTTGAAGATAATTGATTATGTGCGTTTATATTTTGTTTAGAAAGGTCAATTGTGTGCTTTAAAATTTTTTTTTATAAAGGGTCGATTGCATGTCTTTATGCATATTTAAAAAAAAATCGATTGTTTGCTTTTGTTTTAAAAAATGTTCAATTGTGTGCCCATAGTTTGAAAAAGAGCGAACTGTGTGTTTTTATTTTTAAATAATAGATGATTGTATACCTTCATTTTTTACTAATCTATATGTATCATATTATCAGAATTTTTTACTAATCTAAGATTGTTAATTATTTAGATTGACAGGTAAGTTGTAATGTCATTGTAAATTAACAATCTTATGTATTTTAAGTTTATTCTTCATAGGATTTTTTATGATTTAGTTTATAATAATTTTGATTTTGTGTTGTATGGAAAACTTTAAGAGATCTAATATAGAGTAGTTGTAGCAAAAAATTAGGAAAAGTAGGAAACTGGTTGCTAAGATTTATTTGAGTATTGTCACACTAGTGATTTGAATCATGCCAAATTCATAAATACTTAAGTACTAGTTTAAAGCTTGTTAATTAACTCAATTAAATATTCATTTGATTATTTCAAACAAGTTAAGTATAAACCAATCTTGGACAAAGAGAAAATTAAACGAGTCAAGATTGAACATCTAAATGGAAGCTCGTCTTTAACTCGAATCGAAATATGAATAATTTTTAATTTGTCCGAGCTAAGTCCAATCTGAATACTCCTTTCGATTACAACCCTAATTATATGGCATGAGTCCTATGTTTTTCTAATCCCGAGCTCATTTTGAGTATCTTATATTCTTAAGATCTTGATTTTTATTTCATCATCTCGTCTTTAATTGTGTTAGTTTGAGCTGATTTGCAAGATCTCTTTAGGAAATAGGTTTTAGGTTCGATAAATGGCTATGAATGATTATAATGGTTAGGTTAAAATATAAACTAATGATATGAAGTAAATGGTTATATTTGGTGAAGTTTATAAGGATATCAAGGGGTTAAGAATGAGACTAGATTTTAATCTTAGTTTCTTTGAGAGTTTAGATAGATTTGGAGTAGAGGTGATGGCTAGTATTTGATGATGCTAAGGACATGAAAGAAAATGTTTAAAAAATATAAGAGCAAGAGATTAAAACAGTAAAGATAAATATAAAATAGAACAAAGATAACTATCTTATTTCATCAAAGAAAAGATAAAATTTGAGCCACCTACACTAAGCTAATGAAAATAGCAATAATTCACTCAAAATGATTGATTCAATAATTGAAGTTGTAGACCATATTATCTTAGGCAAGAACAATGATTGTTAGTGATTTTGAGCATTAAGATGAGGGAACACTTCAAAGGGCATTGCCTTTTGAGGATTTGATTAACGTAGCATTATTAGATGAGCAACTTTCATGAATGGTATGAATGGATACAAGGAGAGATCAGAATATGCCATTTTCTACACCAAAATTAAGATATTTTTGTTGGAGTCTGGAATACATGTCAAAGATTAATCCCGTACTCCTTTAAAATAAACTTGATGATCAATATTATGCGTGTGCTGGCACACAATAGTAATAGTAGCCATCTTGATCAATTCTAAGCCAAGATGTGTCAATTCCACTATTTTTGATGTTTCAAACTAAGTTTTGAGTTTGGAGAAAAAATTTCTTATAATTTTGTTTTAATCAATCAAAAATAAACTTTAAGAATTGTTGAAATTCTATTTAAGGAGACTTTATTTAGTTCACAACCTCTAGAAAAACTTTCACGTTGATGTTAGGGAGTGATCGTGCATTGTAATTTTTTTAAAATTATAATTTTATGCCATTAAATTTTTTTTTCAAAGACTTGACATAGCTTTTTGGACGATACAAGCTTTAACATCTAAAATCATTAAAAGTGGTGCAAATATGCTCAAGTGTGGCTGGAAATTTCAAGACCTTAATTAAAGAGTCCAAATTAAGTGCATTTAGAGAGAGCTAGAGATATAATTTCATGAATACTTATAATATGAAATCCTAATGAAATTAGAGTCAACAAATAATTTCAGAAAATCACCCAAAGAGTTAATACCAACTATATTCCGTAAATACTTATCATATGAAATTCTAATGAAATTAATATCACTACAGAAAAAAAAAAAAAAAGAATCCTTGCAGGCTATTTAGATCAACTTTGATCGATCAAGGAAACAGTCAACCATTCCTTGGAAGAATCATATAGCTGAACAAGCTCCCACAAGTAATCAATACCACTATCAAGTTGCCTAAATCCATAGATTCTTAATCAAAGAGACAAGACTCATCGGTCATAACATAGCAACATGTAGAGAAGATTCATCGGTTGGGTAACATTTGCAACATATTGTTTGCTTTCCACCAACTAGCTCTTGATCTTGCTTATTATCATGACATCCGTATATGACTCAACTTCTCCATCATCATCAAGATGGCATCTTCCACGGAATCATATGTCAGGCTATCACTTATACTTCTATATTCTTTTATTAATAGAGTGGTCGTCTTCAGGTAATAGAATTATGCTCAATTTTTCTTCTTGCTCAATTGCTATTGGGCTCATACACTCTTCTTTGGAATATATATATATATATATATATATATATATATATATATATATATATATATATTGATATGACGAAAATTTTACTTGAAGCCGAATCTTGATGTTGAAAGTCGTCAGAGAAATTGAGAGATCAAGCACTTAAAATATCATTAAAAACTTTGGGATAGCAGTTAAATCCCTAAATAACTCCCAAATATGGAGTGTTTATAGTCAAATTGAGCGTCTCGACGAGCCAGATCCAACAAGTCCAAGATCTTACAATTTTGACTTCATTTGAGCATTCAAATACTTAAAATACATCGAATGATCAAAGGAATCATTTTGAGCCATTCGATGAAGTGGAGTGGTTCGGATTTTGCATGTATTTCTGAGACGCCATTGTCTATAAATAGCTCATTCTCATATATGAGGAGCCCAGAGAGAGAGCCAAAGCTTAAAGATCCTCCAAGCACATAGCCACTCGGCGATCGTCAACCAAGCCGCGCCGTCCGCCATCGATCTCATGCCATCCGCCATCACCTCTGGCGGTCTCCATCATGTCATTCATTGATCGTTGTTCCTCGTTGTTTGCCATCATCTCCCTAGCTGTATTACCGAACGCTGACTACATAGTGGTTGTTCCTTTCTCATATACAATTCTGTAATCTCATTATCGGGAAGATTTTGTACTCTAAAATAGATACATAGTAGAAGATTATTACTGGGCTAGGCCCTATGGTTTTTCCCCTCTTTTCAATATTTTTCACGTAAAAATTATGGAGTTTTCTTGTTCACTCTTTAAATACCTGTGTGTGTGCTGGATTTCATAACAAAGCTAAGGCATAAACTTTCACTTTCACTCGGTTTTCTAGCACGGTTTGGCCGTCGTGGAAAAGAACCCTTCAATCACAATTTCTGAACACCCCTTATGGCCAATGACACTGTAACAACAGCCTCCCTCCAACTCGTCACTCAAAACCAATCCTTGAACCAAGGATGTCAAGCTTCTGCCTCACTCCCCCCTGATAGGCGTGACCCTGTCAGTGAAGGCGCGATAGGAATCTCTTTAGAATATCGTGTCCACCGAATAGAAGAGTCTCAAATTGAGATGATTTGACTTTTGCAAGGAACACAACAGCTACTACAGTGGCAAACACATCTCCCCCAAGATCGATGGTTAGCCGTGGGAGGTCAAAATACTAATCTCCTTGACACTGAAGTTCCTCCGCTTAGAGTTTGTGATGTTGATCTCTTTGACTTGTTATTACTCATCCATCACGTGCAGCTCAACCGGTTAATCCACCAATTATTGCTGGTAGCTTAACACATTCTTGTCCTGTTGACCCCACTCATCATATTATATGTGCAGAATTATGACGCTTAATGCAAGATGAATTTCACCTTTAAGATAGAAATCATCCTCCCCCTCACCGCGGCTATGAGGAATCTTCACCTTTAGCTGAAGTTATTCTTCAACATTTTATTCCCGTGGGTTTCAAGCTTCCGAACATTGATTCCTATGATGGGGTGACTGACCCACATGAACACATCAACCATTACAGGACTATCATGCATATCCAATGAGCTCGCACCGCTTTTTCGTCTTTCCTTACCCTCAAGGCAAGCTCACACTTGGTTTTACTCCCTTAAGAGAATCCATACCTTTGATGAACTTCGCCAAGATTTTTTGTAGAATAGTTCATTGCAAATCAGAGGATCATCAAAGATTCCTCCCATCTCTCCGGCATTCGTCAAAATGAGGGTGAATTACTTAAGGAATACTTCCAGAGGTTCTCCTTAGAAGCTCGCCAAATACCTAGAGTAGACCCTGAACTGTTAAGAGGAGTTTTCCTTGGAGGGCTCCGTCCATGGCCTTTTTACTCATCACTAATGCGAGATACGGTCCGCTCATATGCTGACTTAGTTCATCGTGTGGAAGCACAAATCTCTACCGATGAAGCTATTAATGCCCATCGTAAATAATTTGAACAATCTACGAGAAAATGTAAGAGCACCCCAGGGAATATGGACCGACAGTCCCATCAAAAGAAGCAACAAGGCAGTCGTGATCTCCCCCCATGGCTCCTATATCAATGATGTGAACCACGACCAGAAAAAGAATACATGCCACTGAACACATCTCGTGTTAACCTCCTGATGGCTATTCGAGATGAAGAAAACATTAAGTGGCCACATCCATTGAAACTAAATTCAAGAAATCAAGAGCAATATTATCACTTCCATCGAAGTTGTGGACATACTACTAAGGCATGCAAACAACTCAAAGAAGAAATCAAGAGGCTCATTCAACAAGGATATCTACATCAATTTATGAAGAATCAATCAAACAAACATACCTCGGGAAACCGGACATCACAAATAATAAAATAATCATCAAATAATTAAGGAATTGAAACAATCGCAGGAGGACCAATACTATCTAATCAAGTTCTCATTACCACCTCTGAAGAGCCAGAGTTAAAGAAGTCTCGTATTGATCATTCCATCACTTTTAATGACTCAGACTTAGAAGGTGTCAATATTCCTCATCAAGATCCACTTGTGATCAGCGCAGGGATCGGTGACCCATGCTATAATGTTAAGAGAATTTTGATTGATAATGGGAGTTATATTGTTGTCTTATTTTACTCTACATTTCTTAGCATGAGCCTGGTTAGGGAAAAGCTCCAACCCACTACAAGACCATTATACAGGTTTGATAATCGCCCTATGCGAGTAGAGGTGACAATCACCCTTCTTGTTGTCCTTAGTGAATTTCCTCGACAAGTGACTCATTTAATCCAATTCATGGTTGTCAAGTCAGATTCAACATATAATGCTATCTTTGGAAGGCCCCTTCAATCAATTTTTGGTGCAGTCACTTCAGTATCTCATCTCAAGATGAAATTTCCAACCGTTGGAGTTGGGGTGTGTGGAAATCAATAATGCAATCATGCTACCTCGGAGCTCAACCTCGCCTTTCGCGACCTTGACATTGAAGATTTTAATTTTTGAGATGAAGGAGTACCTTGAAAGCTTCCCCTGTCGAAGACTTGCTCTCTGTTGCATTATCAGATGACCAACCATTACGAACAATGCAAGTTGGATCTCTGCTCTCAGACGAACAAAGGGAAAAATACATAGAATTCTTGCACAGAAATCAAGACATCTTTGCTTGGAGTTTGACGGACATGCTGGGGGTCTACCCCAATGTGATCATGCACTCCCTCAAGACTGATCCGACATTCAAACCGATCATCCAGAAAAAGCGAAGTTTTGCACTTGATCGCCTTCAAGCTATTGAGCAAGAAGTTAACAAGCTTCTAGAAGTGGGATTCATATGCGAGGTATATTACCCTACATGGCTAGAAAATATTATCATGGTTGAGAAAATAAACGGACCATGGAGAATGTGTATTGATTACACTGACCTCAACAAAGCTTGCCCGAAAGATAGCTTTCCTCTTCCTCAAATTGATCAATTGGTTGATGCTACGTCTGGACATCAAATGCTCAGTTTTTTGGATGCTTACTCGAGTTACAATCAAATAAAAATAGACCCAACAGATGAAGAAGCTATAACATTTCAAACATATAAAGGTTTATACTGTTACCAAGTTATGCCGTTTGGGTTAAAAATCGGTGCTACTCAGCATACTTATGAATAAGGTTTTAAAGACCTATTAGACATAATGGAGGTATATGTGGATGACATGTTAGTAAAAGCTTGAAGAATCACACATATTTCGACTTAGAAATATGCTTTAACCTTCTTCGTTATAACATGCGACTTAAGTGACCAAGTGTTCTTTTGGGGTTACGCTCGGGAAAATTTCTTGGATTTATGGTAACCCACCGGTGGGATAGAGGCCAACCCAGAAAATCAAAGCTCTCAAAGATATGACTCCTCCGAAGAATATTAAGGAAGTTCAATGTTTGAATGGATGACTTATACATTATCTTCTAGCGTTTGGGATAAATACTTGCCATTTTAAAATATTAAAGGGCTAAAATAATAATTTCTAGTGGGTGAGATGAATGTCGCTTTTGAGCAACTAAGGGAGTATTAAGCATCTCCACCCCTACTATCCAAGCCTATTCAAGGAGAGATGTTATACTTATATCTCACAGTCTTTTCCCATATGATAAGCTCAATTTTAGTGCGAGAAGAGAATGTGATACAACAACCAATTTATTATGTCAGCAAAATTCTTTCTGATATAGAAAGTCGTTATCCACTTGCAGATAAGGTGGCTCTAGCTTTAGTTTTCTCAGCACAAAAATTGCATCCATACTTCCAAGCTCATATTATCGATGTTTACACTCATTTACCATTAAGGGTCATCCTACAGAAACCAGAAGCATCTAGGAGGTTAATTAAATGGTCTGTAGAATTGGGAGAATTTGATATAAATTTTTTTACCTTGGCATATAAAGTCTCAAGTACTGCTTTATAGTGGAATGCACCGCCCCAACTCCAAAGGAGCTATCTGCTACATGCCTTTTGTCTCCTCAATGGACCCTCTATGTTGATGGAGCTTTCAAGAAGCGAGAATCTTACTTATTTCCCCAAGAAGAGTATGGACTTTGCCTAAAATTTCCTGCAACTAATAATATGGCTGAATATGAGGCTCTCATGACAGGGTTGAGACTCGCCATTGATTGTGAAGCTCAAGACTTAGTAATCAACACTGACTCTCAGCTTGTCGCCTCCCTAGTTGAGAGAAACTTTAATACTCATAATCCTCAGCTGGCGAAATATCTCCACTTGGTAAAGTCTCTTCTTGACCATTTCAAGACACATCAAATCATTCACATACTGCGAGAAAAGAATACTCGAGCTGATGCTCTCACTAAGCTTGCTACATCTGCTACTGAAGATCTATTTAAGAGAAAGCATGTTGAAGAAATATATTTTCCTAGCATCCCAGGATCGTGGGTAATACAAATAATTAATGAGATAAAGGAACATTCGTGGATGGACCCCATCCTGTCTTTTCTACAAGAAGGAACCCTGCTTGAAGACCCAGCTCGGATCAGACTCTCAAATGCTTCACCTTCGAGGTCGACATGCATTAAGAGAGGTTCACTGGGGATATGTGGAGAACACCTAGAGGAAGGGCGCTATTCTTAAAATTATAAGGCAAGGGTTCTATTGGCCTACGATGAAACAAGATACCTTGGAGTTCACAAAAAATGTGCAAGTTGTCACTCTAACCTCTCACATGTCGATATGAGCTCTCATCCCTTCAAAGCCCGTGGCCTTTTGCTCAGTGGAGAATTGATATCATGGGACCTTTTCCGATAGCATCAGGGCAACGAAAGTTTATCATTTTAGCCATCAACTACTTCACTAAATGGGTGGAAGCCGAACCACTCGCTAAAATCACAGAGGCAAATGCTAAACAATTTATTTGGAAAAATATAGTATGTCGATTCGGTCTTCCTGCAAAGATCATCACTGACAACGGAACCCAATTCAAAAAAGTCTTTACGTCTTTACAAAGATCTTCACATTCATCGATACCTCAGTAGCACATCCTCAAACTAGCGATCAAGCTACCAACAGTACTATACTCAAAGGACTAAAAACACATTTGAGAAGGTCGGGGGGCAATGGGTTGATGAGCTTTCTAATGTTCTTTGGGCTTACCACTACACTATCACGCACCCGACCGGTGAGACACCATATAACTTGTGTTTCAATGTAAGCTATTATACCGAGATATTGAGGTTCCAAGTCCAAGAGTTCAATTATTCGATCATGACGATAATGAAGAAAAACTCGACAAAGACTGGACCTACTCCTCAAACTCGTGACATGGCCCTACATCGACCGCTTCTATCACCAAAGGGTAGCTCATCACTTCAACTAAGAGTAAAATCTCCCCCATATCTTTGACTTGGTCCTAAGTCTCGGTCTGTGCAAAGGCCCTCAACGCAATAAACTCTCACCTCTTTGGGATGGCCCATATGTGGTTATAGCTATGGTGAACCTGTGAACTTTCAAGCTCAAGGATCTAGAGGGAAAAACTTTACCTCGAACTTGGAACACTGAGAATCTCTAAAAATATTATCAGTAATTCCTACTGCATAATTATTGCAACTTTTATTTTGCCACGTTTGTCATTTCCTCTTCATGTTGCCTACCCCACTTAGTGGGGTAAAGACTTACTATTGTTGTCGTCATTTCTTCTTGAAACTTATATTGGTGTTAAAATCGTCTTATAATTGTATCAACGAACTTATCAGAGTAATGAATTTATAGCTTTTTTCTTACAAGCTTATTTCTTCTTCATTTAATCCTCCCATTGAGAAATATACAACTCAGGTTGTATCTCAATCGGGTCATAATCAATCCCAAGGGGACTTGATCGGACCTCTTCCATACGTTAAGTCATCAAGTAACACTTTGCGATACCTAGGTCAAAAGGTCCTTGGTGGACATCCCACGACCTCTTCCATACAGGTTAACGTCATCAAGTAACACTTTGGTCGATGCCTAGATAGGTGGTCCTTGGTGGACATTCCGACCTCTTCCATACAAAGTTAACATTATCAAGTAACACTTTGACAAACAACCCGATTGGTAAAAAATGCTTGGATTCAATTCAACCTCATCATAAAGCAAGATCGCCGAATAATATTCCAACCAATTATCCCGGATAGGTAAAAATGAAACAAGAGTGTATCATCTAAATAATAATAATAATAATAATAATAATAATAATAATAAATTTCATTGACAGCATTAACATGATGATATAAGAAAGAATCAAGATTCTAATACACACTAATAATAATATAGATAAAAAATGCATCCTCAAGTGATGCTACATCATATCAGTGATATCAACGCCCTCCTCACCACTAGAGATGCTCCTTGCTACTCTCAACTCCTTCATCTCCTGACCAATAAGAGTCTTCGATACTTGGTTAGAGATAGATCCTCAATATTAGCCTTTATGATGCACTAAGCGGATTCCTTTAGAAACCCTCGATGAAGCTCTCTCTAAACATTGGTGCTCCAAATCCTTCACTTCAACATCAAGAATATGATTACGAGCTTCCTGGACATGGTCTTCGATGGTACCGTGATAAGCCAAGAAGTTCTTAAAGTCTTCCACTACCTTCAAGGAGATTTTATTTGCTTCACTTCTGAAATTATATGCTCCTTCTCAGAAAGACGATCTTGTAATGTTTTCTTCTCCAGAGCTCTTCTTTAAGTGCCTTGAGTATTTTCTCTTTTTGGCGAGTCTCTGTCCTCACCTCAAATAGCTCATCATGAGTGCACTCCACCTCTTGACACTGGAGAGAAAGAAAAGTCGATATGTTTGCTAGCTCAGTTCTGCACCCGATTAGCTGATCCTCCAAAGTCGCCACTTCTTTGGCCTTAACACTCATCTTTCTCTCATACTTGTCTTGTAGATATTTTACCTTTACAAATTCAGTATTCCACTCATCTAAAGAGACACCCAAATGAGCCATCAGCCCTAATGTTTTGAGTTACCTATAAAGAAAAAAAATATTACACAAAAGAAAAGAAGAAGGAGGAAAAGAAGAGAAGAAAGAAGAGAAGACAACGCAATTCATCTACTGCTCACACCGACATATGTGATTTAACACCTCTTCAAGAATGTGTGGAGAAATGAACTCCCCATCATGAGTTGAAAAGCTAAACTCTCGAGGTCAACCGCTAACATCTTCAGAGATCGACATAGTCACTTCAACGCATGTCTTCTTTTTCTTTAGGGAAGAAATATTGCCACCACCCTGATTTTGTGATGGGCTTCTTGAAAGATCCCTATGAATATGACGAGACCTTTCATCACCTTTACTTGACCTCTTTAGTGGAAAAGAATGAGGTCTCCCTGCCTGGATGGAAAGGCCAACCTTGAACATTCTATCTTCAACTATATATTTGCTAATGTGATGTAACTTATGCTGTAAGCTTTCTACATCAGGAACATTAAGAGTTGCCAAGATCTCATTCTTTTCAATCAGCAATGGATTTGGAAGGTCATTCAATCTTCCCCATCTCTCAGGAAGGCTCCACTCATTTTTCATAAAAAAGAATCCAGTAGACCAATTTTTAGAGGGATCTCATGCTAAAAATTCTATCTAATTCTTTATAGTCCGATAAGAAACACGTCCCTGAGTATCACATGTGAATTTACACATTCGGCACAAGTATTTGATGTTCAAAGTAACATCATGCTCTCTAAAGAAGATAGTCAAACCAACGAAGATCTTAATCAACTCGGGAGCCAAAGGGAATCGCATCCAAGTACCATCTCGTAAACAAAGTACCGTGGAGGTGAACGCTCGACGACTTTTAGCAACAATGGCCACCAACTCATTAGGGAAGTAAAATTTTTTGCAGAACACCATTAAACTATCTGATGTGATAGTGGATGATATATCATCTGTAGTAGTCATATTATTGGTTTTCTTCTGGCCATCACCCTATGAAAATACATGATAAATAAAGAGGAAGAAATGATAAAAATCTAGAAATTTTGTAAAGCAGCTTACTTACCCTAATACTTGGGTGTATCCTTTTTTGACTCTCTCACTCACGAATAGCTTGGGATAAAATTTTTCACCACGACAAAAAAAGATACACATAGAGAGAGAGAGAGAGAGAGAGAGAGAGAGAGAGAGAGAGAAGATACTCCCCTCTAATGATGCTCAGAAATTACCTGCCAAACTTTCTAAGTCATTCGAATGATGGTTCCTAGCTAACGCTTCTCCGCCACCTTGGCGGTTATCAACTACTGAATCATACATTGAAGTTGTAAGAAATCCAATTTCCTACTAGAAAAAGTAGGAACCGCGGGTCTTGATTACCTCCAAATCCAGACGGTCTGACGAGTACAGTTGATGCCTCTTTCGAGGGAAAACTGTAGGCACGATGTATGTACCGCGGGCCTTGATCGCCTCCGAACCCAGACGGTCTGACGAGTATAGTTGACACCTCTTTCGAGGGAAAACTGTAGACACGACGTATGTACCGCGGGTCTTGATCACCTCCAAACCTGGACGATTTGACGAGTACAGTTGACGCCTCTTTCGAGGGAAAACTGTAGACACGACGTATGTACCGTGGGCCTTGATCACCTCCAAACCCAGACGGTCCGACGAGTACAGTTGATGCCTATTTTGAGGGAAAACTGTAGACACGACGTATGTACCGCAGGCCTTGATCACCTCCAAACCCGGACAAACGACCTTCACTCAAGAATAAGAGAAGCACTGAAGCATAGGAGGAGTGTGCCTTCTCCTTGGCCCTAGATGACTAGGGGCAAAAAATCATCAAAATCATAAAAAATTGTCAAAAATCATCAAAAACTACCAAAAATCACCAAAAGCGCCATTTCTCCTGTGGATGTGCGCCAGATCCACAAGGCAACATGGCGTGGCGCGTGTGCCACGCAGTAATGCCACGTGCTTCCCGCCTGACGCCGCTTACGCCACGCGATGGCCGGCGCATGCGTCGTGCGGGCCGTCCAGCATTTCAGCCTGCCTGCTGGCGCGCCACTGAACCCATTGACTTCCATGCTGCGGATCCATCCGCGACGACCGGCGGCGACCGCGACTGCGATGTCCGCCACACACACCGTAAGCTCGATGGGTCGAACCCCAAAATCTTATGTGTGAAGATACATCCTCAGACGCTTCTACGTGATCATAATCTTGTGCTATCATGAAAACCTGTTCTCTCAAAATGTATGGCTAATGGACATGCAAATCTCATTGAAGAATCTATTATTTTTAAGTAATTGGCACATATATTTTTGGATGATTGAAATAATGCCATCCAAAAATAGGGGCAATTGATATGGCACTAAAAATTTTACAATTTAAGCACGAATCTTGATGTTAGAAGCAAGCTGATCCGAAGATGAAACTGGTCGAGATCAAGCACTTAAAATATCATTAAAAATTTTAGGATAGCAATTAAATCCCTAAATAACTCCCAAATATAGAGTATTTATAGTCAAATCGAGCGTCTCGATGAGTCGGATCTAATAGACCCAAGATCTTACAATTCTGACTTTATTTGAGCATTCAAATACTTAAAATACATCAAATGATCAAAGGAATCATTTTGAGCCATTCGATGAAGTGGAGTGGTTCAGATTTTGCATGTATTTACAGAAACTCCACCCCTCCAATCTATAAATAGCCCCTCATTCCTCATATGAAGGGAGCCCAATCAAGAGATAAGAGAGATCCTCCAAGCACAATCCACTGACGATCGCCAACCACCACCGATCCGCCGCCATCCTCCTCGCCGCCACGATCTCACCTTGCCGCTCTCCATCATGACGATGTTCATTGTCAGTCACTGTTCCTCATTGTTCACCATCATCTACTACTACTAGCAATTGTTACCACTTGAACGTGACTACATAGTCATTGTTCCTTTCTCATATACAATTTTGTAATCCCGTTATTGGGAAGATTTTGTACTCTGAAATAGATACATAGTGGAAGATTTTTACTGGGCTAGGCCCCGTAGTTTTTCCCCTCTTTTTGAGGTTTTCCACGTAAAATATCTGGAGTTTTCTTGTTCACCCTTTAAATACTTGTGTGTGTGATGGATTTCACAACAAAGCTAAGGCGTAAACTTTCACTCTACCGCAACTGGTTTTCTAGCACGCAACATATATATTTCTGACATGTCTCACTATTGCCATTCAAGGACTTGGGTTTACATTGAATGGCCACCACTAATGCATACGAATTTGCAGAAAATATGAAATCAATGCATTTTTGGTATTCAGCAACTCAAAAACATCTGATATTGATGTCTACTGTTAATATTGTCATCACTTTAAGTCACCAAAGAATTTTACCTGTGCACATTGTCACTAAGGAACCGTGCTCAACATCGGTTCCATATCACATCTCACATGTGTCGAGTTATCAATAAATTAAACTGCCTCATGAATTGCTCACAAACATCTTAAGCTTTGTCATCCACTTTTTTTTCAATGTAGAAAGAAGTTACCTTATAATTGTCTGGTTTAAGGTTTTTCCACTCTTCTTGAAGATTAAATAAAATTCTCAGAAAACATTAGCAAACATATAGGTCACGACCCTTGAAGAAACAAAAACACCATTCACTCTAATCGACCTACTTGCAACCATTAGCTCAGCTACTGCAGCTAGGAGACATTTCCCTTGCTCTAGGTGATAAGCATAGTAGAGATGGTTTCAGAGTTAGTTGTTAAGTATGAGCTTCTTCTTATCTCGTTCATGAAGTAAATGTAAGCCTCTATGAAGTATTTTTAAATAGTTTCACTTAACAAGAGTCTTACAAAGATCAAAGCCATACTTTGTGTTTTGGACTATTTTAAAGCTATAGATTTCCACTTCACTAGGAATGATAGAAAAAGGATCTTACGAGTCATGTAATTGGACTCCTTAAGCTTTGAACTTCATGTTAAGAAGCTCTTTATTAGCTATAAAACTTCTCTTCCTTTACTCAGATGAAGAAGGGCAAAATGGGTGTGTTCAAATAAATAATAGTAGAATGACCGTTTGGGTTGCTAGAGTTGAGAATTTGTATGAACGACTAATATATAGTGATCCAAAGCCCACACAAAATTGGTGGCATGGCATAGTAGGACAAAAGCTGAAAAGATTTACATCAATTTTAAATGGAAAATGGTTCGGTAGATAATCAAAGAATAGTATGATGGGACCAATATTTAAGTTGATTAGCAGTTGGGCACTAATGAGAAATCTAAGCAAATTTTAACGAACTCAACTACAAGGATTCATCAAACTTAAGATGCACTGCTTTCCTCTTGCAAGGTCCAAATTGCAACATTATTGGTGTTTGGAAAACTGCTTTTGATTATATTTTAAAGAATTTACGGTGAGAAAATTGTACTTTTCAACTTGATCTAGTAGAGAGTCGTGGCTGTCAGAAAGATGCAATCTTTATTTTTTAAAATTAAAATTAAAATAAAAAAATTATAATACTCATCGTAGTTTTTTTGATAGTATTTTCATACCGCTACAGTTGCTTGAAATATACTCTTAGAATAAAGTTTGAAGTACTGAAGTGTTGAATTCAAAAAGTTGAATTATTACATGGTCCAATTGATAAAAGACTATTTGCATCTCATCTAATTTATGGCAATTCATTCAATCTTGATACTTTTTAATATATCCTTCTAAAATTTATAAATCAAGCATGAATTTCAAGTTAAAGTGTGTATTTAATGAAATTAAATGACTCAGTAAGATGAGGCTAATAACGCTAGAATCGAGTAAAATCGAGTTCAATCGAGCTCAAATCAAGCCCAAAAGCTACATATGAAAACTTAGAAACACTGACTAGATTATCAAATAACTTTTAAATTTGACGTGCTTATAGTTGAATCAAGCATCTCATGGAGACGAATCCAAAGAGCCTAAGATCACTCAAATCAAAGATCATTTGAATGATCAAATCATCAAAAAACTATCTATGATCAAATGGATCGATATGAACTGTCTGATGGAGTGTTTTGAGATTTTGGCTATAATAACCAAAATACCCCTCTCATAATCATATAAATAAGACCCCATTCTTCTCATGATGGGGTGGGGGACCTAGAAGCAAACTTGAAAGAAAGCTAAGAGAGCGCTAGAAGTTCGAAGTTCATCATCACCATCTTTCCATCGCCACCTATTGTTCACGACCGCCACCAACAACAATATAGCCAACCATCAAGATATGTAACCTAATCTGAATTCTCATTATCAAGATTTTCACATATAATCTTGTAATCCCGCTATCAGAAAGACTTAAACTCCGTACTCCAAAGCAGATATATAGTGGAGCAATTTTACTAGGCTAGGCCTCGTAATTTTTCCCTCCACTTTCTAGGATTTTTCCATGTAAAAATTATGGAGTTTCTCATTCTCTTTTCAACTATCTACGTGTGTGCTGGATTTCCTAACGAAATTAAAGCGTGAAGTTTTATTCTACCGCAACTGGTTTTCTAGCACACAGCAGTTTGACATCGTATGTGAGAAAGAGATTTTCATTACTTCATCATGTCAAACAACCAAGTTTTCTAACATGATCGAAACCACCAGCCATGTGGAGCACTTCGTACTTTTGAGGAGTGCATGTGAAGAATGAAGAAACATCAAATTTTGATCCTTCGCTTATCTAAACTCGGCAACTTAATCTCTAAAGATCATCCAAATCAATATTCTGGATATTTAATTGATTACCAGTATGAGAAATAAGTCAATGATGAGGAGTCACTTCAACATTGAAAAAAAGGGAGATAGCTTTACAAATTGTGATTCTTCAATTATACTCACGAAGAAGGTAAAGATCAAGGAGCAACTATGACAAATAACCTCGGATAGGTCATAAATTTGTACATACTCCACACAGGTTAACGTAATCAAGTAATAATTTGACAAATAACCTTAGAAGAATCAAAATATTTATCCTCTTCCACACATGTTAACATCATACTTTGACAAAATAACCTTGGATAAGAGTTAAAACTATTGACTTCTTTCACACAAGTTAAATATCACCAAGTAATATTCTGACAAACAATCTCGGATAGGTCAGAACTTTGTACATACTCCACACAGGTTAACGTCATCGAGTAATACTCTGACAAATAATCTCGGAAGAATCAAAATAATTAACCTCTTATACACAGGTTAACGTCATACTTTGACAAAATAACCTCGGATGAGAGTTAAAACTATTGACTTTTTCCACATACTCTGACAAACAACCTAGGATAGGTCAAAAATCTTTTATGGATTCCTCCTCTAGAAGGCACGCCCCTGAGGAAGCCTCGATGGGAAGCTAGTAGTGGATAAGGTATAAGTACATCAAAAATCTCAATAGGCGAAAGCCTCAGAAGGTACAGGAACACCAAAAATCAAAGTAGGCGAAAAGCCTCATGGCAAGTACATCAAAACTTTAGTAAGAAAAGCCCGGGTACATTAAAACCTCGAAAAAACCTGTACAGATACATTAAAACCAAGATAAAAGTCTCAAAAGTACTATCATCAAAAGTACATGAAAAATCTCAATAGTAAAAAGCCAAGGCAGTACATCAAAAAAAATCTTAGAAGGTAAAGTCTCGAAGGTGCATATAAAAAATCTCATGGGTAATACAAAATTCAACCAAGGAGAATAAGCTGTAATCTTTTAGAGAGAAATACCAAATCATTTGGAAAATGAAACTTCTTTATGAAGATTATCAAAGTATCACTGTTGATAGTTGGCGTTACATCATCGGATCTCGCCATCTCTTGATGCATCCGCAACCCATTATCTTGTATATTTAGACATTGGGATATCTGTTGAAAGATGCTCACCCATGAACATACTCTCTATTTTTCAAGCATGGAATCACACTTGAGCTTGAATTCGGGATGTGCGCCACCTAACTAAGTCAGTTGAAAATCCCAAGATCAAGGAGAACTGGAGCCTGCGACGAGGGTCGACACCTTTATACAAGTTAGTGGAGGCTACCAAAGAGAAGAAAGTATAAGCATACTAGAGTCTGAATTCGGGATGCGCGCTGCCTAACTAGGTCAGTTGGAAACCCCTCGATCTGGAAGAACTAGAGCCTACGAGGAGGGTCAGCACCGTTACACAAATCAGTGGATGCTATCAAAGAGAAGAAAGTAAAACACCTGACTGAATTTGGGATGTGATCCTAACAAGGTCGAAAATCCAGATCGAGAACTAGCCTATATAAGGGGATCACACGCAGTCAATGAAGGCTATCGAAGAAAAGAAAATAAAGAAAGTAAAGTACGAGTTTTTCATTACCCCCTTAGGAATATTTATACTTGAAAAAGAGACTTTTAAAATTCTTTAAAGAATTTTAAAAATAAAATAAAATAAAATAAAACCCTTCATCTTCTTTTTAAAAAATAATAAAAATAGAAAAAACTCTCCATATTCAATATATATATATATATATATATATATAAAATTTTTCATCTTCCTAAAAAAAAGAGAAGAAAAAAATACAAAAAAAAAATTCTTTATATTCCTCGTTTAAAAAAAAAAATTTATATTCGTCATTTAAAAAAGAGGTATTTCCGTCTCCTCTCTCTTCTCTCTCTCTCTCTCTCTCTCTCTCTCACGGTATGAAAAAAAATAAAAATTAAAAAAAAATTGTGGGGCCTATGACCCCTCTCATTCAAGCGAAATGCCACTCATAAAAAAATGGAAATTTGGGAGACCCACAACCCCTCTTTAAAAGTCAAATATATATATATATATATATATATATATATATATATATATATATATATATATATATATATATATATATATATAAAATAAAATAAATAAATATAATATTAATAATTAATTAGTAAATAAATAAATAAATTTGAGATACATAATGTATATATTATATATAATTACAAATCTTAATAAATTTTACCTAAAGTGATTTTATATATTTTAGAATGAAATGAATTTTTTTCATCTAAAAATAGGCTGGCAAATGATATATCTCTCTAAAATTTATAAATTAGATTTCAAGTTAAAGCATATATTCAATGAAGTTAAACGACTAAGTGAGATGAGTCTAATAACGTTAAAATTGGGTAAATTCGAGTTCAAATGAGCTCAAATCAATCCCAAAAGCTACATATGAAAACTTCGAAACACTAACTAGATAATCAAATAACTTTCAAATTGACGTATTTTATAATTTATCACGGACTAATCAAAGAGCCTAAGATCACTAAAATCGAAGATCGTTAGAGTGGTCAAATTATCAAAAAATTATCTATGATCAAATGGATTGATATGAACCGTCTGATGGAGTGTTTTGAAATTTTATCTACAATGACTAAAATATCACTCTCAAAATCATATAAATAAGACCCCAGTTTGTCATGATGGTGAGGAGGAGGAGGTAGATGCGAACTTGGAAGAAAGGAGAGAAAGTTCGGGATCACATCATCCATCTTGCCATCACCGCCTATTGCCATCGTCAACTATCACCAACAATCATTACAGCCCAACTATCGCTACATAGCTGTTGTAACATGATTCTGAAATTCATATTATCGAATTTTCTACATCTGTAATCGGCCGTGACATTAAACTCAGACTCCAAAACGATATATAGAGTATTTTACTTGCTAGCCTATAATTTTTCCCTCTTTCTGGATTTTTACCAAAAAAATTGCTTTATTCTCTTTAACTATCTCAGATGCTAGATTTCCCAATAAAGTTAAGGCGTGAAGTTTTATTCTACCGCAGCTGATTTTTTGGCACGCAACACTTCTACTTCAGAAGCTCTAATTCAGATTCTTGAGAGCGTTCTATTCCTCTCTAATTTGATCTTTATCATTATTCAATCTTTGCTTGCAGTTTGAATCAAATTTAGTTAGAGGTTAAACAATTCCATTTATTTTTTATTTGATCATAAATCATTTAATGTCCAGCTTAATACTATTATCATTCAGTTTCTGCTCAAGCGTTCATCGGTGCACAGTCTTGTGGCTGCATGTTGTCTTCTCTATTTATGTTTTAATGCATCATTTAGTTAATTGTAATATGGTACCGGGTTTGGGATTACTTTTATAATTTATTTTCTGTTATTTTTATTTTTATTTTATTTTATTATGCTTTGATCAAATTAAAATATTCTTGATAGTAATAATTATTTTTAAAAACACTCAAAATATTCAAAATTTGTTTTGAGTATTTTTAAAAATAATATTATTTATGTTTAAAAATAAAGAAAAAAATACTTAAAAATATATTAAATAAATATATTTTTAAGAATAATATGAAAATAAAAATTAGAAAATCAAATAAAATTGATCTTAAAGGGTTCCTAAGATTTTAATGAGCTATTTGTGCTAGAAAGATGACAGTTGTCATCGTTGCCTGTCTTTATTTGTTCATTAATTCTTTATTGCTTAATGTTTCTTAAAGTTGACTCAAGTTTTCATTCTTTTGTATTAATTGAACTTCATTATTTGCAAACATATTTGTATTTATATTATTGTAATGCTTCAATGATTTAAATGCAGGAAAAGGTAGCTTTTGGAATATTATTATATAGGGATTGCTTGTTTTATTGAAGAAGGGTGAGGCATAATATTTTGAAGGTAAATTTTATTATATTTTGGATTAATATTATGTAAATTTACATTGGTGAAAATATATAAATGTAACTTTCTATGAAGTGTTGGATAATTATGAATTTATTTATTTACATGAGTTATTAAATGTAGCAAAATGTATGCTATATTATTATATTTATGTGAAATAAATTAATATTTATATTGAATGTAAAAGGCATGATTTGTGAGTTGCTTGAAAGTTATTAAGTGACTTTTAATGATATGTAAGATATAATTTTTGTAATATAAATTACAAAACAAATATTATGTAGTCATTACGTAATATTATTATGTGAATGCATAATTCGATTATGTTAATTTGTTCAAATTTTGGTAACCAAATGCAATAAACAAAATAATAATAATAATAATAATAATAATAATAATAATAATAATAATAATAATAATAATAATAATAATAATAATAATAAATTAGCTCTCGTTTTTAGATTTAAGTAAATTTTGGTATAACTTTAGAGCTCTTAAAATTATCATCCCACCAAAGTAATGCCTTTGCACATAATTTTGTCACTTTATTTTGATAATTAATAAGTTTTTTTTTACATTAAACATAATCTAGCTAGAAAAAAGTTTTACAAGTGCTTCATATTTATCCTTATATTGCTGATGCTAGTTTTGATCACATTTGTCATGATAAAGACCATGAAAAGCTTTCAAGCTTTCACAACATTTATTTAGCTACCTCATAATTTTCTTAGTAATAAAATACTAATAGAAAAAAAAATCACAAAAGGCCATACTAAAATAGAAATATGATAAAAGAGTAAAATAAAGGAAAAAAGAGAAGGCTAAGACTTAGGATTTGTTTGGGGTAAGTGTAGTAGTTTGAAAATACAATGGTGGAGCTGCTGTAGAAAAAGTTTAAAAAATTACAGTGAGTATTATAATTTTTATTTTATTTAAAAAAAAAAGTCAAACCACAACTTTTTAGCATTGATTGCACTCTACTTAGGTTAGAATACACAACTTTTTCATTGCAGCTTCTCTAAGTTGTCGTTAGAATGTAGTTTTCAAATGCAATTTAATGTGTTTTTGCATTGCCACTATTGGCCCAAACACGTTAACCATACTTTAAATCCCTTTTAAAGGTTAAAAAATTTAGAATGTGATTTAATAAAATGAGGGCTCTTCATATGTACTCTTTGTCCTCCCCTACAATGACATCTATTTTAAGTATAAGTGAAAAGTTAAAATTCAGTAAAGATCTTCATCCTTCGATATGATTGTTGACCTCATTTTTAGAATGAGCTCTCAACCCTTTCATCTTAAACATAGGACTTCTCTTAGACTTTAAGAGTTCCTTAGTTTTAAGGCACATCTAGTGATTAGGTGGACGCTCAACCTAGCCTTAGAGACTTAGAAGAGTTAGCCATCGGAATAGGTCATGCCTTAGGGGTGTTAGGAAAATTTACCTACCCTTAGCTTGAACCACTCCTCTCCTTCCTTCCTTCAAATCAAACTCCAAATCAATCTTATTTGATTTTCTCCAAACTCAAATCAATGCCACATGATTGAAATCCATGATTGAATTCCAAGTTGAAATTTCAAATTCCAAAATTTCCCTAAGTCCTTTAAATCTCCTGTTAAGGACTTATCCTAAGTCATATTCAAACCAATTCAAACTCATTAAATTTTTTCATAACTCATTTATATTCACATATATAAATAAAATATAAATTCAAATCAATCAAACTAAACTCAAAAATCAAATCCAAACTCCAAAATTTCCGAAGTCCTTTAAAATTTCCTCTTAGGGACTTAGCATAAAACATATTCAAATCACTGCAAATTCATCAAATTTTCTATGACTCATTTATATTCTCATTTATATTCATATATATAAATGAAGTATAAATATAACAATCAAACACTTCCAAAAATCAAACTCAAATCCATTCAAAATTAAAGCCAAGCCTTTCAAGTTAAAATCTTGAACTTACCCAAATCAACTTCAAATCAAGCCAAACTCCTGATTTTCTGATATGAATCCATATCCCCAAAGCAACAACAAGATAATATCCAAAGGAAATTTTACGTAAATCAAAACCCTTACAAATCCAACAGACTTCTCAAAGCAGAACCAAATCTAATAGCAACATCAGCTTTTACAACAGAGAACTTATAATAAACAGTAAAGAACTTCCCAATAACAATATACAACAGAGAAATTGCTCAACACAGACAAGGAGAACGACTCATCCCGTCTATAACAGAAATAACCGCCAGCATGACATATAGAGCAGCAGAATAATAACAGGAAATCAAGATATCCAACAGAATACACGACAGAGGCAACAGAATATCCAAAGAATATGTAAAGTAGCATGTAGACAGAGCAAACTAAAATAGAGAGAGGAGAAAACAAGAAAAGGGTTGAAGAATTTATCTCAAGACTTCTGTTTCTCCTCCTCGCCTCTTCTCCTTTCCCCAGGCTTTCTCACTCAAATCCTGCGGAAACCACCAGAAACCCCAAACAGGCAAGAAATCCCGAGCTCCTCCAAACTCTCTCTCAAGCCGGTTCCAGATCCTCGGACTTTCCTACGGATCTTCCTTGATCGACCTCACCGGTGATCTCCTCCATCTCCCTCCGACGCCTCAAACCCTAGCAGACGACTCAAACCGACGAAAACAAAACAAAGAAAGTAAGTAAGGGTTGGGGTAATTCAAAACTCGATCCAACGATCAAGATCACCATGATTTTCAATCCACGGATCGATTTAATCCAGATCGACCGCACGTAAACAACGCTGTAATCCACTCACCATTAAAGCACCAAGAACCATCGATCAAAAAAGATCCAAGTAAGATAACACAGCAATCCAACGGCTTCCAAGCGAAGAAAGACCAATCAATCAAGTGAGCCCATCCAAAAAAGGCTAGATCCAACGGATCAAAGCTCAAAAAACCATTTTTTTAACTCGTTAGATCAACTCGGTTTAACTCAAGAAACTAACTCAAGTCAAGCAAATGAAGCTCCAATCCGTGGAAATTAAGCATAAGCATCCGAGTTCAACCAATAGAATTAAACCTACAACTGTTTCAATAATAATTTGGGACGTCATTGGTGCTCTTTGACTTCCCACTCTTGTTGATTCATTCTACAACAATGGTCGACAAAGACAACATACAATGCCAAAACACTTGAAGCATGTGTTACCGATCAACAACATGAACAAAGAAATGACCTCAATCACTATGACATTGAATGAAATATTAAAAAGAAAGAAAACAGATTAGAAAACAACCTCAAAGCTGTATGTGAGGCATCCCTTTATGAATCTTATTCTCCAAACAGACCACATACACACACACCCATGTCAATGCCTATTCAAATAGATATGCCAGATGTAATGGAGACAAGAATGATGATGTAACAATGTCAAGAAACTACAAGATCACAACCTCCAAAGACTAAAACAACCTCAATTACAAAGAATGCCATACCGCCTCCTCTCACAAACACCAACCAAAGAAGCAACAATCAAAATAAACCAATAACAATGAGGCTAACAAAGACAATTAAAAAAAAAGACAGAAAGGATTATGTTTTTATTGTGAAGAAAACTACCACAAAGGGCATAGATGTCAAGCCAATTTATGTGCCTTTATGATGGTCAATGAAGATCAAGAATACCAACTACAAAGATGATATTCAACCGAAATCCGGGATGCAAGAAGATCCCTTAGAAACGAGCTTCATATTTCAGCCATTCAATCCAGGTTAAGACAGGACATATAAATGTCTAATTATAAAATAGCCTAAATAAGTTCTGAATAATTCTGACCATAGAATTAGCCTAGATAGATAAGTCGGATATAGCAATTATCTAGCAAGATAGTCCACGGATAAGTCATGGGGCACAACAATTCCTTCCAACTTCAAGTAGATGGCCATATGACTTCCACGAGTACATAACCTTCCACCACATTACAAAAGTAATCGATAAAGTCAAAGGATTGATATAAAGTAAGGATCCTAGGAATTCCCAAGACTATTACATTGGGCTCATGACATCATGAATCAAACACAAATTACACACAACAACGGATTTACTACAATCGAACCAATTACTATGCTTCTCCCTCAATAAATTAAACTCTATCATGGGAACAAACAAAACTAATCCAAAATAGGGATCACAGACGCTACAGAGGGATCAACACCTTACAGAAATCAGAAAACAATGGGAAGAAAATTTTAGCCACAGATGTTCCTTGGATGACAAATAAAGAAATACAGAAAGCAAATTTTCAATTTTGACCTTGAGGACAAGGTCATGGTGAGGAGGGGAGTAATGATATGAATCCATATCCCCAAAGCAACAACAAGATAATATCCAAAGGAACTTACAAATCAAACCCTACAAATCTAACACTACCTCACAAAAAGCAGAACCAAATCTAATAGCAACATCGCCTTTACAACAGAGAACTTATAACAAGAAAGAACTTCCCAATAACAATATACAATGAGAAATTGCTCAACACGACAAGGAGAACGACTCATCCCGTATAATTGAAATAACCGCATGACATATGAGAAATAGAATAATAACAGAAATCAAGATATCCAAATGTAATACACGCAGATAAATGAATATCCAAAGAATAATGTAGTACAGAGAGAGCAAATGAAAACTATAAATAGAGAAGAAAACAAGAAAAGGGTTGAAGAATTTATCTCAAGACTTCTCATTCTCCTCCTTTCTCCTTTCCCTAGGCTTTCTCTCCCCTCAAATCCCACCTGGAAACCGGAAACCCAAACAGACGCAGCAAATCGAGCTCCAAACTCTCTCTCTCAAGTTCCGGCATCCTCGGGACTTTCCTACGGTGGATCTTCCTTGGATCGACCTCACTGAGGATCTCCTCCATCTCCCTCTATCTCTCAAAACCCTACAGACGACTCAAACCGACGAAATAAACAAAATAAAGAACAAGTAAGGGTTAGGTAATTCAAAACTGATCCAACGATCAAGATCACGCGTTTTCAATCCACGATCGATTAATCCAGATCGACCGCATAAACAACGCGTGTAATCCACTCAGCCATTAAAGCACCAAGAACCATCTGATCAAAAAATGATCCAAGGGCGTAAGATAACACAAGGCAATCCAACGGCTTCAACAGTAAGAAAGACCAATCCAAGTGAGCCCATTCAACGAGAAAAGGCGCTAGATCCAACGGATCAAAGCTCCAAAACCATTAGCCTTTTAGACTCAAATGTTAGATCAACTTAACTCAAGAAACTAACTCAAGTCAAGCAAATGAAGCTCCAATCCGTGGAAATTAAGCATAAACAGATCGAGTTCAACCCAATGTAATTAAACCTACAATCTCACTGTTTCAGCAATAATCCAGAATTTGGGACGTATCATTTTCCTTCATGATTCAATCAATCCTATAATCATGAATCCAAATATAAATACAAATTTCAATCACTAAATCAAAACTTAATTCAGAAATCAAACCCCAATTTCATTCATGTTCTTCCTTTGAATATGAAATTGTCAAATGAATCAAAACCCATTTGACTTCAAACCACTAGTAAATGGATTTATATTTCAATCATAAGTCCATATACAAGTTCAATCAAACTCAAATCAAGGTTTGACCAAGCCATTTGACCCACTTAGGCTCACTTGACCCAAAGTGACCTAAAGTACCCTTATGAGCTAAATTCTAATATTAACCAAATTGGATTGAACCAAACTCACATATGCCTCTCATCATGATCAAAAATCATCATGTGATGATCAATCAATCAAATCGGGTCAAACCAAGCCAAACCTAAGGGTTGACCAAGTCAACACTTAGCCAAAATGAAACCCAATATAGCCAAAATCCACCATAGGCCAAATTGATTGAAACCATTGATCTAAGTTCATGTATGACCTATGTTTGAACTTGATCAACTCAACATTTGAGCCTAACCTAGCCCAATTGACCACTTGACCCAAGTTGACCCAACTTGACCTAAAAAGTCAAAATATGTCAAAACTTGATCTAAGCCAAATTGATTGAAACCAATAGGTCAAGTTCATTCCAAATCACTTGTTGAACTTGACCAAAGTATCAATTGGCCAACTAGACCTAACCTAGCCCAATTGACCTTGAACCCAACTTGACCTAAAGGGTCATGTTGAACCAAAATCAAAAATAAACCAAATTGATTGGAAACGTAGATATCAATCCACTTCATATGACTAACCAAACCTAAACCAACCCATGACCTAGCTCAAATAGGTCAAATAGGTCAAATTGGTCAACTTGACCCATTTGACCTAAATGAGGTCATATGAACCAAATTCAAGCCTAAACTAAATTGAATCAAACCAAAGCCACCAAAATATTTCAAATTGTCATATAAACTTGACCCAACCCTTGGTTTTACCCAATTTGACCAATTGGTCAACTTGACCCAAGTTGACCCATTTTGACCTAAATGGGTCAACATGAGCCAAACTATACCAAATGAACTCTAAATTCAATGAAACTTGGTCAAACCAATTTTCTCAACATACCAAACATATCCAAATTCAAAAATCAGCTAAATGACCATTTTACCCCTAGGTCATAGAACAAAAATTGGTCAAATCTATGGGGAATTTGGTCAAGTCCTCTTCATACCTACTTGATACTCTCCTAATAGGTCAAGTAGACCCTATGGAGGGTGGTGCACCCAACCCAATGAGTTTGGGTCAGCCCAACTTGACCCAAGGCCAAAATTGAGCACATGGCTCAAATTGGCCACATGGGAACCATACATCCACTCAATTTGAGCACATGGGAAGTTACCACTCCACTCCCTAGCCTAAATTGGCCATGTGTAAGCTTCTAACAGATCAAACAACCCATTGCCTAAGGTCAATTGAATCAAAATAGCAAGTGGAGCTTCGACCTTCCGATTGCCATAGGGGGAGATATACTTCCCCTAATTCACTTCAATTCCAACATAGGCTAATTCGATTGAGTAAGGGAGAGTGTTAGGAGCCATTCTATAGTGATCCTAAGCTTCCTAGAAGGATATTGAATTTTCCATCCTCGATTTTCCTTAAGTGAAAATAGGGGAGCTCCATTGATTTGCAAACTTTCTCTACACTCCAATTCAACCAAATTCCCTTTGCACACTCCGCCAGAGGGTCAAGTGAAGCTTGCCCAAGCACTCTCTCAAGTTCCAAAGGCAAGGGGAGATCTACTTCAATCAAAATCTCAAGAAAGCTAAGGAGGGGTTGGTCCATAGAGCTATCCACTTAACCTCAAGAGCTTAGACTTTTACTAAAGCTTTGTCTCAACCAGATGAAGCTCCTCCAAGGAAATCGAGTGCCGGTGATCACCTCCGAAGAGGTTAGACATTTTTTTATCACTAAACTCCATGTGTGTTGGTCATTTATGAAAGAAATGTTAATGGCATGAGATTTCAACCGTTAGATGTGCTTGCCATTAGGGTTAGATGGTGTGTGCAGAGTTTCATCCCAATCCGGGCTCAATCGAGCTTGGATCAAGGCTTAGAACATGGATGGTCTCCATGGATCACAGGCTTTGACAGGGATAGATCTCTGGCCCTCCATTCGCACATTTTGGATGGATGGACTAGATTAAACACATGCTTTATATTATGATTTTATTCCTCTAAACTGTGGCTTAAATCCTAGCCATTCGATCCATGAATGAATGGCAGAAACCAAAGCTCATAGCGTCGCCGCCACGCAGCGCTACAACGTGACATTTAAGTTACCAATCAGCGGGTGATGCGTGTAAAGCACAGCTGAGTCACCGCCTGTGTGGCACGCCGATTGGATTGTGGGATTAATTAGTATTTATTTAATTATAATTAATCCTATAAACTTCAAACATTCATATCTCTCTAAAGAAAAATCAAAAAAATTTGAGGTAAATTGCCATTGAAAGATAATTCAATCTACAATATTGAAAAATTAGTTTTAATGGATTTTGAATATTTTCTTTCTCAGATTTTAGCTTTTATTGGAAATTTTAATTTGCTAATTACTCCCTAATTAATTCAAAATTAATCTCAAACTTTTTGAGTATTTTTTTGGGGATGACTTCTATCTCCCCTAATTTTCTTGGGATTTATTAGTGGTTTAAGTGGAGAAATTGCTAATTTATTTCTTAATTACCTCTTAATGTAATTAAGATTACTTAAGGGTCTGATTAGTGTTTTAATCCTTTATTGAAGTTGATTAAGGTTTATTTTAGTGAATAAAAGGTTTAGGGAGTAATTTTGGGGCATTTCCTCTAAGCTTTTCTTTAAACCCCTTTTCTTTCTTAATCCTCTCTTAATTAAGGGCTAATTCACTAATTACCCTCTTAATTAATTTCTTAAAATTTTTAAAAATTTCTAGAACTTAATTAATCTACTTTGGGTAGATGCTTAGTTATTCAAGAGCCTAAGTTCAATTAAGAAAATCAAAACTCAACTCATATGTTTAAGGGGTCTTTTGAAATTACTTAAGTTAAACCTCTTAGCTTAATTAATCATTAATCATGAGCCAAATTACGTTAGGCCCCTTTCTTTCTAGGTGCATTGCAAATTTAAATTCCTTGTGAGATTTTATTTCATTTTATTGGCTCTTAGTTATTTGATTAACTATGCTAAGGTGGTGTAGGTAAAGGTTAATTAACATGTTTAATTCATACCTTAACCTAATCAAAATATAAAATGAATCTAATCATTTAAAAATTGAACAAAAATATCAAACACATGTGGGAATGGGTTAAGAACAGTAAACTCAATTCACATTTTTAAAATTCAATCAAATTTTAAATCAAACAAAAATCATATTAAATAATTTGATTTACTTTTAAGCTTTCTTATTTCATAAGATTATCTTTAGGGTTTAATTAAAATGAATGTGTTTACATGCTTTCATTGCTTTAGTTCTTCCCCAACATGCTAAATATGTATGTCATATGGTTTCATGCATCCATGCTTTTGAAAATCAAATTTAAAATGAAAATATTTCCTTTATGTCAAATTGCATGTGTTGGCTAAAGTAAGAATATGAGTGGCTATTATCATTATTAAATTCAAATTATTTTCAAAATATATGAATCAATTATCAAAACTAAAAGTCTGTTACTTATATCTTACTTATAAGTTTGCATGTGTAAAATATAAGGATGTGCTTAATGTAGGTCTTCCTTCTCCTCTCTTTTAGCATAGTTTTGGATAGGATTTAACAAGGTGTATGGTTCATTTGAAAAGAACCTAGCACTTGCCTAATTCCATATCCTATTCATTCTAATGCTATTACTTAAGAAGGATACATTTACTTGTACATATAAATTGCATAAACAAAAGTAAAACAACCAACACAAATTTTTGCATTCCTTCTTTTCCATTCATTTCTTTTATACACATGTTTGTATTTAAGAAAAGTGGTATATTAGTCTGGACAACCCTGAGGTTGCGAGGCTTTAAGTAGCCCTAAGTAGGTCTTGTACCTTTCACCTCTAGTTAACAATGGTGTTGTACTTAATTATGCCTTTCTTACATTCATATGCCCATGTGAAAATTGGATAAGAAACCCCTTTGCTACATAATAAAAATCATGCATCATAAACTTTCAAATTTTCTTAAATGAATTGCTTAACTTGCATCATAATGTGTGTTAAATATTCTCATTTGTATGTATAGATATGCTTAGGACTCATTCATATGCATGTTATACATGTTGGGAATGAAAATGAAGTGATGTATATTTTGTGAATTTAATTCATTTTTTTAATCTTAAAATGCCTTTCTTTTTGAATAGGTTTGTTTAGAGTTCATCTAAACTTAGGATTAATTAAAACACTTAATCAAAATATTCACCAAACAAAACTAAAAATATGAATCTATTTTAGAAATTACTTAGGTTAGGGAAGGAAAGAGAAGTTCTCTTCTCTTTCTCTCTCTTTATAACTTAGTAATTAATTATAGAATTCACTTGAACCAAATCAAAAATATAAAATAAAATCAATCCAAAGTAATTAAATCACTTAAATAAAATAATCCTCTAACTTGAACATGCTTCATATGTAGAAAATTCTAACTTAAGCCATAGTTAAGCATACCACACAAACCTCCAAAGCACACACATTAGGCTAAGTCACCACTTCTAGCTTTAGGTTAGGGCGGTGCATGGTTTGATACTTTATTTTATTTTTTGATATATGTTTTAGTATGGATGTTAGGATATATGTGCGTAGAATGAATGGTAGGGCGATCTTAGTCTAACCATTATCTTCTGTAGGGGATTGTGCTTAAGGTGTGCTGTAATAAGTAAAGATATAAATGCTTTTGTTGTTTAGGTTCTTATACCCCTAAGCATAATCCAATAGGCCAGGTGGACTTAGTAACCCATGTGTGGGATGATAAGTCCAATATACATGCTTGGGATTTTGTGTGGTTTGTTTAACTAATCTCTATTTTGCAGGTGTTAGTTAGCTTTACTTTTCCTTTTTATATAAAATTTTTAATTAAGATTTTAGAATGATTGTTATGGGGATTAAGATGAGCATTAGTTATAAGGCCATGTCTTATGTACCATAGTGGAAACAAACCTCCTCCTTTCTCACTGATTTTGTCCAATAATCTCATTTCTCATGCATTAAGCATATGAATCCTATTAGCCTAAGTTAAAATGATTGTCCAAAAATGAAATTAAAATGAAATCTGAATTGCATTAGAATTAGGTCATTTGAAGCATGTCCTTACACGATCTAGTCTCTTTAGAAAGTGAGTTTAAGGACTTAGTCTCTTTCTAAATAAATAACGGTCTAACTATCTTGCATAAAGCATATGACTTGCCTACATGAATTTGAAATCGTTAGAGAAGTTAGTTGGCAGCCACCCCCGGGCAGTTGTAAGTCCAAGCAGTTGGGTGGTTTGTCCTCTCTTGTAGAGGCAAACCAAATACTCATTTTTGCCTTAGATTTAGGTTATGCTTTAGGCCCTCGCCAAAGCTCCCTAGATTTAGGCTCTGAGGTTGCTTCTCCCCTTTGTGGGCCATAAGCATAATTCCTCACCTCTTAAATATTTCCTTAATCTTGTGTTATGGAATCATAAGCTCTAAATTTTTGATGAAAAATTCAACTCAAACAAATTAAATCAATTTCAAAAATGTAAAACCCAACTATATGATACTTTGACATGCTCGCTAGATTTCCTAATATCATGGGTATCTCCTACTTATCTTCCTTTGGCTTCAACAATAACTTCCTCTCTTTGATCAATCTCATTTGATCTTCTATAATAAACTAATCGATTGATAGTCCTACCTGTTGAAATCTTTGGAGACAATGATCATTTATCTTAATCGAGAGTATTTCTAAGGGATCTCATCCCTTAGGATGTGATTAACTATGGAGGCTTTCCCCTGTAGAGAACTTAACAAACTCGATTTAAAATAAACCTTACTTTACTTTTTCAAGTAAAGTAAGGGAAGAATCTTTGGTACATATGCAGATCCATTGTCCTTAGGAGTCCTTGTTGAGGTGATTAGGTCCATTGTAGGGTGGTGACTTCTATCTTTTAAGATACTATACCTCTCCTCAATGTCGTACCCGATCACCCTCAATAAAAATATCTGCCGATCTTCGTGGTGTCAAAATGCACAAAAGAGAAAGTAGATGTATATTTCCCTCTTCATTTTATCCCACATAGAGTGAAGATGGAAGTATATATCTTATTCTCTAAGAAAGAAAAAATTGAAATTCTTTTTACCACAATGATAAATGAAAATGTAAATGTAAAAGTTGAATGATCTTGATCATAAATAGATAAGTTTCATTAAGGGCAAAAGATTTGGATAATGTAAGTAATGAAGGAATAAAATTAAGTACATCAACAACATCATTATAAATAGTGGTAGTAGAGGAGAGGTCTCTTGGTTATTGTAATCCATTGGATCAATGCTAGAGCAGATGCCATCGAAACTTAGGTTAATGATTGATATGTTTAGTTTAGTGTGTGAAGATATGTTTGGAGATTATGGTATAAAGGTACAGGTTTTGAGAGATATGGTAGAAGGAATACTAAAATCAGTTTAGATTGGGCTAGATTGAATTGATTTAGAATGTCTCTTTAGGGAATTTTTAATTTACATGGTTGAAAATGATAGTTGATGTTTAGCTTATAATATAAACTTAATCTAGAATAATTGGTAGAGTTCGATGGGGTTTAAGGGGATAAAGTGGTTTAAAGAACAAAATTAGATACTAATCTTCTTTAGCTTGGTTGAGAACTATATAGATGGATTTGAGTGATTTTGAGGCTTTAGATGATGAATGATTGATCTTAGGGATTTTTGGAATGTTGAGGAAGAAGTGAAGAAGGTTTGGTGCAAGTGTTTTGAAGAGAAATATTTAAACTTAAATATTAAAAGAGAATAACTTTCAATCTCACCTATGATAGGCACTATCTTGAAGCTACCAATTACCAAACAATGAGAAGAGCATTTCTAGATTAAAATTTTTAACTTAAAGCTATAAATATTAATAGGCATTTATAGACACTAGAATTGCCATATATAGAAAAAAAATGAGGAAAAATGGAAGAGAATGGAGGGTAGTTCTTTATTAATGGGAGTAGTTCCAACTAAATATATTAATATATTTAATCATTTCAACGCCATTTCTTCCAAAAATAGAGGACAAAATATATCTTAAATTAAAATAAAAATACAAAGAAAATAAAAATCAAAATTATATTTTAAATATTTAACAAATGAGCTTGTATATAAGTTTTTGCTTGAGCTCTTATTATTGTGCATTTTCTATATTATCTTGCTTGTGTTTCAATCTTTGTTCTTGAATGAGAACTTTTAGTTTAATTTTCTTGATCCATATATTGTACTACATTATCTCCCTATCATGTAGCGATGTTGCCTTTTTTTTTTTTTTGCATTACTTTAGAGATGATCACAATGAACCCATAAGTTATGTAGCCATTTTTATAGGTAATTTTTTCATGAATCATCTTTTATTGTTGTTGATGATGAGTGAGAAATTAGTTGCTTTCCTAGAGAAGTCATTATCATATGTATAGATGAGGGATGAGACAATGGAGAAAGAAAGATTAGATGCTAATAAAGAAAATATTATACAAATAGTAATTACCTCTCATTCTATGATAAGTTTTTTGAGACAAACATGAAGGTCATTAGTGGAGATGCCAAGTCCTCATTATGAACTTGCCAGCCTTCCTTCGATGATAATGAGATGCTTTAAGAAGATATCTTCCTTTTACCTAATGACTCGTAGTCATGAACTCAAAAAGAACTGACCATGATTATGTGTGTTCCAAACAAGTTTAATATGTTGTAGATAATGAGCTTGTTTGATTAATGATATTGAATTGTGAATCAAAATAGCTAGGAAGAAGTCATGGAGATGGATACTTTGAGTTGTCCATGGTTGATAAGCTATCTTTTCATTTGAATAAACTTTAGTTTTTGATTTTATACATAAAAGAATTAAGTTTACAAGTAAGTAGCATCTCCGAACATTAAACCTTATTAGGGATAACAATAAGGTTTAAATTTAAATATAATAATTGAATATAAAAGAATTGAAAATATTTCTCTCTTATAATAATGAGGGGGAAGTGATAGGTTTACCTAATGAAACAAATAGGTTTATTCACAAGAAAGATACTATTATGAAAAGTATAGCATGTTTCCTTAGAGATCAAGACTCAATGGTGATGACTTTGTTAAAGAGAAGGTAAATGAGCTTAATAAAGGATAGCACCCTACTTAAGGGCATAAAATGCCCAAAAAGGATCTCCACTCTCAAGTAAGTTCATTCATTACAAGGAAAAAGAAACATTTACAATTCATTCATTTTGGCCTAGATGTCTCAAAGTTTTTGTGACCTCACCAAGTCTTTAATCCATGAATAATTTTGACATTAGATTGTTCTTAAGTAAATGAAATTATGATAGAAAATAGAATTATATCATCATGTTTATCAATGGATCTAAATTTCATACATGTGCCTTTTTCAAAAATTTTATTTATTTTAATTATCATTTTTTGGTCATTGTAACTCCATTTTATTCACTAAATCAATATATTCGAAATTATACATTTTGATCTTTGGTTAAAAGTAGTTGGGGTAGTTTTTGCTAGGCTAACTTTTGTTGTCAATCTTTGATTAGTTGCCTAAGCCCAAGCTATTAGTCAAGTGTAACTGCAGGATCAATTAATTCAATTTTTAATTAGTAAAATCGGTGACCTATGTACTTTGATGATGAAAAGGAATTTGATAACAAGGGAAAAAAATATCATATCCTATTATATAAATCATTCATAATTCTATATAATTTAAAGTTCTAATACCAAGTTAAAACAATTCATTAATAGACTATTCCAGAGCCATGACCACCACTTGGAGTACTGGCTAGTAATTTTTGGTGCTCCTAGATCAATCAAAATTTTGTATAGGTCAATTAGTTTTATTAGGAAATCACTGTATATATATTGATTTGCAACCCTATCCAACACAAAAATATATAAAAATTTATGTTTATGACAACTATTTTCTATTAAATGCTCCATTAAGAAACATCCAAATTCTTTTTGTGATGAAGAAAAAGGTTATACCAATTTTTTGTTAGCAAGCACGGCCAAATTATTCTTATTTAATGGCGAAAATTGTTATAAGGCATACATTTTTTTCTCATATAAATAAAATAAATGTTGATAAATCATGCAAATGGCATACTTTCTTGCAAAGAAAATTTTGAAACCATTGATATATCTCTACTAGGATCAAAAGACTTTTTTAATAAACGATGGATAATGAACATGTACTAGATTAATTAATATGTGCTTAATGAAAATTATGCAAAATAGTTTAATAGATATATATCTTTTAGTGAATGGAATGATGATGGCGATAAATGGACATAGAGGAAGAGCACATATGTTGGTGTGTGGGAGTTAGATTCATTGTGGCGAGTAAAAGATATGAAGCGATGGCTAGGGATGGAATCGCACCAAAGAGTTGAGATTCATTTATTTATATAATATTTAAATCCATAAACTTAGAACCAACCTTCATCCACTATCATTTAAAAAATAATAATAAATATAAGAATCCTTTCATCCTTCTACATGTTACATCTTTCTTTTAAAATTTTGAATGGTTTAAATTAAAAGTAATTAAAATACAACTTTTTTTAGAAAACAGATTACTTTGAATTATTTAAAAATTTAAATGAATGGTAGAAGATGGATGGAGACAAAAACATTATTATCCTTTAAAAATTATCTATTCATGAATCCACATGATTGAAGGATCTCATACGTTTTTTTCCCCTTTAAATTATTCTTTTCTTGTTGCTTTTCTTTCCTTTGAATTCAGTCCAAGAACACATCTACTTTAATGAATCATGGATATAATAGATCCTCGAGATACTGACAAAAACTTATGCATATAACTTTTAGCATTGGATGCCTTCAGAGATATTAATAAAACAAACTTTCACTAATTTTTAGCCACAATAAATTTTGGGAAGATTTACATATATACCACACTATTCTTAAGTATTTATTTTTCTACATTTTAAAATGACTATTTCACTTCTATAAAGTGAGTGATGATAATATTTTTGACGTGATATTGAAGATTGAGGTGTTCTTCTGTAAAAATTGAAGTTTAGGTGTTAGATATATCAATACATAAGAATTGTGTGGTATGTATGTAAATCCCCCTATATTGTATAGAATATTAATTAACTAACTCTTCCAAAATTTAATCTCTTTTCTAATTAGTATTCCGGAACAACTTTGAAAAATGACTTCACTAATCACTTTATAATTCCAATTTTTGATTATTATGGGCTTCTTAAATGTAAATGAGTAGAGTCGAGTTAAAGTCTTCCACTACTTGAGCTTGAACTTTATTGTAGGAATTTGAGTTGGCTCATGAGCTAGATCATTTGCTATAAAGAAATAAAATGATTTGATTCAAAAAATATTATATTAAAATGATAGAAATAATGAAAAATTAGGAAAAATATAATAAATAATTAATTGATATAAGAAAATGATATAAAATTTTATAAAATTTTTAAATAACTTATATATTTAAATTATTTAATTCCAATATGTTTTAAATATATTTATATTACTTTTTTAAAATCAACTCACTCATAAATTAACGAGCCAAATTAGGAATTGGTGTCAAACTAAGCTCGTTAGCACATCGAGCTCTTATCAAGAGTCGACTAAACTCACTTACACTATTATTGGTTATTAATATAATAGAGAGAGAGAGAGAGAGAGAGAGAGAGAGAGAGAGAGGGCAGTTCCACTTGTTTCGCGCCCTCCACAAATAACACATTTTCATGATTTTATAATGCAAAAATTGTCAGGTTCCTATGGTTGCTGGATAATTACGCGAGCTGAGAAAGTTGGAGAGAATATTGTCTTTGTGGAGGATTTTTTTTCTTTATTTTTTTCAGTTTTTTTTTGTTCAAAAACAATTATAGTATTTTATTTTGTGTTTCCTCATGATTTCCAAATGTATCGTTTATTAAATATACTTCTATAATATATATATATATATATATATATATATATATATATATATATATATATATATATATATATATATATATATATTCTCTAAAATGTTTACATGAAAAGGATTAAAAGCATTTTTAAAATAGCTTATATGTGCCCCTTCGAATACAAATTTTAGCTCTATTATTAGACCTTAAATTTAATAATGGTTTATGACTAATCAAATTTAAAACATTGATCTTAAAGAAAATGGTTGAAACAAAATCAAGGTTATGACAAAGTTTAAAGGAAATGGTTGTACCACAAGCAAAATTGTTGTATAAGTTTAATGTTAGTTCATGATGCCAATTTTATTGATAAAGGGGGTGAATCAATGTCAATGAACGCATGAAATTATATTAGCAAAGAATACATTGTATGTTTGATGCGTCTATTAATCATAGCAAAAGGGTCTTATGTAACCAAAATCACACCTATATTGTTGATAAGAATGCTCTTTTGAGACTCTAACCATTGTTTCCTCCTCTTTGTAGTTGTATTAATGCTTATTTTTATGATGTTGCTGATAAGGTGCATCCCCATTTATGTTCTCAGCATAATTATTACTCAATTAGAGTAGAGAATTATTATTTTTATTTATCACATTGAATTATTTTATACTTGATGTAAAATAGGAAGATATAGAGAGACTTCAATCTTCTAAACTTCAAATAATAACTTACACACAATTAAGTTAAATACATTGAGGTGAAAATATGAGCATCTATTATGTAGAACCCAAAAAAGAGAAAAACATGGACCCTTGCTCAATTAAAATAACTTAAATGTATACATTTTCATTTTTTTTTAAAACCTAGAAGGTATCTATACAAAGCAAGTGGAAGTAGCTTGTTCTTAGTATCCTTAGTATTAATAATATAATAAGGTTAGTTGGACTAGTTATCCTTGAAAAATGAAGGGATATGAATTGAAGATAAAGGATAAAGTAACACTAAAAGGCTAGACAAACTACTAATAATGATTGTGTTTCTATTCCCCCTTCCCGAGGTGAAGATGGCTTCACCTTAAAGTGATGGATGAGATAGTAATAAAAGGTTAGGAAGGCAATAAAGAATAGTGAAGTCAATCCTCTTTTTAAAAGAGGAAATGTCATAACCTCAGTAAGAGGGATGAAGTAGGGCTATACAATTAGGAAAATCATGAATGATGTTTATGTTGTCCTTTCTCTCAAAGTTATTTTAATAGTAGTTTGAAATAATGGATAAGGTGGAACTAAAAGATCAAGGATGCTACTCAAGTTGGTTTGATTTATCCTTTGCTTGGTTGTGAAGATGACACCACTTCAAAATAGTAGACAAAGTAATGTATGAAGTTCAATTGAAACTTTAGGTTAATCAAAATAATTCTCCTCATAAATACAAAAAAATGACATAGCTAAATACGATGATCATATCTCAAAATTACTCAAATAATTTAAGAGTTCAATATGAAGAATTTTTAAAATGAACTAAATTGGGATATTTTTATAGCTGCTAAATGAGGTATTCTAGTCTTTATTATGAATATGCTAGAATATTGATCATTTCTATCAATGTTGAAATTTAAATCTTTCCTCCGGTAATCAAAAGATAACTTGATGATCTTACCCTAAGTTAGACGGTTGGCTAATAAGAATAACTTGAAACAACAACAAATTAAAATTTTGATGATTAAATTTATAGGAATAATTTAGAGAATGTCATCGCTTAGATTTGGTATTAGTAAAAAATGAAATTGATCAATAAACCATCATTTTATATAAAAAAGTTCATCTCTCTGAAGGCAATCATTCATGTAAATTGTTCACGAAAGGGAAGCATGTAAAAGTCATAAGGGCTCCATGAAATTAGAATCTTATTAGATGCTTTACTCAAGCAAAATGGCCCTAGGAGGGCCATCCTAGTAGCCTCTCGATGTTCAACTGGGTGGTGATAACACCGATTGCGCCCCCCAACACTCTTTTTACAGCATGGCTCATGATCTAGAAGATTACAAGTCACTTAAAGAGGGTCAACCAAATTGTGTCTTTTTTTTGTTTTCCAAATTGCACAATATTAGTATTAAAGGAATCATTGTTACAAAATAAGCCATTTCATAATATTTTTGCTTCATTTTGACCTAGTTTGACTTATGATTTTTTTTTAACACACGATTCAAACTCCTTTAATTAAATGCTCTATGATTTCCTACTTTGCCAAAAATTATATAAACAAAAAGAGAAATTTATGACCCTAGCAAGATTAGTAGATTATTTACCTCTCCCTACAATCATGCACATAGCCAAGTTCAACAAACCATATAAATCAGTGTCTAATATCCCTCTATTATGTTCTTATAGGTGTCTATTTTAGTTATATATTCATTTTCGCTCTCACGCACGCACCTTGAGGAGTTGAATTCACACAAGTTGAGTGAGCATAACCAGTAAGGCCCAAGTGAATAGTAATGGAGGATCTGGCTCAGCAAACCTCCAACACCTTTTTTATCTTTAAAGTATCAGATAAAGAATAGAAAAGTAAATTGTCCTTAATGTAAACAAGCTTTCATGGAACATGTATTTAAGCGCTGGCAAGCTTCTCTCCTTCCTCACCTCTGCCCCATTTCTCCAACTTCTGAAAAAAAATGTCAGGCAATTCTTCCATGTTTAATAACGCATTAGGAGGAGGCACTGTTGCCTCCTCTGATCAGTCCGTGAGGTTCAGAGTTTTATTCAACAACAGGCCATTTTCTAATGGATGTGATTTGAGGCCTTCCACTGTTGCTAATCGACCTAGAGTTGAAGTTGGAGGAGACGATCTACGTGTACACTTGTATTATTATTATATATATATATATATATATATATATATATTTATCCTCTTTGAGAACAGAAGAATATCTTTATTGAGTGATTTTTTTGAAAAAGAAAATAAAGTTAATTATGACTTACAGGTAATGGTTGATCTCGATGCGCCAAACCCTAGCAATCCAACGTTGAAAGAGTACCTCCACTGGTAATTAACCTTGTAATATTTTCATTCTTAGGTGATTTAACTGATCTAATATGCAATAATTAAGAGCATTTATATACATATATAGCGGCACGTAATTCTTATATATTTACATATCTAACAACTAAATTTTCATACTTATTTTAATAATATTCAAATCTTTAATATTATATTAAAAATAATATTATTATTATTTTTCAAAATGAAATACATCTTTTTATGCATAAAAAAATATTATTTTTCTATATATCAAAATTTAGATGTTAGATATATAAACACATACAAATTATGTGTTATGTACGTAAATTTTTCAAATATTAAGTAAACTTTATATATATATATATATATAGTGATATATTAATCATATTTATCAAAAAATACATGTTTTATTAAATATTGTGTTAATTAAGCTTAGAAATTCGAATGGAGTATGCTCACGTGAGTAAACTTTCTGCCTTTCTCTTTACTCCATGTCGCCGTCACTTCTTTTCATATCGATATCTTTTTATCGAATGTATCTATTAGAATCGTTTTCTTTAACTAAATCATAGAATTTTGACTCGTAATTATCGTTCGTTAAGCAGTTCCAATCACTGAATATTTGGATGAGAATATTTATAGCTGAATTAATTAGATCAAAATAAATTACGCTATTAACTTCAAAAAAATTATCGTCAAATTATAAAATTGATTTTTTTTCACATATTAATAATCATGATATTTAAAAACAATTAAATTTTATTAGTTAAGCAAACTTTACGATTTACGAATATTATAATGGCATAACTCTCTCTCTCTCTCTCTCTCTCTCTCTCTCTCTCTTTATATATATATATATAGCATGTATTATTTCTTAGATTACATAATTATCTTCCTAACGACAATGTTAAATTTTCTATTAACTATGTAGGATGGTAACGGATATTCCAGCAACAACAGATGCAAGCTTTGGTAAGTAGCAAAATTCAATTAGATTAACATGTAATTTTTTATTTATTTTCATAAGTATACACGCATATATATATATATATATATATATATATATATATATATATATATATATATATATATATATATATATATATATATATAGTTTATTTTCTTTTCACTTTAATGAATATCAGACGTAAGTTTAGTACAAATCTACAAAATATTGAATTGAGCTGAAAGTCAAATTAAACTTTTAGAAAGTTATATTCTAAGCCTTTGTTCTTGTATTTGTAGAGTTTGACTAGTTTATAATAATTTATCCTCATATATCTTGTAGGATCTATGATAATTTTTGAATGACTATACTTTAAAGTAATTATAAGTAATCATATACTTTTTTTTATTTATCTATTTTGAATCTTAATCATTTAAGATATATGATGAATGATAAAATGGATAAGTAATTATCAATTTAAATGAACTAGTGTAACAATATACTGGGTGAACTTTTCACCTTCTAATCGGAGAATTAACAACCATATGGATTTAAATTGTAAAATCAAAATTATTCATCATCTTTAGCATCATTAAAATTAATGACATGCATAATTTCAGTAATTTTTTAGATAATTTAGTCATTCATCGAACGCATTAAATAATTTCTATTGGATGACTCATTATATAGGAGAAGATAATTGTGATTCAAAATTTAGAGTCTCAAATGGCTTGAAATCAAACACATGGATTGCTCATGTTCTCTTGCTATGCATTCATTCTTTAATATAAATATAATTGGTTAATGGTTAAATTAGTGCAAAATTAATAAAAATTTGATCCCCATATACATCTCATGTTATATATTATAAAAATTAGTGTTAATATGTATCTTGAGATTATTATATGGTGTGGTGGATGAAAAAAAAAATAGAGAATAGGCATGCTACTCTTAGAAGAAGATAAGTGTGTGTGTGGGTGTGTGTGCATATATAGAAATATTAATAAATTTAATTTTAGAAATGATTGCACCTTTAATAACTTTATTTAGAGTGCTTTGAAATACTTTTAGTTACTAACTAAACCACACATAGTTCCCCAAAGAAAGTTGAAGTTAGAAATTGCTATTATAAATAGAGGCAAAACAAAAAAAAAATCAAAAAAAAAAATCAAAAATTCATATATAGATCCACTCGCACTGTAGTCCCAAAAATGATAATCTCCAATAGAATATTTTTTATAAGTAGCCATAATTGAGAAAAGAAATACACCAAAATAATCTCACCAAACCTATTTTGATCCATGCAAGAAAAAAAATATTGTTTATCATGTTTCAGAAAGTTAACCTATTTTTGACAAACAATATGTATATTAGCATAGAATATTAAAGAAGTTATCAATCTGGATCCACATTTTTATAACACTCATTAAAAAGAAAAACAAAAGGAATTGATTCAAAGTTTGTACAATAGTAGGATTTCTAAACCAATTAAATCCTTCCAGCTTGCATGATTGTTTCCATCATAAAAGAGAATGAGCATTTCATCTTATTATTCTAAAACATAGTATCATTATATTCACAATTGAAGAATGTAGAAATAATACTATTGACAATCTAAGAAAAATATTTGAAATTAAAGATTTATTCTAGTCATCCAAATTAAGGAAATGATATGCCTTATGGGTGGGGTTCATAAATTAAATGCATATCTATTAATTTGAAAGGACCCACACACCTATTAAAACAAAATGAAATATTAATTACTCTATATTAAATTCAAATTGATGAAATCCTTAGGTTTTTCTTTTAACAATACAAAGTATACTCCATACAAGAGAAATAATAATATTTTTTAATCTAAAATCTAATGCTTTTAATGCCAATACTTAGAAAGATGAAATCTGCACAAAATAAATTTATTAAGTATAGAATTTTATCAAAGCTTAAGGACGTGCATTTGATATAATCATAAATGGTCTAAAACCAAACTCGCCTTTAACGGCAGGATAACACACATTGATTAAGTTGATTTAAATAATTTTTTTGCCATTATCTTCTGCATTCCACAAAAATTTATTTAGTAATAAAATATTTAATTTTTTAATGGAATTCTTTTGTATATTTAATGCTTGAGAGGGATAAGAAAAATAGTTGAAGAGATGTATTTAATCCAAATCAATCATTTTAATAGATAAAAATTGTTCGCTCTAAACCTGGGCCTTTTTATGTTATAAATAAGATTTCCGATGTAAACTAAAACAACTTTTCAAAAAAAAAAAACATCCCTAATAATTTTAATTTTACTTCTAGGATAATTAGGTTGCGCAATAAAAGTAGACTTCATAACCTAATGAGTTTCCAAAATAAACTTATATTGTTTCAAGAAGTGGACAAAACTCTTAAGAGAACAATTAGTATCATTAGTAAAGATAATAATATCATCAAAAAATGAAAGGTGGAAAATTAACATTTTACATTTGAAATTAAATCAAATTGAAGGATTCCACCATAATAGATTATTAAGAGCACATAAAAAAATAATTCAACATACTAATGAAATAAAGGGAAATATATAAAAATATAGGGAAGGCAATTAACCCTCAAATTTATTCTTTTAAGGTCAAACACATCCTGTTCATTTTCCTCCAATTATAGAATGCCCAAAATAAAACATCATTCTTATAAGTAACTGAATTATTCATGCATAACCAATTAGCATTACATTATTTTATACTTTCACATAATATTAAAAGAGAATGGCCATGTCATCTTATTATTCATAGTATCAATATATTCACAATTAACTATTGACAATCAAGTCAAAATATTTAATATTAAAGGTTTATTCTAACCATCAAAATTAAGGAAATAATAGAGCTTATAGATGAGCATCCACAAACTAAATATATATCTGCTAATTCAGAAGGGCCCACACACCTATTAAACCAAAATAAAATATTAATTACTCTATCTTAAACTCAAATAGATTAAATCCTTAGGCTTTTCTTTTAAAAATACAAGAGAATTGATAATCTTTTTAATATCTAAAATCAAATGTTTGAATACCAATACTTAAAAAATGGACTTGCATAAAATGGATTTATTAAGTATAAATTTCATCGAAGCTTAAGGACATGCATTTGATATGGTCATAAAGTGGTCTAAAACTAAACTCGCCTTAAAGGCAGGATAACACACATTAATCTAGTTGATTTAAATAATTTTGTTGCTATTATCTTTTGCATTCAACAAAAATTTATTAAGTAAAATATTTAATTTATTAATGACATTTTTGGTACAATTATCACTTGAGAGAGATAAGAAAGAATAGTTGAGAAGATGCATTTAATCTAAATCAATCTTTCTTTAAAAGATATAAATATTCTAGTCTCAACCAATGCCTATTTATGTTATAAATAAGAATACCTATGTAAAATACCAACAACATTTCAAAAAAAAAAAAGCAACATCCCTAATAATTATAATTTTATTTCTAGGATAATTAGGATCAGCTTTAAGCTCATATCTTTTTTGCTTTAGTTATGGATGTCCTTACTAGGCATTTAAAGGAGGATGTATCTTGGAGTATGCTTTGTGCTACTAACATTCTATTTGTTGATATGACTAGAGAGGGAGTTCAAGAGAAACTTGAATTATGGAGGTCAACCTTAGAGTCTAAAACTTTTGTTCATGTAGATCTAAAATTGAATATATAGAGTGCTACTTCAGTTATAGAAGTTATAGTGGTGGGGTTGTGACATTGGGTAATCGAGTCATTAAAAAGAGTGAATGTTTAAATATTTTGGGTCAATGTTCAAAATGATGGTGAAATAGATTGGGATGATATTAGTAGAATTCAAGTTGGATGGTTGAAGTAGAGGAATGCATCTAGCTTGTTATATAATAGAAATCTACAGCTTAGACTTAAGAGAAGATTTTATTAAATAATGGTAAGACCTACAATAATTTATGGTGCAAAATGTTGAGTAATAGAAGAGAAGCATATAACTAAGTTAAGCATTTTAGAGATAAGGATGCTCAGGTGGATGAGTGGCTTTACTCTTTGAGATAAAATGTGAAATGAATATATTCATAAAAAGGATAGAGTAGCTCCATTGGTAGATAAGATTAGTGAGAGTCACCTTAGATGGTTTGGTCACATAAAGAGTTTGTCGTCCGATGACTCAATTAGAGATTAGATGTATTAGATTCACCTTATATTAAGAAAGGTAGAGGTAGACCTAGAAAGGCTTGGTTAAGATATATAAAAGATAACCTTAATTTATTAGAATGAAATGAGAATTTGTCACTTAAAAGGACATAATGGAGAAGAAGGATTCATGTAGCCAATCCTACATAGTGGGATAAAGGCTTGTTGTTATTGTTGTTGTTGCTACTAGAATAATTATGTTGGGTAATAAAAGTGGACTTCTTAAACCTAATGAGCTATCGAAATAAACTTATATTGCTTCAAGAAGTGGACAATACTCTTAAGAGAACATTCAGTGTCATCAGTAAAGATAATAATATCATCAACAAATAAAATATAAAAAAATATTATTTTACATTCAAAATTAAATCTAATTAACATATTCCACCACAATAGATTATTAACACCACATAAAAAAATTCCAACCTACTAATGAAATGAAGGGGGATATATAAAAATATAAGGAACACCATTAACCCTCACATTAATTTTTTTTAGGTCAAACACTTCTTGCTCATTTTACTCCAATGATAGAATGCCAAAAACATAGCATTATTCTTATGAGTGATGGCATTCATCATGCATAAATAACCAATCAACATTAGATAAGTGTAATTCTTATCCTAAATTTTTTTAACAAAATTCTATTATAAAATCTTTGCTCAAATAATGATACGGAAGTTCAACTCTATGTATATTTTTAGTTTAAAAAATTATTAATGCTCATTTTACTAATGACACAAGTGTGATCATATTTAATATTCATTTCCCAAGAAATACCATATAATCCAATGCTTTGCTTTATAATGGTAAAAATTATTCAATTTAATCATATCTTTATTGAGATAAATTTTATTCAATAAGTTACCAATGCAGGGTAAATTATCTTCAAGATTGTCCTCTTCTTCAAAGTTCTTTATGTAGTCAAAGAAAATGCCAAGATATCATTATTCTATTAATTCAAGGTCATCTTATTTCTATTTAGTATGAACTACAAAGTGATTAGCACAAAGCCTTCTATTAGGGCAGTTTAATTCTCTTTAACAAAAGATAAAACCCCTTATGATGGATCCACATGTCGTGGAATCTAAAATATTTGCTACCTCTATATGAATTATTTTAAAATAAGAAAAAAGTTATTCTTATCTTAAGTATTTCTTTTTATGTGTCAAATAATATATTAGTCAAAAGTGTTAATCCATATGTGAGAGTGAAAAATTGTATCAATTTTAACGGAGTTGAAAATATTGAAATAGATAAAAGGAGAGCATAGAAATTTACCCATAAGTGTGTGTGTGTGTGTGTATATATATATATATATATATATATATATCATAATCATATTATAGTAAGGAGAGTTTAAGATAGAATCCTCTTATAAAATGCCCAAATAATATTGGCCAAGTTAGGAAGGACACCCTAATAAACAAGATATTTCTTATAAATATTAATTCTATTATTGTTTGTATATGTTCTAGGTTAGTAAAAAAATTAAAGGTTGTGAATTTTGATAAGATTTTAGGTTCTTTTAATTGAAGCTTAACAATACTTTTAATATTCCAAATTAGAGATTATGTTATCAAGGCTAAAAGTCATAATTCTATCAATTTGGTATGTTCTTTATCACTATCATGATGAACGAAGATAAAATTATTTCCATAAAATATGAGGTTGTCATAAGAGAATCAAAATGATAGTTATTATGGAACCCATAAATTGAATAAAATTCAAAATATGGAAACTTAGAGGATAGTTGCATCCCATATGATCATAGTTATTAGACATTGGATACCTATACTACTCACTTCATTGTTCATAGTTTATTAATAATCAAATGAAGAGTGAAAAAATTTAATCCTTATAATATAGTTATAGAATAGGAGTAAAGGCAAATGAACCTCTCTCTAAAGTTAAGGAAGATAACATCCTTAATTAATTTCTCCACCTAATTTAAATTAGTAGTGCAATTGGAGTCTATAAGTTTAGTAAGAGCAATTGTCTTATTATTCTTCATTAAAGTTTCATTAAAAGCCACCTTATCAAGAATTTTATGAGCCCGCTTTATGTTATAATGAATAGTAGCAAGTTGATTTGTATTTAGGTTAGTCTTTGATTTCAAATCCATATATAATTTGAAAAATTCTTCTTTAGTGTTCCCAAAGGTATGATTATGAGTACAATTGTGAAGGATGATTTAAAGATGATTTTTTTTTGATAAAAACATGTTTAAATCACCCAATCCAATATTCAATTCAAAATTCTTAAACTTGTTTATAAAAATTAGAATTTAAACACAAGATAATCTAGAGATAAAAGTTATAGCCACATCCACTTGCAAAAAATAATGAGCTATCTAAAGCAATTAGTGTCATCTATTAAACATAACAAGTTGTTAATGATTGAAGTTGCTGAAGAAGGACATTTCATAAATTTTCAAATGACAACCTTTAATAACATAAGAGCTATGAACAAAAAGCTTTTTGGGCATTTACATATACATAATTCATATATATTTATATGTCTAATATGTAAAGTTTGTTATTTACATGCATAACACTTAAATCATTAAGATCACAACAAAAATAGTACTACTATTACCTTTTTAAAAGTGAGAACACATTTTATACATTAGTAAATTGTTAGAAATGTAAATATAAAGCATTGGGTGTTAGATGTGTAAAGGTAAAGAATTGTACGATATGTATGTAAACCTTTCAAAATGATAATACCATTTCTATTATTTTATAGCAATATATATAATAATAATAATATGTTTATGAAAACTGAAGCCATTATTATGTATATAAATCTTGTACTCATATTATCTCAATCTATTTTCCTATTCACAGTTGTTCTCATTCAATAATAACGACCATTCATATATAATGTATACAGGGCATGAATTGGTAAGGTATGACGGTCCTCGTCCAGTAATTGGAATCCATCGCATAGTCTTTGTGCTTTTACGATAACATAGAAGGAATAGTGTCTCCAGACCAAACATAAGAGAAAACTTCAACACACAATCCTTCGCAGTGGCATATGATCTAAGTTGAACTGTCGGAGCTGCCTACTTCAAGTGCCAGCGAGAGGCTGGCTCTGGTGGTCGAATATTCTTCTCATAATGGAAAGGAATTATATTTGTATATATATAAGTACTTGAGACCATAATATGCATATCAATCCACTAATCAACATAATTATATTGTCATTTATAGTGTTACATATTTATGTCAGCTACTTTTAAGATAAAACTTTTGAAGCATTTTATCATCATCAACTCTATTATCTAATTATAAATGTATCTCAAACACTATGGTAATCAATATTATATATACATTATAGAATATATTTACATGTATACTTTAGTGTGTTTTATTCAGTTATATATGATCCAAGACTAAGTAATTTAGTGCCTCAAAGCTAAGTTATTATTTATTTAGGGGTTGTTTGGTTGGAATAAAAAGGAAAGTAAAGTAAAGTAAATGCGCCGGTTTTAAAAATTTTGGCATTTGGTTGGAATACAAAATAAAGTAAAAGTAAAAGTAATGCATTTGGAATTCACTCTTTAGTTATACTTTTGTGTATTTGAAATTCGCCCAAATTTGGGCAAATTCAAAATATCACAATGTAAGTCTTTGCGGTCCCATTGCGGTTCACCACGCCATACCGCTGCCAATAGCTCGTCGTCACCCTCACAGTCAAAATATTCAAAATACTTTACATTATATTTTTTAACCAAACAGAAAAAAGCAAAGTCATGAATTCGTAAAACTCTCAACCAAACAACTATAAATTAATCCTTTTACACTGTATTCCTTTTACACTACTTTCTTTTTACACTGCATTCCTTTTTCAACCAACCAAACAACCTTTTAAGGAAGAAATCTCCATTATTTTTACTATGTCGGTTCAAAGTTAGGTCAAATATAAGATGTGTGTAAAATCAATTGTAGTTATAAAGTGTGCATCATAAGGTTAACTACATATATTAAATTTTTGAGAAACCAAAGAAAATCATTGGAATTGCATCCATTGAAATTGGTGATTGAAACCTCTAAATTAGAAATCAAATATTATACTGCTTGACCTATAGTTCTTTGACTCATTCTAATTTAAATTGTTAGAAATATCATAATGATTTAAATTAGACCATTTAATTTTTACCCAATTGAAGGGTTGAATTACTTTCATATTTATGTCTATTGCTTCATTGCATTGTGGAATTATTATATTGCTTGCCAAAATGATGTAAAATGTTAAGGTATGATGTGAAGGTCACTTATTAATGTTGGGGTATGTATATTATTTAATATATTTTAGATGTTGCACCATTTGAAATTGTAGAAATGAAAAGTTTTGTATACATGAATAATGTATATTTCTTTGAAAAATTGTTCATTCAAATGAAATTATGGGTTATTGTACCTAATGTAGTAGAGGGATAGTTCAAGAAAAACTTGAATTATGGAGGTTCATCTTAAAGTCTAAAGGCTTTCATTTGAGTATATCTAAAATCAAATACATGGAGTGTAATTTTAGTAGTAGATCTAGTGGTGGGATTGTGACAATGGCTGATCAAGTCATTAAAAAGAGCAAATATTCTAGATATCTTAGAATTACTATTGAAAGAGATAGTGAAATAGATGAGGATGTTATTAGTAGAATTTAAGTTGGATGGTTGAAGTGGAGAAATGCATTAGACCTATTGTGTGATAGAAAAGTACCACTTAGAATTAAGGAAAAAAATTTATAAGATCGTGGTGAGACTTGTAATGCTTTATGATGCATACTGTTGGTCTGTAATTGAGAAGCAAAAAATTAAGTTAAGTCAGAGACGAGGATACTGAGGTTGATGAGCAGTTTTACACTTTGAGGAAAAAATGTAAAACAAATATATTCGTGAAAAGGTTGGAGCATATAAGATTAGAGGAGTCGCCTTAGATGGTTGGGTCACATAAAACACAAGCCATCTGATGACATAGTCGGGAGAGTAGATGTATTAGATTTAGTCTATGTTAAGAAAGATAAAGGTATACCTAAAAATACTTGGTTAGAAACTATAACAAATGATCATAATTTATTAGAATTAAATGAGAATATGACTTTTAATTAAAAAAAGAATTAATTTAACTAACTCCGTATTGGGACAAAAACTTATTATTATTTTTATTATCTCAGCTTAAGTGAGTATTCATTCATCATTAAAACATAAACCATCCCACTATCCAACAAATATTCCCGCATTGAAGAGCAGTTGGAAGGATGATAATAGACTTAGTTGAATATGCTGCAAAGTGGATTCATTTCTATATTTTGCAAGCTTTAAATTTTATCCCATTTTGCCAATTATGACGGTGCTTCACATGCAGCACATATTCTTTAGACTTATGCTTCAAATATTATGTGGTGGAGATATCAGCTCATCTATAGTAAAACAACATGAAATACGAGGGCAAAAATGATAATCCTTAGAACATTGTTTTTTTAATATTCTTTAATTCCAAAAAAAATTTTTTTGAGATGAAAGTTATTTTAATGCCAAAATCTTAAATGTTGAAGAGATGTCAACGTTTTCAAACTTATTTCATATCAGAACTAAAATTTTAGGGATGCTCTCATCCATATAAAGCTAAATCAATCTTTGAAATGAAATAAAAACAAATTCCTTCTTATTTGTAGTCTGTAAACGACATATATGGTGGTTGAGTTAGTTTTTTTTAAGTATATAAGAGCAGTTTAAGAAAACATTGAAGTTTTTATGTAAACTACTTGAAACAAGAAAGAATATAGAGCATAACATAGTTAAAATAATTTGCTATATAAGCAGAAATACATAAGTTCATTCTTGTCCTAAATGGAGAAGAGAATTACAAAATATAAATTGTTAGACTGACCTCTTATGAATATGCTCGAGAATGCCTAAGAGGTTATGAATGGTGATAACGACAATTAAGAGTTGAATGGTAGGTGATAGATGCTAAAGTCATCGACGGATGGCCATAAGGTTTCAAATTGTATAATTGGATATTATGGCATTTTTTATTAATGATGCAATACGTAAACCTTAGAATCAAGCAATTGCGTTGGGTAAGAAGAATTGTAATATCAAAGTACAAAGCAAAATAATATAATAATATCATAACATATTGATATATTGAAAGGGGATTTACAGACATACCACACAAATCTTATGTATGTGTGTATCTAACACTCAAACTTCAATTTTTTACATATATAATACCCCAATCTTCAATATCACATAAAAAAATATCATAATCACTCACCTTTTGAAAGTGAAATGCACCTTTTAAAGCATAGGAAAGTGTTAGGTAAGTAAATATCTAACTTTAGATATTAGATATGTAAATACATAAGAATTATGTGGTATACATATGCAAATCTCCCTATTAAAATATAATACATTAGAATTATAATTAGTACAGAATAACAAATTGTGTATAGTATCAAGTAATATGTTAACAATATGATATCAAATTGTGAAGTAAGAATTGTTATACAAACATCAAAGTAATTTAAGATAAGAACTAGTAAAATACCAATTTAAAATAAGTTTAACATGATATTTTTCTCTCATTTACTCTGATTATCGAACATCAAAGTAAAAAAACATCAAAAGAGACATAAGAAGATGTGATAGCGAGCACTAGACAAGTCAAGCACGAGTCATAATGAGCTCAAGCTCAACTTGTCTATTTATTCTCAAGCTTGAGAACTCGCCTTGACTCACGAGGAACATAGTGGGAACACCTAGAGAAGGCATCACCAAGTAGTTTCGATGGGAGTTCTATTGGATAGGGATTGAGATAATAGAAGTAAAAAAATATATAAAAAACAAACTCTAAGAAACTATAAAATGCTATAGCTTATAGAATTTAGAACAAAAAAAAGTATTATCATAACTTTTTTTTCCTTTTTACAAATTAGTGTTATAAGTTGGAGTTATTAGGTGATATGCATTAGTCTTTGTAATTTTAAGTTATATAAAAAGAAGCAACATGATAGCCTTTTAAACAACAATTATAAGCTTCCCATTCCTCCCTGCAACAATGACAATATATAAATAGAGTCTACTTGTAAGTCAGTGAGCTGTGCCTCGTTAAGCTCGCGCTCGTTTATTAATATACAAGCTTGAGCTTAAGCTTAAGCTTAAGTCTGATTCAGGAGCTTATAATTGGACCAAGCTCAAGCCATCTTATGAGCCTGCTCGGCTCACTTACACCCTAGATGGCTTCATGCATGAGGAGTAGAGAGGGCACGAGAGAATTTTTGCTTGGGTAATGCATATCCCAAGATCAATTGCATGCATATTAAGGGGCTATTTGGTTGCCTGAAGAAGGAATACAGTGTAAAAGAAATGCAGTGTAAAAGAAATGTTATGTATTTGGATTACTTTAGGGTTGTATTGCATGAGTTTATTTTTTTTTGTTTGGTAAAATAAATGTAATGTAAAGTATTTTTTAGATTATGGGCGGTGGGCGGCGGCAGAGATCAGCGACCGGTTGCGGCGGTGGGAGCGATCGGCGATTGGTGCGAGTAGCGGCAGTGAACGGTGGGAGGCGGCGGGCGATGGCGGTAGTGGGCGATAGCCGATGACAATCAAAACACTTTACATTGGCCGGTATATTTAAAATTCCCTCAAATCGGGTGAATTCCAAATAGATCAAAAATGATCATTCTTATGCATTTCAAATACACTACAAATGTATTGTAATTTTACTTTGCATCATACTAAACACTCAAAAAGTTAGATTCTCTGCATTCGGTTTACTTTACACTCTAAATGTAGGCAACCAAATAGCCCCTAAAACAAGTGCTATTAAGTTAATTAAAGCCTATATTTAAATTTTATAAAAAACCTAAATCTAGAAGCACAATCCTCACCAATATTGAGGCGAAGTGCCTTAGTGTGCACCTCATATAATTGAGGTTTACACCATATATAGCACAGATGAGGCGTAAGAAGCATTGTGATTTTTTTTTCGAAAAAAGCACTCAGGTGGATTTTTATCACGCAATTTTAAACAATGATACTTAAGAGATTCTTTGTAGATGATGACAATCTTGTTACAAATGTCTAGCAATAATTATAGGGTGATGATGATCAAGTGACAACAATTAAGCTGTAATTATGAAACCATAGTGATCAGGTAATGATTGTTGGGCAATAGGATCAAGCTCTTTCAAAAGAATAGACCTCTGAATTTATTTAGATATCTAGCTCTTCTAAATTATAGGTCTTTTTTCCTATGAAAAATGGAGGTCTAATTAAAATTTTTGAACTGTCAGTTTAGTAATTTTAGCAAAATCTTCAAATACTTGATCAAATAGCCCATATTAATTCTCTTAATCGTAGACTACTTTTTGTATTTAATTGATTTAATGACATCATAATTAGTGATCTTGAGCTTTTAGATTCCTTTCATCAATACCCTTGCTTTAGTGTTATGAAATTTTTAATTATATTTTAAATGCTTAATTTAGGCATATTTGAACTCAAATCAAAATAATTTTAACATCTTTTGGTTCGTATGATTTAAACATTTATTTCAACAATAAATTTGTTGAATTTAGAGTTCAAATAGTCCTTGAGTCAAAAATGGAAGTTTTTTATTCATATACTTACATCAAGATTTACATATAAAAATTGTAACAATTATCTCCCTATTTTTGAATATCCAAATTTCGAGTCCAAAATTAATGTCATATATAAAACATGTGCTATGAAAATCCTAGCTATAGAGCTCCCAATAGATATCCAACATTTGAAATTGCTTTTATGTTTCCATTTTTAAATTGTCAACCAAATCAAACCTTTGGGTTTATTTCATTTTTCCATCTTATTCTATTCTATGCAAACAATATTGTTTTGGTTATCATCTCTTATTGATAGCTTAAAAACCATTTATCTATCAGTATAGTCTTCACTAGCAGCTTCTTGATCAACACTCTAGTTAACAATCGACTCCACCTGAAATTGAGGTTTCCTATTTCGATTTTTATCTTGAGTGATGATAGTTTGCTTTAATTAAACTATTGCTAGCTCATTTTATTAAACCACTTTTTTTTTCTTTTTTTATTTAATGTGGAATGATTTATAGATTTTCATACCATCAAAGCTATAAAAAAATGCATTTTAGTGAATGTTTGATATTTAAAAGTCTCTAATCGTTGAAACTGCAATAATTTTCTTATGAAAATGAAGCTTTGCATTAAAAAAAATTGGAGCTTTCCATTGTAAAAAAAATGGTACATCCAATTGATGATCATACAACCTTAAAAAAATCTCAAATCCTTTCAAACTTTAGTTCTAATGATGCTAAGAAAAAAAAAACTAAACAATTTTTCTCTTATATTTGACCATTAAAAATTGTTAGAAATTATAGTTAAATTTCATGCCAAAATATCTACCAAAAGTGAATGTTTGATATAGAAATTCAGGATGGTGTATTTGATGTGTCAAATGAAGTATGTGATTATTTTGCCTACTATTTAGAGGTCTCTGCTGCACAAAAAATTAGCTACATTTGGTTTAATTAGTGTAAATGGACTATTAAGGAGTTGAATTAACCTCATTAACTAAATCCTTGGCAATTTTATCTAGATGAGCTTGTTTCTTTAAGAGAATAGTTGCTATCCCATGCACAACACAACAATAATTTTTTATCGTAATTAAGACAATGTGCTAGCTTTAATTATTTCTGCTTTTATCATGATATTATTTTCAGATTGAAGAAGATTGACTTCAAACATGAAGGTAGTTGTTTGGTTTGGCACAAAAATGAAGGGGATGTTCTATTTCATTAGTGTTTTGTGTGTGTGGATGTGAAAAGGAGAATATGTAAAGCATAAAAGAATAAGATTCTTTCTTGAAAGAATGAAATTTATTGAAATGACAAAGAAAATACCTCTCATATTGATTGTATTCTAATTTCATATTGGGATCATGTAAAAATTATAAAATCATGTGATTATGGGCAAGAAATTCATTTTTTTTCTTATCTTTCATACTACTACTTGTATTTTGATTTATAGGCTTTTCAAGAATATGTTTAATATCATTATAAATATTTTGATTGTACTTTAATATCTAAACTAAAACATATAGACATGAATTTTGACAGTAACAATTAGCCATGAAACATGTCTAGGTTGTCAATGTTGCTTGCTATCTCCATAACATCTCTCTTAGGGATGGTTTCTTAAGGTAAGAAATATAGGTAAAACTAATATTTGTCATGAGTCTCTTTCATTTTTTTAACTTTGTGGCAAACTAACATTTTTATGGAACATTATTTCTAACAAATGGACTCGTAAAAGTTAAATATATTGCTCATGAGACCAAATACATGCACTATCATGGTCACCCCCATTTACACACACAATAAAATATGATATATTACAATATAATTTATGTTATGTTTTTAGCTTATATCAAACCATCAGTTATGTTGAAGAAGAAGGATAAGAAAGGAAAAAATTTGTTATTATGAGTTGAAGTTTCTTACTTGATTAGACATACAGTAAAACAAATGAAATGCTTATGAGTTCATAAGTCATTTAATTGAAACTTTGAAAGAAGAATTAGGTCATTTTATCAATAGAATTTTAATTTGATGGCAGTGATGTTAAGGGGAGCCAAATGCTCGTCTAGGCACTTGGACAAGGCAAGACTAGGTCATAATGCCATGTACACCTCTCATGCAGGAGCCATTATAAGGTGTGAGTGTCTTAAGGCATGAGGTTTGTGGTGAGCACTTTGCTAATTGAAGAGAGATGCGATAATATTTCAAAAATTAAAGATAAGTTAAATTTTCATGTTGATAATTTGACATGAGGTAACACAAAAAGAGCATCAAGAGCATGAGAAACAAGAAACACACTTGGAAATAAGTTAAACAAACTACTGGTAGGTAAATCTTAGAATGCAATGAAACATAAAATTACTTTATAAGTGTTATATTCATTTCTTTTTTCAGGGTGGCACCTAGCACCTCAATGATTAACAATCTTATTTCCTTCAAGAGTGCTTATGTAGTACTTGAGGTAATAGAGAAAACACGGAAGGCATCTAGTATTGTGATTCCATTGAAAGAAAAAAAAGGTGGAAAATGGTTTAAACTATTATAATATTCTTACAAAATTAGTTTTAACATAATCATATAGCATATCTAAGGGCACAAAGTATTTTCATTTTTTGAACACTATTGGAATTATTGTCCAAATGAATTTATGGTATAATCTTGTTGCAATGATAGCTATGATTTAAATGATATTGTGATGTAAATCTTAAGGTGATAGTCACAACACAAGTTGGCATGTTTAAAAGAAGATAGTTGTGTATGTGAGAGTACAACATATGCAACAATGACTATAGGCTAAACACAATTACCACATAGGTCTTAAAATTGATAGCTACAATATAAGCAAGATTGTGCTTAAGCTTGGAGATAGTTGCAATACAAATCTTAAAAGATATTGTTGTAGTGTATATGAGGTTGTTGTATAGGTATTGACAGAGACAATTGACACAAGTGAAGCTACATGTTGCTCTCAAAATCATAGACAAGGTTGCGATGTAGATCTAGATGAAATAACAACTACATTGCAAGTAGGTTTGTGACTAAGGTATGGATGTAATGAAATTAGGCCTAAGCACTAAGTCGTTTGGGCTAGATCCAATAAGGATGAGAGCTTTAAAATCTTTTTCAAGCCTAACCTAACCAATCTGGTATCTGAGTTTTGATCAAGTAAAATTGCTTAAACCTGTTCAAAATACACTTAAAAATCTCGCATTAGGTTAGGGTGGGTCAAGTAAGAATTTTTATTCCTAAGGCTAACCCTAAAATACAATAGGATTGATTTAAGTCCCCAAGCATGTGTCCATATTTAGGTGTAATACAGATTTGTTGCAAACAAGATTATGATATTGGTCTATAAACAATAATGGCTATGTTAAAAATAAGGTTGTGACATAAATCTAGAGAAAGATGAGTTCATGTATGATCTTTGCAAGAATCTTGGCACCTCTATGCTTGTAAAATTGTATGCTTCCATGATAGCTCCCTATAGGATTTCCCAAGGATATGGGTTCTTCAATGGTTGAAAAATTGTAAATCTTTGAATGCCCCAATTATGTTGAATTGAGGCCTATTTGTTAATTTTTTTAAAATGTGTAATTCCTCTTATTTAGAATAATATGGAATATTTAGCATAGATAGTAATGATGAATGCTTCAATTTGTGTATCAAAATTTGGTTGGACGGTACTGCATCTAGTATACCTAATTGGACAGCTAAGATCAGATTAACTTGAGTAGCCGACAATGGTGGTTTGTTGATGGTCGTTGTAAACTATGTATTAGATGGGAAATTCAAATGTACCACTTTTAAAATCTTGACACTGCAAGTCACACTGAGGTCATGTATCAAAATTGTGATGGTTTGATTGACTAGAATATTTCTTAGATTGTTTATTGCTTGAACTTGGGGTTACCATAAAATTATGATGATGTCTAACTATTTTTATATAAATTATTTATCTTTTGAGTGGAAATAGTAATTACAATTGCCTTGAAATAGAGAATATGGAGAATATCATGACTTTGAGATGTTAGGAATTTCATAGGCAAGGTACACAATAATGAGTACATGCATATGGAATAAAAAAGCAATAATAACATTAATGGAGTTCTGAAAACTCCTTTGGGTGACTTTTGAGTATTTCCATCTTCATCATCTTCACTTATAGCTATAAATGTTTTGTGAAGATGGAGACTTGGTTGAATTGGGCAGACTTAGGTTAGTTCAATAAGGTTAGACTATATGACTCTTTTGGGCTCCAAATCTAGCAATCATTGTGTCAACAACCTTGTCTCAATGAGTTGGGTTTTTTGGAAAGGTTTTTGTATTGTTTTGCGCTCTTTCATCTTTCTATTTAATTTTTGAATAAATTTAGATATCAGTTTGGTTTTTTGAATTGTTTCAGGATTTGCACATCATGTTGAAAGTTGTGCTTGGTCTTATAGGAATTTTTATGAGCCCATCATACATAATATGAGCATAACTTTATTTTTTTTAAATGTTTCTTTTGCTTATAACCCTAAAATTATATCATAGTATTTGGTTGTTTGATTTGTTTATTAAAAACTTTATTGGTGCATTGAATAAGTGCAAGAACAAAACCGAATAAATAAATAAATGTTATGCCACAAATCTAGGCCTATATGAGAAGGAAAAAATTGAAATAGATGTTCAACCTAAAAAAAAATTGAATCAACCCATATTAAATTAGTTAGTCTTGAATAACTGAATAAAACACACCAAAGTCTACATGAAAATATATTCGATAATGTATATATAATATTGATTGCAATAGTATTTGAGATACATATATAATTACATAAAAGAGTTGATGATGATAGAATGCTTCAAAAGTTTATCTTAAAAGTACTTGACATAAATAGATAATACTATAAATAACTATATAATTATGCTGATTAGTGGATTGATCTGCATATTATGGTCTTAAGTACTTATATATATATATATATTTATATATATATATACTCACACATAGTTCATTTTCATTATGAGAGAATCTTTGACCACTAGAGCCAACCTCTCGCTGGCAATTGAAGTAGGCAGCTATGATAGGTGAACTGAGATCTTATGCCAATGCGAAGGTTTGTGTGCTGAAGTTTTCTCTTGTGTCTAGGCTGGAGATAGTATTCCTTCTATGTTGTCATAAAAGTGCAAAGACTATGCGATGGATTTCGATTACTGGACGAGGGCCCTCATACAGGCAAAAAAAAATCAAAATTAATATTTTTCATAAGTAGCCATAATTGAGAAAAGAAATACACCAAAATAATCCCACCAAACCTAATTTGATCCATGCAAGAAAAAAAAGTATTATTTGTCATGTTTCAGAAAGTTAACCTATCTTTGACAAACAATATGTATATTAGCATTGTCATTCCAAAGAATATTAAAGAAGTTATCAAAGTGGATCCACATTTTCATAGCACTCATTAAAAAGAAAAGTAAAAGGAATTGATTTAATGTTTGTACAATAGTAGGACTTCAAAACCAATTAAATCCTTCCAGCTTGCATGATTGTATCCATCATAATAATATGATAAAATTCCCAACTTGACAATAAAAGGTAAATAAGAATAGTTGAGGAGATGTATTTAATCCAAATCAATCATTTTTTAAGAGATAAAAATTATTTTCTCTAAACCAATTCCTTTTATGTTATGAATAAGAATACCTATATAAAATACAAACAACTTTTCAAAAAAAAAAGAAAAAACAACATCCCTAATAATTTTATTTTTACTTCTAGGATAATTAGCTACAATAAAAGTAGACTTCATAACATAATGAGTTGTCAAAATAAACTTATATTGCTTCAAGAAGTGGATAATACTCTTAAGAGAATAATTAGTGTCATTAGTAAAGATAATAATATCATCAACAAATGAAAGGTGGAAATTTAACATCTTACATTCAAAATTAAATCAAATTGAAGGATTCCTCCATAATAGATTATTAAGAGCACATAAAAAAATTCAACATACTAATGAAATGAAGGGGGATATATAAAAATATAGGGAAGGCAATTAATCCTCAAATTCATTCTTTTAAGGTCAAATGCATCATGTTCAGTTTCCTCCAATTATAGAATGACCAAAACAAAACATCATTCTTATGAGTGATGGAATTATTCATGCATAAATAACAAATTAGCATTAGATTATTTTATACTTTTCACGTAATATTAAAAGAGAATGACCATGTCATCTTATTATTCTAAAACATAGTATCATTATATTCACAATTAACTATTGACAATCAAGAAAAAATATTTAATATTAAAGATTTATTCTAACCATCAAAATTAAGGAAATTATAGGCCATATAGTTGAGCATCCACAGACTAAATATATATCTACTAATTCAAAAGGACCCACACACCTATTAAACCAAAATGAAATATTAATTATTCTATCTTAAATTCAAATAGATGAAATCTTTAAGTTTTTCTTTTTAAAATACAAAATATACTCCATACAAGAGAATTAATAATCTTTTTAAATATAAAATCAAATGCTTTGAATACCAATACTTAAAAAAGAAAATTTGCATAAAATGGATTTATTAAATATACATTTCATCAAAGCTTAAGGACATGCATTTGATATGGTCATAAAATGGTCTGAAACCAAACTCGCCTTAGAGGTAAGATAACACACATTAATCTAGTTGATTTAAATAATTTTGTTGCCATTATCTTTTGCATGCAACAAAAATTTATTAAGTAAAATATTTTATTTATTAATGACATTTTTGGTACAATTATCACTTGAGAGAGATAAGAAAGAATAGTTGAGAAGATGCATTTAATCTAAATCAATCTTTGTTTAAGAGATATAAATAGTCTACACTCAACCAATGCCTTTTCGTGTTTTAAATAAGAATACCTATGTAAAATAAAAACAACATTTCAAGAAAAAAACAACATCCCTAACAATTTTAATTTTATTTCTAGGATAATTAGGACCAAATTTAAGCCCATATCTTTTTTGCTTTAGTTATGGATATCCTTACTTGACATTTAAAGGAGGATGTACCTTGGTGTATGCTTTGTGCTAGTGACATTCTATTTGTTGATAAGACTAGAGAGGGAGTCCAAGAGAAACTTGAATTATGGAGGACAACCTTAGAGTCTAAAACTTTTTATTTATGTAGATCTGAAACTAAATATGGAGTGCAACTTTAGTTGTAGAAGTTATTGTGGTGGGGTTGTGACATTGGGTAATCAAGTTACTAAAAAGAGTGAATGTTTAAATATCGTGGATCAATGTTCAAAATGATGGTGAAAAAGATAGGGATGCTATTAGTAGAATTCAATCGGATGGTCGAAGTGGAGGAATGTATCTAGCTTGTTATATAATAGAAAAGTACTGTTTAGACTTAAGAGAAAATTTCATTAAATAGTGGTAAGACCTACAATGATTTATGGTGCAAAATGTTGGGTAAAAAAAGGGAAGAATATAATTAAGTTATGCATTTCAGAGATGAGGATGCTCAGATGGATGAGTGGCTTCACTCTTAGAGATAAAATGTAAAATGAATGCATTCGTGAAAAGGTTAGAGTAGCTTCAATGGTAGATAAGATTAAAGAGAGTCACCTTAGATGGTCTGGTCATGTAAAGAGTCTGCCATCCGATGACCCAATTAGGAGATTAGATGTATTTGATTCTCCTTATAGTAAGAAAGGTAGAGGTATACCTAGAAAGGGTTGGTTAGGATGTATAACAGATAACCTTAATTTATTAGAATTAAATGAGAATTTGACACTTAATAGGACATAATGGAGAAGAAAGATTCATGTTGCCAATCCTACATAGTGGGATAAAGGCTTGTTGTTATTGTTGTTGTTACTGCTAGAATAATTAGTTTGGACAATAAAAGTTGACTTCTTAAACCTAATGAGCTATCGAAATAAACTTATATTGCTTCAAGAAGTGGATAATACTCTTAAGAGAACATTCAATGTCATTAGTAAAGATAATAAAATCATCACCAAATAAAATATAAAAATAATAATATTTTACATTCAAAATTAAATCTAATTAACATATTCCACCATAATAGATTATTAAGACCACATAAAAAAATTCCAACCAACTAATAAAATGAAGGGGGATATATAAAAACATAAGGAAGACCATTAACCCTCACATTCCTTTTTTTTTTTAGGTCAAACATTTCTTGCTCATTTTACTCCAATGATAGAAAGATCAAAACATAGCATTATTCTTATGAGTGATGGAACTAATCATGAATAAATAATAAATCAACATTACATAAGTGTAATACTTATCCTACAACATTTTTTAGCAAAACTCTATTATAAAATCTTTGCTCAAATCATGATATGGAAGTTCAACTCTATGTATATTTTTAGTTTAAAAAATTATCAATGCACATTCTACTATTGACACAAGTGTGATCATATTTAATATTCATTTCCCCAAGAAATGCCATATAATCCAATGCTTTTCTTTATAATGGTAAAAATTATTCAATTTAAACATATCTTTATTGAGATAAATTTTATTCAATAAGTTACTAATGCATGGTAAATTGTCTTCAAGATTGCCCTCTTCTTCAAAGTTCTTGATGTAGTCAAAGAAAATGCCAAGATATCATTATTCTATTATTTCAAGGTCATCTCATTTCTGTTTAGTATGATCCACAAAGTGATGAGCACAAAGCCTTCTATTAGGGCATTTCAATTCTCTTTAACAAAAGATAAAATGCCCATATGATGGATCCATATGTTGTGGAATCTGAAATATTTGCTACCTCTATATGATTTATTTTAAAAAGAGAAAAAAGTGATTGTTATCTTAATTATTTCTTTTTAAGTGTCAAATAATATATAAGTCAAAAGTATTAATCCATATGTGAGAGAGAAAAATTGTATCAAATTTAACAAAGTTAAAAATATTGAAATAGATAAAAGGAGAGCTTTGAACTTTACCCATAAGTGTATATATATATATAGCAAGGAGAGTTTGTGATAGAATCCTCTTATAAAATTCCCAAATAATATTGGCCAAGTTAGGAAGGACACCCTAATAAACAAGATATTTCTTATAAATATTAATCCTATTATTGTTTGTTTATGTTCTAGGTTATTTTTTGGTTGTGAATTTTGATAAGATTTTAGGTCTTTTTTAATTGAAGCTTAACAATACTTTTAATATTCTAGATTAGAGATTATGTTATATGGCTAAAAGTCATAATTCTATCAATTTGATATCTTCTTTATCACTATCATGATGAACTAAGATAAAATTATTTCCATAAAATATGAAGTTATCATAAGAGAATCAAAATGATAGTCATTATGGTACCCAAAAATTGAATAAAATTCAAAATATAGAAACTTAGAGGATAGTTGCATGCCATATGATCATAGTTATTAGACATTGGATACTTATACTACTCACTTCATTGTTCATAGTTTATTAATAATCAAATGAAGAATGCAAAGAATTAATTCTTTATAATATAGTTATAGAATAGGAGTAAAGGCAAATGAACCTCTCTCTAAATTTAAGGAAGATAACATCATTAATTAATTTCTCTATCAAATTTAAATGAGTAATGCATTTAGTGTTTATAAGTTTAGCTAGAGCAATTGTCTTATTATTCTTCATTAAAGTTTCATTAGAAGCCATTTAATTTAAAGGATAATTTAAAGATGATTTTTTTTTGATAAAAAACATGTTTAATTCACCCAATCCAATATTCAATTCAAAATTCTTAAACTTGTCTATAAAAATTAGAATTTAAGCACAAGATAATCTAGAGATAATAGTTATAGCCACATCCACTTGCAAAAATTAATGAACTATCTAAAGCAATCAGTGTCATCTATTAAATAGAACAAGTTGTTAATGATTGAAGTTGATGAAGAAAGACATTTCATAATTTTTCAAATGACAACCTTTAATAACATAAAAGCTATGAACAAAAAGCTCTTTAGGCATTTACATACATACCACATAATTTATATATATTTATATATCAATATGTAAAGTTTGATATTTTCATGCATAACACTTAAATCATCAAGATCACAATAAAAATAGTACTACTATTACCTTCTTAAAAGTTAGAACACATTTTATACATTAGTAAAGTGTTAAAAATGTAAATATAAAGCATTGACTGTTAGATGTGTAAATGTAAAGAATTGTGTGATATTTATGTAAAACTTTCAAAATTATAGTACAATTTCTATCATATTATAGCAATATATATAATAATAATAATATGTTTATTAAAATTGAAGCAATCAAGCAAGCAAGGTAATGGCCAAAAACCATAATCTCACCAAAAAAAGAAATCAAGAAAAGTCACATTCATGAGAAGCTTGTTAAAAAAACTATCATAAATCAACATATGGTGAAATAAAAAATTGACAAATTTGGTTTTTAAAAATGTTAAAGATGCTATTTTGTAGATAAATCTTAAACTCATCTTATCTCAATTTCTTTTCATATTCATAGTTGTTCTCATTCATTACCAATGACCATGCATGTATAATCTATACAGGGCATGAATTGGTAAGGTATGATGGCCTTCGTCTAATAATCGGAATCTATCGCATAGTCTTTTTGCTTTTACGATAGCATAGAAGGAATAGTGTCTCCAGTCCATACACAAGAGAAAACTTCAGCACACAATCCTTCGCACTAGCATATGATCTCAGTTCACCTGTCGCATCTGCCTACTTCAATTGCCAACGAGTGGCTGGCTCTGGTGGTTGAAGATTCTTCTCATAATGAAAATGAACTATATATGTATATATATATAAGCACTTGAGACCATAATATGCATATCAATCCACTAATCAACACTATTATATAGTCATTTATAGTGTTATATACTTATGTCAACTACTTTCAAGATAAACTTTTGAAGCATTCTATCATCATCAACTCTATTATCTAATTATATTTGTATCTCGAACACTATTGTAATCAATATTATATAGACATTATAGAATATATTTACATGTATACTTTAGTGTGTTTTATTCAGTTATATATGATCCAAGACTAAGTAATTTATTGCCTCAAAGCTAAGTTATTATTTATTTAAGGAAGAAATCTCCAATATTTGTACTATGTCAGTTCAAGGTTAGTTCAAATATAAGATTTGCGTTAAATCAATTGTATATATAAAGTGTGCATCATAAGGTTAACTACAAATAATAAATTTATGAGAAACCAAAGAAAATCATTGTAATTGCATCCTTTGAAATTCATGATTGAAACCTCTAAATTAGAAATCAAATATTATATTGCTTAACCTATAGTTCTTTAATGCATTCTAATTTAAATTGTTAGAAATATCATAATGATTTAAATTAGACTGTTTAATTTTTACCCAATTTAAGGGTTGAATTATTTTCATATTTATGTATATTGCTTCTTTGCATTGTGAAATCATTATATTGCTTGCCAAAATGATGTAAAATCTTAAGGTATGATGTGAAGGTCGCTTATTAATGTTGGGGTAAGTATATTATTTAATATATTTCAGATGTTGCACCATTTGAAATTATAGAAATGAAAAGTTTTGTATAAATGAATAATGTATATTTATCATAACAATGAAATTATGGTTCATTTAAATGAAATTATGTGTTATTGTACCTGATGATAATAGAGGAATAGTTCAAGAAAAATTTTAATTATGGAGGTTCATCTTAAAGTCTAAAGGCTTTCATTTGAGTATATCCAAAATTAAATATATGGAGTGTAATTTTAGTAGCAATAGATCTAGTGGTGGGGTTGTGACAATGGGTGATCAAGTCATTAAAAAGAGCAAATATTCTATATATCTTAGATTTACTGCTTAAAGTGATAATGAAATAGATGAGGATGTTATTAGTGGAATTTAAGTTGGATGGTTGAAGTGGAGAAATGCATTAGACTTGCTGTGTGATAGAAAAGTATCACTCAGAGTTAAGAAAAAAATTTATAAGATCGTGGTGAGACCTGGAATGCTTTATGATGAATACTGTTGGTTTGTAAAAGAGAAGCATAAAATTAACTTAAGTGTTGCAGAGATGAGGATGCTCAGGTTGATGAGCGGTTTTACACTTTGAGACAAAATGTAAAACAAATATATTTGTGAAAAGGTTGTAGCATATAAGATTAGAGGATCGCCTTAGATGGTTTGGTGACATAAAACACAAGCCATCTGATGACACAGTCAGGAGAGTAGATGTATTAGATTCAGTCTACGTTTTGAAAGATAAAGGTATACCTAAAATTACTTGGTTAGAAAGTATACAAAATGATCTTAATTTATTAGAATTAAATAAGAATATGACATTTAATTTTAAAAAAAGAATTCTTTTAACAAACTCTGTATTGGGACAAAGTATTATTATTGATTTTATTATCTCAGCTTAAGTGATTATTCATTCATCATTAAAATATAAACCATCCGACTATCCAACAAATATTCCCGCACTGAAGAGCAGTGGGAAGGATGACTATAGACTTAGCTGAATATGCTGCAAAGTGGGATTGGTTTCTATATTTTGTAAGCTTTAAAGTTCATCCCATTTAGCCAAATATGGCAGTGCTTCACATGCAGCACATATTCTTCACTTATCCTTCAAATTTTATATAGTGGAGGTATCAGCTTGTCTACAGTAAAATAGCATGGAATACGAGGGCAAAAATGGTAATCATTAGAACATTGTTTTTTTAATATTATTTAATTCCAAAAAAATATTTTTGAGATAAAAGTTATTTTAATGTCAAAATCTTGAATGTTGAAGAGACGTCAATGTTTTCAAACTTATTTCACATCCGAACTAAAATTTTAGGGATGCTCTAATCCATATAAAGCTGAATCAATCTTTGAAATGAAGTAAAAATAAATTCAATCTTATCTACAGTGTGTAAAAGACATATTTGGCAGTAGAGTTAGTTTCCTTTTTTTGGGTATATAATAGAAGTTTAAAGAAACATTGAACTTTTTATGTAAACTGCTTGGAACAAGAAAAAATATAGAGCATAACATAGTTGAAATAAATTGTTATATAAGCAAAAATACATAAGTAAATTCTTGTCCTTTATGGAGAAGAGAATTACAAAATATAAATTGTTAGATTGACCTCTTATGATGAGAATACCGAAGAGGTTATGAATGGTGATAACGACGATTAAGAGATGAATGGTAGTCGATAGATGCCAATGTCATTGATGGATGGTCATAAGGTTTAAAACTGTATAATTGGATATTATGGCATTTTTTATTAATATTGTGAGACGTAAACCTTAGGATCAAGCAATTGCATAGGGTAAGAAGATTTATAATATCAAACTACAAAGCAAAATAATATATTAATATCATAACATATTGATATATTAAAAGGGGATTTACATACATACCACACAATTCTTATATATTTGTGTATCAAACACTCAAACTTCAATGTTTACATATATAACACTTCAATCTTTAAGATCACATCAAAAATATCATCATCACTCACTTTTTAAAAGTGAAATGTATCTTTTTAAGTATAGGAAAGTGTTAGATAAGTAAATGTCTAACTTAAATATTAGATATGTAAATAAATAAGAATTGTGTGGTATATATGCAAACTTTCCTATATTAAAATATAGTACATTAACATTATAATTAGTACGGAATAACAAATTGTGTATAGTATCAAGTAATATGTTAATAATATGATATCAAATCATGAAATAAGAAGTGTTATACAAACATCAAAGTAATTTACGAGAAGAACGGGTGAAATACCAATTTAAAAAAAGTTTAACACAATATTTTTCTCTCCTTTACTCTTATTATTGAACATCGAATTAAAAACATCGAAAGAAACATAAGAAGATGCGATAGCGAGCACTAGGGGTGTATATGAGTCAAGTCAAGCACGAGTCATAGTGAGCTCAACCTCGACTTGTCTATTTATTCTCAAGCTCGAGAACTCGTCTTGATTCGCGAGAAAAATAGTGGGAACACCTAGAGAAGGCATCACCAAGTAGTTTCAATGGGTGTTCTCTGGGATAGGAATTGAGATAATAGAAGTAAAAATATATATAAACAATAAACTCTAAAAAAACTATAAAAGGATATAGCTTATAGAATTTAAAACCAAAAAAAGTATTATCATAACTTTTTTTTCTTTTTAAAAATAAGTGTTATAAGTAGGAGTTATTAGGTGATATGCATTAGTCTTTGTAATTTTAAGTTTCATAAAAAAGAAGCAACATAATAGTCTTTTAAACAGCAATTGTAACCTTACCCTTCACCCCTACAACAATGACAATATATAAATAGAGTCTGCTTGCAAGTCAGTGAGTCGAGCCTCGTTAAGCTCGAGCTTGTTTATTAATATACAAGCTTGAGCTTAAGCTTATGTCTGGCTCAAGAGCTTATAATTGGACCAAGCTCAAGCCATCTGATGAGCCTGCTCGGCTCACATACACCCCTAGATGGCTTCATGCATGAGGAGCAAAGAGGACACGAGAGAAGAGGTGCTTGGGTAATGTATATCCCAAGATCAATCGCAAGCATATTAAAGCACATGTTATTAGGATAATTAAAGCCTATATTTAAATTTTCAAAAAAACTTAAATGTAAGCACAATCCTCACTAATACTAAGGTGAAGTGCCTTAGTGTGCACCTCATATCATATGAGGTTTACACCATATATAGCATAGATGAGGTGTAAGCAGCATTGTGATTTTTTTTTTTCAAAAAGCACTGAGTTGGATTTTTATACGCAATCTTAAACAATGATACATAAGAGATACTTTTTAGATGATGACAATGATGTTACAAATGTTAAGCAATAATGATAGGGTGATGATGATCAGGTGACAACAATTAAGCTACTATAATCAAACTATAGTGATCAGGTAATGATTGTTGGGCAATAGGATTAGGCTCTTTCAAAAGAATAGAACTCTGAATTTATTAAGATCTCTAGCTTTTCTAAATTATAGGTCTTTTTTTCTTTGACAAATGGAGGTCTAATTAAAATTTTTGAATTAGTAATTTTAGTTAAAATCTTCAAATACTTGATCAAATAGCCCATATTAATTCTCTTAATTGTAGACTATTTTTTGTATTTAATTGAATTAATAACATCATAATTAGTGATCTTGAGCTTTTAGCTTCCTTTCATCAATACGCTTGCTTTAGTGTTATAAAATTTTTAATTATATTTTAAATGCTTAATTTAGGCATATTTTGACTCAAATCAAAACAATTTTAGCATCTTTTGGTGGTATGATTTAAAGATTTATTTCAAATATAAATTTGTTGAATTTAGAGTTTAAATGGCCCTTTAGTCAAAAATGAAAGTTTTTTATTCATATACTTACATCAAGATTTACATATAAAAATTGTAACAATTATCTCCCTATTTTGAATATCCAAATTTTGAGTCAAAAATTAATGTCATATATAAAACATGTGCTATGAAAATCCTAACTGTAGAGCTCCTAATAGATATCCAACATTTGAAATTTCTTTTATGTTTCCATTCTTAAAATGTCAACCAAATCAAACCTTTGGGTTTATTTCATTTTTCCATCTTATTCTATCCTATGCAAAAAATATTTTTTTGGTTATCATTTCTTATTGATGGCTCAAAAATCATTTACTATCAATATAGTCTTCAATAGTAGCTTCTTCATCAACACTCTTGTTGACAATTGACTCCACCTAAAATTGAGGTTTCTTATTTTGGTTTTTATTCTGAGTGATGATAGTTTGCTTTAATTAAACTATTAGTAACTCATTTTTATTACACCACATTTTTTTCTTTTTTTATTTAATGCAACATGATTTATAGATTTTTATACCATCAAACCTATAACAAAATGCATTTTAGTGATTGTTTAATATTTAAAATTCTCTACTCATTGAAACTGTATATAATCTCTTATGAAAATGAAGCTTTGCATTGAAAAAAATTGGAGCTTTCCATTGTAAAAAAAATTGCTACATCCAATTGATGACCATACAACCTTAAAAAATCTCAAAACATTTCGTACCATTGTTGACCTTCGCATATGCTACACAAGTCGAATCGAGCCTATAAAGTGAATTCGATCGACTTCAGATGCTTTAGAGCACAAATCAGAGCTGAGATGCGCTGAACATCACCGAAATCAGTCCAAATAACCTCCAATCAACGAACATACTTCGTTATCGCATTCAGAATATCAAAATTGGTCAAAATATAAATATTGCATAATCTAAAGATCAAGCGATCGAGTTAACAATGTGCCAATGCGCATATCAAAGTCGGGAAACTGTGATGATCTCCAAATGACCTTCGTTCATGAAATTGATTATGTCGTTAGCTTCAAAACATCAAAAACTACTAAATGAGATTGTCCACACTCAATTCAGATGAGTTTGTGCAAATGTCAAAAGATCAGAAGTGATAGCACACAAATCGAAGCTGAAATACAACGGATGTCACCAAAATTAACCCAAATAATCTCTGATTGATGAACGGACTTTGTCATCGCATTCAGAATATCAAAACTAGTCAGAATATAAATATTGTACAACTTGATGATCAACTGAGCAAGCGATTGAGTAATCAATGCGCTTGCACACATATCGAGGTCAGGAGGTGCCAATGTAAACCAAGCAACCTCTGTTCATAAAATTGATTGTGTCGTTTGCCTCAAAACATCAAAATCTATCAAGTATTGCTCTCATGCAATTCAGACATGTCTGCACAAAAATCAAGCGGTCAGAAATGATAACGTAGATTTTGAGCTGAAATTGACCTAATTCGACGCCGACTTGAACCAAACGGCCTCCGATTGAGAAACGAACCATGTTGTTGGGTTTGGAACATTGGAATAACCATGAATTGATATATATATATAAATTATCTAATTATGTTGTTATGAAATTCACATTAAGGTTAATTAAACGCTTGAAAAATCATTTAAAAGGCCCATTTTACTAATTAACCCTAACCTAAATCCCTAAATCCCCCTAAAGATGGTTCGACCCTAATCTCTTCTCTTCATGCACAAGAGTCAGCTCATCCCTCCCCTTCTGTTTGGATCACCAAACTCGAAGGCTCGCTCCCCCTCTTTCGATACTCCACACTCCATGATTCAAACACACGAAATGCACCCTTCAACCTTTCCCTGCTTCCTCCTCCTCAAGAAAATGACGCAAGTCCTCCTCCAACCGATTTCCCCCCTTTTTCTTCTTCCCTTCAAACTAAATAGAAACTCCTCCTCCCACTTCCCTCATCCAAATTGAAAATGCAAGGCCTATCTCTCTCTCTCACTCATTTTTCTCTCCTCTCCAACCACAAGCAAGATAGGTTTACTCCTTCTTCTTCTTCCCTTCCTTCTTCTTCCTCTTCCCTTTCTTCTTCTTTCTTCTCCATTTCTTCCCTCATTTCCTCAATCCAAAAATTCTCTTATTTCATCAATCCAAAATCCTCTCCATTTTCCCTCATTTCACTTGGCTGAAATTCCCTCATTGCTTCATTTCTCAAAGCCGCAAGCATGCACCAAACTCCTTTAATTCACTCATCTTTTCACAAGCGAGGGTATCCGAGAGGCAACTCCATCATTAGGTGGGTTCCTCTCAGTATACCTCCTCGCTTCCTCCTCTAATCAAGTGCACAATCACTGAATTACCCTTCCAGTTCCCTTTGCTGTAACTGGAGAGGAACACCATCATTAGGCGGGTTCTTCTCTTAGTTTTTGGCATCTCTCTTTCCATCTCCTTCCAACCTTTCCTTATGCTGCAGTCGGAGAGGAGCATCGTCATTAGGCGAGTTCTTCTCTCAGTTTCTGGCATCTCCATCTCCGTCTCTTTGTCGATCATTGTAACGCGCAGAAAAATAAGTCTAAACATGTGTGATGTGAATGTGTATATGCATATGCTTGTCTCTTTGCAGGTTTGGAGGCCTCATCGTGCTCATTAGGGTGCGACGAGATGAAAAATTGATTGTGGTATCGTAAGACACGGCTCTCTATGCTCATTAGGCCTACCAAGTAAGCCAACATCTGTTAGATGTCACTCCCCTTAGCCAAAATGCTGCCGAAATTTCATCAAATCTTTTGACTTAGAAAAAAAATTGGATAATAAAAAGAACTGACTTAAGAACACTAAACAAAGAAACCCAATGCTAAATTCAAATTAAAAGCATCAAACAAAAAAGAAAAAAGGGGAGGGAAAAGAACATACAATGGATACAAAAGTAGAACATTAAATCAAAGAAAAAAGAGGTGAAAAGCACTTATAAGATTTATCTAAGCGGAGTTGAAATCCCACTAAAAAATTAACCTTTCTCTTTCAAACACTCTAACTCCTCAAACAAATGGAATGAATTATAAGATCCCCTCTTGGCCTTATTTATAGAAATTGGAGGGAGTAATGAAGGATGAACTCTCATAAAAATAAATTAAGCGAGTCCATGTTCTCGCAAATTTCTCAAATAAAAAGGGAGGGAGAACTAAACAAATCTTAACTGAGATAGGAGGAGTTAAATGTTAAATTCATAAAGGAATTATAACAAAATTTGAAGTCTAGTTGTTCCTTAAATATGAGACTTAATATGTAGTTAGGGATGTTGGAGTTGATGTGAATGTTTATTATTGGTTAAAAATGAGGCCTGATCTCCGAAGAAATAGGAATCTTGATTGATGATCAAATCAAAGCACAAAAGAGCCTCTTGGAATTAAGATACACTCTTCAAACATATTCAAATAAATTGAAGAAAATTAAAGAATTTATCAGAGACTTTCCATGAGATTCCATGATTACTAATAAGCATAAGCGATGAATCCGTGGAAAATATTTGAAGTGTATTCGTCGCCTTATTAAATACTCGAATTATATCAAGATAGACCAATTTACAACACCTTCAATGCCACCGAATTCGCAACACATCATACAAGCGAACGGAAGACGTTAATTAAGGCATTCTCAAATACACTTGCATGAGCCCCGATACTATGCTAAATGCTTAAATTTATTGTTTGAGGATGTTGCACAAGTTGTTTCAATTTCTAAAAATATATGAGAAGCTAATTCTGTCATGTGATAGTAGATCTGAATTTCTATTATGAGCTAAATAGAGTCGATAAAATCTAAAGTTCTTAAGTATATTTGAGTCAATCAATTAACTATCCCGATGATGGCTGTGTTGAATGATAATTTCAACCATAGGGGATACTTCCATAATAATGTGATTCTAATTTCAAATCAAATTAACTTAAATCAAATATCAATCTAAAAACTATATAAATTAAATTTAATCATTAAAAGCTTAAAGCAAAACTCAATATATTCACCTTCCGAAATTATTTTTTGAAGGTGATAGATTAAGAAAACTCTAACTCATAAAGAAACCAATGTCAAATAAAGTATTATGCTATGTTCACTCTCAATCAATCTCATGCTAGTAAGGACATGGCCCGTGTCTTCTAAATATGTGGCTTGGCCATAGCTCTATAGATGCGATTTAACTAGAGTCCTCTCATTGGTGGTTTGGCTAAGGCTCCATTATATTGATCATGGCGTAGAGTATGCTCTCCAATGGCTCTGCCCCTTTGAGTTATGAATCATAAGGTATACTTGATAGGGAAAACAACCCTCTGTTAGCTAAGGTAGACTTAAGATTGTCTCCTTAGATAAACATCACCCTAGGTCTACAAAAATTTCTTGGATGACGTAACTCATGTGTTACTGATAAGAATCCTTCGGTTAGGTTGGGTCAACTAGCTCCTCTAACTAAGTAGACTAGGGACCATGATGGCCCAGGATGATAGAACCATTGGATCTAGATCGAACATATCATCATTCTCCCAACCATCTACTTTAAGCTAATGATAATGAATTTCATAAATTTCAAAGGGTAATTAACATGCTTAATCCATACCTTAACCTAAGTAACATATAAAAATCATCTAATCACACAAAAACTAAACTAAAATAACCAACATATGTGGCAATGGGCTAGGAATAGCAAACTCACCTCACATTTCTCAAATTAAATCAAACTCAAAACAAAAATCAAACCTTCTTTAAAAATAATTTGATTTGTTTTAAGCTTTTTTATTTCATAAGATTATCTTTAGGAATTAATTAGGGTGAATTTGTTTACATGCTTTCATCATTCTAGATCCTTCCTAACATGCTAAATGTGTATGTTATATGGGTTTCATGCATTCATCCTTTTCAAAAATAAAAATGAAAGTGAAATGTTTCTTTTATGTCAAATTACATATTTTGGCTAAAATAGGAACATGAGTGGCTATTATCACTATTAAATCCAAATTATTTTTAAAAATATATGAATCAATTACCAAAATTGAAAGTGTGTTACTTATATTTTATTTATAAGCATGCATGTGAGTAAAATATAAGGATGTGCTTAGGGTAGTTTTCCTTCCCCCCTCTTTTAGTATAGTTTTGAATAGGATTTGGTAAAGTGTTTAGTTCTTTTGAAAAGAACCTAAAACTTTCCTAATTTTATTTCCTATTCATTTCTATGCCATTTACTTAAGAAGGATATCTACACTTGTACATATACATTACATAAACAAAATAAATCAACCAGTACAAACTTTTGCATTTTTCTTTTTCATTTATTTCTTTGGTACTATGCTTATAATTAAGGAAAGTGGTATATTAGTTTGAACAACTCGGAGGTTGCGAGGCTTTAAGTAGCCTTAAGTAGGTCTTGTACCTTACACCCATGGTTAACAATGGCGTCGTACTCACTTATGTCTTTCATATATTCATGTGTGCATATAAAAATTGAATAAGAAACTCATTTTTTACTTAATGAAAATCATGCATCATATGCATTCAAATTTTCTTAAGTAATTCACTTAGCATTCATCATAAAGTATGCTAAACATTTCTATTTGTATGTATAGATATGCTTAGGATTCATTCATATGCATGTTTTACATGTTGGGAAAGAAATGAAGTGATGTATGTTTTGTGAATTTAGTTCACTTTACTTAATCTTAAACTGCCTTTATTTTTTAATAGGTTTGTTTAGAATTGATATAAACTTAAGATTAATTAAAACACGTAAAAAAAATTCACTAAACAAAACTAACCATGAATCCAGTTTAGAAATTAATTAAGGTAGGGAAGGAAAGAGAAGTTCTCTTCTCTTTTCCATCTCTTTAAAACCTAGTAATTAATTGTAGGATTCATTTAAACCAAAGCAAAAAACAAAATAAAATTAACCCAAATCAACTAAACACTTAAATGAAACCACCCATCTAAGTTGAACATCTTCACACTTAGAAAATCCAAACCTTAAAATCATAGCTAAGCATACCACACAAACCATCTAAAGCACACACATTAGGTAAGTCACCACTTCTAGCTTTAGGTCAGGGCGATGCATGATTTAATGTTTTCTTTTATTTTGTGATGTATATTTTAGTCTGGATGTTAGGGTGAATGTGCGTAGAATGAAAGGTAGAATGATTTAGTTTAATCATTGTTTTTTGTAGGGGATTGTGCTTAAGGGGTGTTATAATAAAAATATAACTGCTTTTGCTGTGCAGGTGCTTATACCCCTAAGTATAATCCAATAGACCAGGTGGACTTATTTACCCATGTGTTGGGTGCTAAGTCCAATATACATGCTTGAGATTTGTATGGTTTGTTTAGCTAATCTCTATTTTGCAGGTGTTAGTTAGATTAACTTTTTCTTTTCATGTAATTTTTTGTAATTAGGATTCTGGAATGAATGTTATGGGGATTATGATGAGCATTGGTCATAAGATTACATCTTATTTATCATGTGAAGCCTTTGGAGCAACCACCTTTCAACCATCCAAAAGAAGGAACCAAAGAAGAAAAGGAAAATTAAGAAAGAAGAAAACAAGAAAAAAAGATTGAAGAACCCCATAACATGAATTTCCTTGCTTAATTGTAAATTAATTTGTTTGTAATCTGGGTTGTATAAGGGTGGAGCTCATCAATTTATTTTGGGTTTGTGGGTGCGACCAAATGGCCTTTTATTCTTTTACGTTAGCTTTATAAAATTGTGTGATATTTTGTTTAGCTTGTGCATTAAGATGGTATGTTTTCCTAGTTTTTTTTCTTGCTTTGATGTATGTCCTGGATGATGATTAGGCTCTTAGGGAAAAATAAATCTTTTACCAAATTAATCAATTCAAAATTAAATCAATAACTCATAACCTCATTTAACGCCTAAGTTAAAATCAACATAAAAGAATTAATAACCCCTTAGCTAGATGAGTATTTCTTTTATAACATCATGCACAAAAGCATATTGTTACACTCTTGATTGGAGGGCTTCTACCTTTGCCAGAAAAATTTGGCTTGACTTTTGAGAGCCATTGTGGAAACACACCTCTTCCCTTCTCGCTAATTTTGGTCAATAATCTTACTTCTCATGCATTAGGCATATAAATTCCATAAGCCTGAGTCAAATGATTATCCAAAAATAAAATAACATGTAATATGTTTGCTTTAAATTTAGGTCATTTAACATACCCTTATATGATCTAGTCTCTTAGGAGTGAGTTTAAGGACTTAGTCTCTTTCTAAATAATTAATAGCCTAGCTATCATGTATAAAGCATATGACTTGCCTACATGAATTTAAAATTGTAGAAGGAGTTAGTCGGCGGCCACACTCAGACAGTTATAAGTCCAAGCAGTCGGATGGTTTGTCCTCTCTTATGGAGGCAAACCAAAAACCTATTTTTTGCCTTAGATTTAAGTCATGCTTTGACCCTCGCCAAAGATCCCTAGACTTAGGTTCTAAGATTATTTCTCCCATCTATGGGCCATAAGCATAAATCCTCACCTCTTAGATATTTCTATAACTTGTATTATGGAATTATAAGCCCTAAACTTCTAATAAAAAGTCAACTCAAATGAGTAATTCAATTTCAAAAATGTAAAGCCCAATCATAGGATAGTTTGAGATGCTCGTTTGGTTTCCTAACATCTTGAACATATCCTACTTATCTTCCTTTGGCTTCGATAATAATTCCCTCTCTTTGATCAATCTCATTTGAACTTTTAAAATAAACTAATTGATAGATAGTCCTACTTATTGAAATCTTTGGAGACAATGATCATTTACCTTAATCAATAGTATTCCTAAGGGATCTCATTCCTTAGGATGTAATTAACTATGGGGGCTTGCCCTTGTAGGGAATTTAATGAACTTAGTTTAAAATAAACCCTACTTTAATTTTCCATGTAAAATAGGGAAGAATCTTTGGTACACATGCAAACCCATTATCCTTAGGAGTCCTTGTTGAGGTGATTAAGTCCATTATAGGGTGATGACTTCTATCTTTCGAAATAGTACACCTCTCCTCAATGTCGTACCCGATCACCCTCAATAAGAATATTTGTGGATCTACTTGGTGTCAAAAATTTATAAAAAGGAGATATATACATATATTTCTATGTTCATTTTATCCCACATAGAGTGAACATGGAAGTATATATTTTATTCTTTAGAAATTAATACATATACAAAATTTCACCACAAAGTTTTCTAGCGACTCCACTAGAGAGGGTTCCTCTCTCCATCTTTAGTAAATGATCATTGTCTCCAACTATCGATAGTGGGTTCGTACTTTGGTATGAATCCAAGACTATCTTTCGTTCCATTGGCACTTAGCTTATTTCATCCTTAAGTTAAGCTAGCCAACATCTTTTGGTTTTAGGACCTCACCCCGTGTTGGTCTTAAAACCCCCGTTGGATTCTCCAATGGGTAAAAATAAAATGATCTAATAAAAAAAAATATTTAAAGACTTCCCCCTTATCATTTCTATAGTAAGGAAAGGTTCATTCTAAAATAATAAAGACAAAATAAATCCTTTATCAAAAAAATCATGCTTTCCAAAAAGCACTCTTTCAAAAATGCACATAATAAAATATTTTACACAAAAGTTTTCCTAAATCACCTTCATTTAACAATCTTTATGATTGTTAATATGTAAGATCATCTTTTCAAAAAAAAAAAGATTCCAATAATTACATTTTTCTAATAATACAAATGAGTTTCTTCACTCAATTCTTTTGGTGAAGACCTCATTCTCAAAAATAAAATTTCAACAATCATATTTTCAAAAAGCATAAAATTTGAAGATGGGCCTTTCCCTTCAATACATCCAAATGTGTTGAATGGATATTACCTCTTCAAGAAAATCATAACTTTGAACTTCCACTTAACACATTCCACATTTGTTAGGTTGGGATTTTCATATTTTTGAAAAGCACATATGAATGTCTCCATCCAATATACCCACACTTATTGGGTGGAGGTCTCATTTTCAAACAAAATCAAAAATAAATTTTCAAAAAACACATATGAACCTTTCCATTCAATATACCCATACTTATTGAATGGAAGTTTCATTTTGAAATAAAACTAATTTTTTTTCAAAACACATATGAATATCTCCAATCAATATACCCAAATTTATTGAATGAAAATTTCATTTCCAAATAAAATGACATCACTTTGAAATCTCTCTTGACTTCATTTCCCTCCATCTTAAACATAGGACTTCTCTTAGACTCTAAGAGTTCCTTAGTCTTAAGACACATCTAGTGATTAGGTGGACACTCAACCTAGTCCTAGAGACTTAGAAGAGTTAGTCATAGGAATAGGTCATGTCTTAAGGGTGTTAGGAAAATTTTCTGACCTTTAGCTTAAACCATTCCCCTCTTTCCTCCTTTCAAGTCAATCTACAAATCAATCTTATTTGATTTTCTCCAAATCCAAATCAACTCCATGATTGAAATCCATGATTGAAGTCCATGATTGAAACCCATGATCAAAATCCATCAAAATTCCTAAGTCCAAATTTTCCTAAGTCCTTAATCTCCTCTTAAGTTTAGCCAAAATCATGATAAAAAAAATCAAATATTTGAGATTTTCTCATAATCCAATTATATTCTAATTTATATTCACATATATAAATGAAATATAAATTCAAACCAATCAAACTAAACCCAAAATTCCAAATCAATTCATAAAATTTTCTAAGTCTCTTAATTTTCCATTAATGGACTTAGCCAAAATCAACTCTAAACCAATTCAAACTCATGGGATTTTCTCAAAACTCATTTATATTCTCATTTATATTCACATATATAAATGAAACATAAATATAAATCAATCAAATCAAACCCTCAAATCAAATTCCAAATCTAAAATTTTCCTAAGTCTTTTAAGTGTTCCATCTTGGACTTAGCCCAAATCATGATCAAACCAAATCCAACTCATGGGATTTTCTCAAAACTCATTTATATTCTCATTTACATTCACATATATGAATGAAATATAAATATAAATCAATCAAATCAAATCCTCAAATTAAATTCCAAATCTAAGATTTTCCTAAGTCCCTTAATTTTTCATTAAAGGTCTTATCCAAAAACTTGATCAAACCATTTCAAATTCATGAGATTTTCTCATAAATCATTTATATCCTCATTTATATTCACATATATAAATAAAATATAAATATAAATCAATCAAACCAAATTCAAAAATTCAAACTCCAAACTCCAAAATTTTCTAAGTCCTTTAAAATTCTTAATGGACTTAGCCTAAATCATGATCAAATCATTTCAAACCCTTGAAATTTTCTCATGATCCATTTTATTCTCATTTATATTCACATATAAATGAAATATAAAATCAAACAATCAAATCCAATTCCAAAATCAAACTCAAATCCACTCAAAATCCAACTTTCAAATCAAAATCTTGAACTTAGCCAAATCAATTTTAAATCAAGAAAACTGATTTTCTCTCATATTCAATAAACCATCAATCATGAGCTCATATATAAATACAAACTTCAATCACTCAATCAAAACCCAAGTCAAAATCAAACCCTAAACTTTCATATTCCTTTGAATATGAAATTGTCAAATGGATCAAGATCCATTTGACTTCAAACCACTTGTAAATAGAATTATATTTCAATCATAAGTTCATATACAAGATCAAGCTCAAAGCTTTGACCAAGCCATTTGACCCACTTGACCCAAAGTGACCTAAAGTATTCTTATGAGCCAAATTATAATCCTAACCAAATTGGATTGAACCAAACTCACCTATGCCTCTCATCATGATCAACAATCATCATGGGATGATCAATCAATCAAATTGGGTCAAACCAAGTCAAACCTAAGGGTTGACCAAGTCAACACACTTACCCAAAATGAAATAGCCAAAATCCACCATAGGCCAAATTGATTGAAACCATTGGTCTAAGTTCACTCACTTATGTTTGAACTTGACCAAGCCAACATTTTAACCTACCCAATTGGCCTTGACCAAGTTGACCCAACTTGACCTAAAAAGTCAAAATGTGTCAAAACTTGATCTAAGCCAAATTGATTGAAACCAATGGGTCAAATTCATTCCAAATTCACTTGTGGAACTTTACAAAGCCTCAATTGGCCAACTAGACCTAACCTAGCCCAATTGACCTTAGACCCAACATGACCTAAAGGGGTCATGTTGAGCCAAATTTGAACTTAACCAAAATCAATTGGAAACAAAGATACCAATCCATTCCATATGACTAACCTAACCTAAACCTACCCTTGACCTAGCCCAAATAGGTCAAATGAGTTAAATAGGTTAGCTTGATCCATTTGACTTAAATGAAGTCATATGAGCCAAATTCAAAACTATACCAAATTGAATCAAACCAAAGTCACCAAAATATTTCAAATGGCCATATGAACTTGACCTAACCCTTGGTTTGACCCAATTTGACCAATTTGTCAAGTTGACCCATTTTGACCTAAATGGGTCAATATGAGCCAAACCCTATCAACTGAATTCCAAATCTCATGAAACTTGGCCAAACTTAGTTTCTTGATGTACCCAACATATCCAGAGTGAAAAATTAGCAAAATGACTATCCTACCCCTAATCTATAGAACAAAGTTTGGCTTAATCCATGGGTAATTTGGTCATACTCTCTTCATATCCACTCGATGCTTTCTAAATAGCTCAAGGGAACCAAATGAAGAGTTTTGCACCCAACCCAATGGGTTTGGATCAGCCCAATTGGCCCCAAGACCAAGCCTGACCCCATGGGTCAAAATGGCTAATTCAAATCCCCCCTTCCACTCAAATTCAAGTTCATGGGAGGTTGGCATTCCACTCAAAGCCTCAAACCGACCATGTACAAACATCTAACTGATCAAATAACCCTCTCATTCTGATTAATTGAATCAAAATAGCATATAAGCTTGCAGGCATCCGATCCTTGAAGAGGGAGATATACTCCCCTAATTGAATTCAAATCCATCAGTCCTCATTTTGATTGAACCTAGGGAAGTCAGAGAAGCAATTCTTAGCCTCCCCAAGCTTCCTAGGGTGAAATCAAACTTCATCTTCTTAGTTTTGCATAGTGTGAAAATAGGGGAGCTCAATTCAATCTTGAACTTCCTTCACACTGAAAACCACCTCAATTCCTCCTACACACTTCTTCTAAGGACCAATCCAGAACACTCAAGCTTCCATTGGAGTTCCCATAGCAAGGAGAAGAGAATTGGATCAAAGCCACAAGGATCTTCAAGTGGTGTTGGTCCATAGCCCACTCAATCCCAAGCCTAGGAACTTCACAGGGCTTCTCCACTAGATGAAGCTACCTCATCGATCTTGGCGAGGTCACCTATGGAACAATTTTGACCACCTAGCATAGGAGGTGTTGGTCCTTTGTGAAGAGAATTCAAGCAAATCCCACCGTTAGATGTGCCGCTCGTTGCCTTTAGATGGTGTGGGTTAAGTTTGGTTTGAATCTAAGCTCAATCGAGCTCGAATATTCCCCTAGATCATGGATCACTGAGATAATTCCCACATTTATAATTTCTTTTATCCCTTAAGCTGGGAGATCTCAGCCATCCGATCTTTGATGGACAGAGATCAAAGCATCCTCCATCAATTTGGATTTGGCATTAGTGGGATGCTCACCACATGTAAAGTGTAATGACCACCCATGCATCACGTGAGCTAAAGGATTAGTTAAGATTTCTTTAATTAATTCTTATTAATCTAGGGATCTTCTAAAATTCACAACTCTCTCAATAAAACTCAAAAAATATGAAATAAAATCCTATGGAAAGATAATTCAACCTAGAATATTTTAAAATTAATTTCAAGGGATTTTCAATTATTCTTTTCTCTAATTTTGGATTCTATTGGAAACTTCATTTTTCTAATTACCTTTTAATTCAATCTCTGATTAATCCTAAACTTTTTAGGTATATTTTAGGGGATGACTTCTGTCTCCCCTAAATTTCTTGGGATTTATTGAAAGCTTAATTAGGAGAATTGCATATGGGTTTCCTAATTACTCCCTTAACCTAGTTAAGCATAATTAGAGTGTGATTAGTGGTTTTAATCAATTATTAGGGTTGATTAAGGTCAGATTTTGCCTCCCTTTTTTCTTTCCTTAATCTTCTCTTAATTAAGGGTTAATTCATTAATTATCCCCTTAATTAAATTCTAAAAATTCTAAGAAAAACTTCTAGAACTTATTTAATCTACTTTAGATAGATGCTTGGGTGTTTAATAGCCTAAGTTCAATTAAGAAAATCAAAACCCAATTCATATGTATGAAATGGTGTTTTGAAATTACTTAAGCTAAACCTCTTAGCTTAATTAATTATTAATTGTGAGCCAAATTACATTAGACCTTTTTCTTATTAGGTGCATTGCAAATTTCAATTCCTTGTGAGTTTTTTTGTCATTTCATTGGTTCATGATTATTTGGTTAATTATTCTAAGGTGGTGCAGATAAGGGTTAATAAAGTTACTTAATTCACACCGTAACCTAATTAAGACATAAAAATGGATCAAATTATCTAAAAATTAAACAAAAATATAAAACACATGTGGGAATGGGTTAGGAACAGAAACTCAACTCACCAATTTAAAATTAAATCAAACTTCAAACTAAACAAAAATCACATTGAATACACTTTGATTTGTTTTAAACTTTCTTATTATATGAGAATGTCTTTAGTATTTAAATAAAGTGAGTTTGTTTACATGCTTTCATTACTTTGAGTCTTTCCCAACATGTTAAATTTGTATGTCATGTGGTTTCATGCATTCATATTTTCAAATTCAAGTTTAAAAATGAAATTATTTACTTTATGTCAAATTTGCATGTGTTGGCTAAAGTAGAAATATGAGTGGCTATTATCACTACTAAATTCAAATTATTTTCAAAAAATATATAAATCAAATATCAAATCTGAAAGTATGCTACTTATATTTTAATTATGAGCTTGCATGTGAAAGATTATAAAGGTATGCTTAGCATAAGTTTCCTTTCTCTCTTATGTTGGTATAGTTTTGAATAGAATTTGGTGAGATATATGGTTCATTTGAAAAGGACCTAGCACTCACCTAATTCCATATCCTATTCATCCCTATGCTATCACCTAAGAGGGGCTACCTATACTTGCATACATAAATTGCATAAATAAAAATGAATCCATTAATACAACTTTTGCATTCTTCTTTTCCATTTCATTTCTTTTATACACATGTTTGTATTTAAGGAAAGTGATATATTAATCTAGACAACCCCGAGGTTGCGAGGCTTTAAGTATCCCTAAGTAGGTCTTGTACCTTACACCTCTGGTTAATAATGGTGCTGTATTCACTTATGCCTTTCTTACTTTCATGTGTATATGAAAATTTGGATAAAGAAACCCCTTTCTACATAAGAAAAATCATGCATATTCAACTTCCAAATTTCCTTAAATGGATTACTTAGCATGCATCATAAAGTATGTTAAATATTCTCATTTGTATGTATAGATATGTTTAGTATCCATCCATATGCATGTTATATATGTTGGGAAATAAATGAAGTAATGTGTGCTATGTGAATTTTGATTCATTTTACTTAATCTTAAAATGCCTTTCTTTTTGAATAGGTTTGTTTAGAGTTTATCTAAACTTAAGATTAATTAAAAGATTTAATCAAAACATTCACCTAAATAAAACTAAAATGTGAATCTACTTTAGAAATTACTTAGGAGAAGGAAAGAGAAGTTCTCTCTCTTTCCCTCCCTTCATAACTTAATAATTAATTGTAGGATTCACTTGAACCTAATCAAAACATGAAATAAAATCAACCCAAAATAATTAAATAACTTAAATGAAACCCTCCTCTAAGTTGAACATATTTTCACACTTAGAAAATTTGAACATAAAACTATAGCTAAGCATACCACACAAACCTTCAGAGCACACACATTAACCTAAGTCACCACTTATAGCTTTAGGTTAGGCCGGTGCATGGTTTGATGTTTTATTTTATTTTGTAATATATATTTAGACTAGATATTAAGGTGTATGCCCATAGAATGAATGGTAGGATGCTCTTAGTCTAACTATTCTTTTCTGCAAGGGATTATGCTTAAGGGGTGTTATCATGAATAAAAATATAAATACTTTTGCTTGTAGGTGCTTTATACCCCTAAGCATAATCCAGGTGGACTTAGTCACCCATGTGTGGGGTGATAAGTCCAATACACATGCTTGGAGTTGTGTGGTTTATTTTAGCTAACCTTTATTTTACAGGTGTTAGTTAGATTTCCACTTTTCCTTTTCATGTAAATTTATGCAATTAGATTTTGGAATGATTGTTATGGGGATTAGGATGAGCATTGGTCATAAGATCCTATCTTATGCACCATGTAAAGCCTTGGAGCATCTACCTTCCAACCAACCAAAGAAGGAACCAAAGAAGAAAGAATAAAAGAGGAAGAAAGAAGAAAAGAAGAAAGAAGAATAAAGCTTGAAGTCCCCCATAACAATGAATTCCTTGCTTAATTGTAATTTAATTCATTTGTAATCCGAGTTGTATAAGGGTAGAGCTCGGCTACCCACATTTGATATTTCGAGTTTGTGTGGTGCCCACCATAATGGCCTTTATTCTTTTGTTATTAGCTTTATAAATTGATTGATGATTTGTTTAGCTTTTGCATTAAGTGGAATTATTTTCCTAGTTTCTTCCTTTCTTTATGTATGGCCTGGATGCGGATTATGCTCTTTAGGGAAAAATAAATCTTTTACCCAACCTAACAACTCATAACCTCACCTAAAGCTTAGGTCTAGAATCAAGATAAAAGAATTAGCAACCCCTTAGTTGGATGAGCATTTCTTTTACAATATCATGCACAAATGCATCTTATTTCACTCTTGATTGGAGGTCTTCCACCTTTTCCAAAGAAACTTGGCTTGACCTTTGAGAGCCGTGATGGAAACTCACCTCCTTCCTTCTAGTTGATTTTGGTCATTAACTTTATTTCTCATGCATTAGTCATATGAATCCTACTAGCTTGAGTCAAAATAATTTTCTAAAATGAAAATAAAATGAAATTTGAATTGCATTAGATTTAGGTCATTTGAAGGATATCCATTTACATGATCTAGTCTCTTTAGTGAGTGAGTTTAAGGACTTAGTCTCTTTCTAAATAAATAACAACCTAGCTATCTTGCATAAGCATAATGGCTTGCCTACATGTATTTAAAATCATAGGAGTTAGTTGTACCACCCCTGTGGTTGTAAGTCCAAGCTGGTTTGTCCTCTCTTATGAGATAAACCAAATACCCATTTTTTCCTTAGATTTAGTTATGCTTTTGCCCTGCAAAGCTCCCTAGATTTAGGTTATGAGGTTGCTTCTCCCATTTATAAGCATAAGCATAATTCCTCACCTCTTAGCATTTCCTTAATCTTGTGTTAAGGAATCATAAGTCCTAAATTTCTAATGAAAAATGCAACTCAAACAAACTAAATCAATTTAAAAAATTTAAAGCCCAACCATATGATAGTTTGAGATGCTCGCTAGGTTTCCTAGCAACATAAGCATCTCGTACTGATCTTCCATTTTGGCTTCGATAATAACTCCCCCCTCTTTGATCAATCCCATTTGATCCTCAAAAATAAACCAATCGATTGATAGTCATTTCCTATTGAAATCTTTTGAAGATAATGATCATTTACCTTAATCGAGAGTTTTCCTAAGGAATCTCCATTCCTTAGGATGTAATTAACTATGGGGGCTTGCCCCTGTAGGGAACTTAATGAACCCAATTTAAAATAAACTCTGCTTTACTTTTTCATGTAAAGTAAGGGAAGAATCTATGGTAAATTTGCATACCCATCATCCTTAGGAGTCCTTATTGAGGTAGGTCCATTAAAGAGTGACTTCTATCTTTGAGATAGTACACTATTTCCTTGATGATGTACTTGATCACCTGAATAAGTACATCTGTGGATCTGCATGGCATCCTAAAAAGATGAATTTCTATATGCTTGCCTCTTTCATTTCTCCCCACAGATTTGAAGGTGACTCCATCCTATAGAAAATTTTCTCCACAAATTTTTCTGGCGACTCTGCTGGGGATGGTTCCTCTCTCCATCTTTGGTAAATGATCATTGTCTTTGAGTATTGATAGTGGGTTTGTACTTTGGTATGAGTCCAAGACTATCCTTCTTTCCGTTGGCACTTAGCTCATTCTTATGTTGAGTTAGCCAACATCTTTAGATTTTAGGACCGCATTCCTTGTTGGTCTTAAAACTTGTTCCTCCAATGGGTAAAATAAAAGATCTAAATCAAAAGAAACATCTTAAAGACTTCCTCCTTATCATTTTATGATAAGAAAAGGTTCATTCTAAAATAAAAAAATAAAATAAATTTTCCATAAGAACTTTGCTTTTCAAAAGCACCTTTTCAACTTAATAAAATATTTTTCACCCTCATTTAACAATTCCCATAATTGTTACATGTATGAACTTTCAAAAATAAAACCAATAAAATTTTCCAAAAAAAAAGCATAAATGAACATCTTCTTTCAATTCACTTTGATGAAGATTTCATTTTCAAAATAAAATGAACAACCATCTTTCCAAAAATCAAAATCATAATCATAAAGTTTTCAAAAAAGCACACATGAATCTTTCTATTCAATACACTCACACTTATTGAATGGAAGTTTCATTTGTAAACAAATCAAACTTTTCAAGAAATACACATGAACACCTTCATTTAATATACTCAAATTTATTAAATGAAGATTTCATTTCCAACTAAAAAATAAATATCATTTAGAAATCCCACTTAAATATATCTCATATATATTTTAAGTTGAATTCCTCTTCAAAAAAAGCAACAATCACACACAAAATAAAAATTTCACATTTCAAAAATAAGATTGATTTTCATTCTACATACCCAAATGTGTAGAATGGAAGTCCTCTCTTTCAAAAATTAAAACTTAAAAAAACATACTTTTAAAATTATAAACACATTTGGAACTTAATTTAACATACCCAAAAATTTGTTAAGTGAAGTCTCCAAATTCCAAAATCAAAATTTCAAACACATTTGGAACTTCAATTAACATACCCAAATTTGTTAAGCGGAGTCTCCAAATTCAAAATCCAAAATTTTTCTAAACACATTTGGAACTTCATTTAACATACCCAAATTTGTTAAGTGAAGTCCCCAAATTCCAAAATCAAAATTTTCAAACACATTTTGGAACTTCATTTAACATACCCAAATTTGTTAAGTGAAGTCTCCAAATTCAAAATCCAAAAATTTTCTAAACATATTTGGAACTCCACTTAACATACCCAAATTTGTTAAGTGAAGTCTCCAAATCCAAAACCAAAATTTTCAAACATATATTTAGAACTTCATTTAGCATACTCAAATTTGCTAAGTGAAGTTTCCAAATCCAAAATCGAACATTTTTGAAACATATTTTGGAATTTCACCTAGCATACTCAAATTTGCTAAGTGAAGTTTCCAAAGTCAAAAAAAAAAAAAACTTTCAACCACCCTTTGGAACTTCTATCCTTAGCATACCAAATTTCCTTGGGAGAAGTTTCCATTTTCAAAACTAAAACAAATCAAAAATTTTGAACACATTCTTTGGAATTTCATCTAACATACCCTAACTTGCTAAGAGAAATTTCCATTTCACAAAACTAAGTGGGACTTCATCTTTAGCATACCAAATTTGCTAAAGTAAAGTCTCCACTTTCAATAAAATCAAAACAAAAATGAAACACTTAGGATTTCCTTAGCATACCTAAATTTGCTAAGGATAATACCTTTTCAAAAATCAAAACATCAAAAATAAAACACTTAGGATTTCCTTAGCATACCTAAATTTGCTAAGAATCCTATTTTCAAAAATTAAACAAAACACACTTGGATTCTTTACTTAGCATACCTAAATTTGCTAAATGAGAATTCCAAATTTTCTAAAATAAAAATAAAAATTTACAAAACGAAACAATCACTTTCTCAAACACTTCACTTAGCATACCTAAATTTGCTAAGTAAAATTCCAAAACAATCAAACAAAATAAAATCAATTTGACCCTTACTATAACATACCCAAATTTGTTAAAGGAAAGGGTCCTCAAAATCAAAATTCAAAATTCAACAAATATGAACCTATGGAAGCATCCTTATCAAAACATTTTGAATCCATATTTCAACATACCTAAACTTGTTAAGGATTCATATTCAAAATTCCTCTTTCAATCAATCTTCAAAATCTATTTGAACCCCACTTAACACTTTCAAGTTGTTGGATGTGGGTTCAAATTTCCAAATTCAAAATTAAAGAATCTATAAAGATAGAAATCTGATACCAACTCATTTCTCATTGTAGATCTTTACAATGAGTGCAGTAGCAGTTTAGTTTCAGTCTCTTACTGTTATTGAAATGGTCGATTCTTAGAAGTTTATTTTTACCTTCCCCCATGGTATGGATCGCTTTGGCTTCTCTCCATCTTGACCCATGGATTCACTTTGGTCGGGGATGAGGGAGCCAGATTACTTGTGAGGGCACTCCTCACTATAGAAGTCAGACCAGATAAATCATTAGGATTAACTTACCCTTTGATTGATGTCTCCTTATTAAAGAGAAAAGCTATGGTAGTACCACAAGCTTCACCATAGCAGGCAGCGCTTTTAGTTTTCCTAGAGTTGCTCATGTTACCCCAGTGAGGGCTAGTACCTACCATTTACCCTCTAGGGTAAGGCTCCCGGTCTCGTGGGCTTGCCTCCCCTACATTTGAGTATGGCCCAGCCCACCTCCTCCCATCTACCGATTACGGTGTAGGAATAAGAACCGCATGATCAAGCGGTACCACACCAAGATCGTTAGGGAGTTAGAGGTAGCAGCCCGATCAACTGTGGATGAGTTCCCCATCATTACTTCACCACTGGTTATAAAAAACTAGTACCATCCTCTCTTTGGGTCAGACAGAAAGGATGTTAAGAGGATTCGTTCACCACCTTCTCCAGTGATGCATTTTCGAGCGATTATCCGGGGCGGGGAGGTGGTACGCCTCGATCTATCTTCGCCAACTCCCATATAGTGGATATGGAGATGGTGATGTGATTTTAGATATTCGGATAGCCTTTTGGTACCTGGTAGTGGAACATCCTAGGATTGCTACCCCTCTCATAGCCAATAACAGTCAGGAGTGTCATTCATCCAATGGGTACAATCCACACATGATTGACTCTTGAGTGACAGGTGAGGTCTGGTGCCTCTCAATGAACGATGGTGATCACACCGGTCAGCCTAAATTATTTGTACTTTCTTAGATTGATCATTCTTTAGATGAGATAGTGGCACATTATTTCATAGAAATGAAGGAGATTTTGGGGTACGACTGGTAATATGAAGAGAAAGTCAGCTTCGATCCCAATAAAGATGACTTGTTGAGAGACTCAGCTGGAGTCTGCATGGTTGATACCAAAGGATCTCTTCTCAGGGAGCAGCAGGCCATGGAAGGTGACGAGGTTGATCAGGAAGACACCACAGCATCACCCCAGCGCCTCTGACAACAATTGAGGCAGAATGTTAAGTAGATAGTTAGGATGGTACGATAATTACAAGACTTGTTAGTGGCCATTTTAGTGCTTTAGAAACAAGCCCCTTTAGTTCAGCCTACTATAGTCGACATCAGTCAGCCTGAGTTAGTGCATGTCTTGGACCCAGCTAAGAATCTACCTCCCATTGAGCAAGGTAGCATTAGCATATATAGGAAGGTAGTGGAAAGTACCTCCTTACAAGAAAAGGACATAAAATCTATGGTTGAGGAGCAGGTGAAGGAAGCTTTGGCTCAAGCCCAAGGAGGATCGTCAGTTCCAAAGAGTAGACTCTACCCAGAGGAATCCAATGATATCCAATATCCCAAGCATTTCATGCCTCCTTCCTTCAAATGCTTTGATGGTAGTGGAACCCAAGGTAGCACATAGCACATTTTAGGGCCAATTATTGCAACGCAGGTGGCAGCGATGCTTAACTATTTTGCCTTCTCATTAGTAGCCTTGTGGGTATTGCTTTTGATTGGTATGTTGAATTGCCCAACAATTCAGTAAAGACACTTGTTGAGTTAGAGCAACTTTTCATCAAAAGATTTGCTGGAGCTTAGCAAAGGGTTACTATAGGTGATCTCGTTGTAGCATAGCAACACCTCAGTGAGTCCCTTGTTGATTATATTCTTCGATGGTACAACCTGATATGAAGTGTGAATCATAGTTATCTGAACAGCATGCCATTGAAATTCTCTTGAAGAATATCCATGGCCTGGTCACCTTCATGCTTAAGGGCTTCACTATCAAGACATTTGAGAAGCAAATTAATAAGGTGGTTATCTACAAGGATGAGGCCAAACAGTTGCCTTTTCAAGATCAGTTGCTTAAGTAGAAGCCGTAGAAGGTCTATGAGAAGAAACCTGGAGTAATAGCAGCAGTTGACAAGGGGAAGCAACCAACTAGAGATCAGTCTAAGAGATCGTGACCTCAGCAGCCTCCACCTCCTTTATCACCACTGAGGTAGCCCTACCACCTCCACGCCTCCACAGACAACCGCCCATACCACCAGATGGCACATGCATACCCGTAGTAGCTATGGTCCACCTACTCTTTTAAATAATTTAAATAAACCTTATTCTTTTAAGAAGGAGGTAATCAAAAAAATCTTTAAGAATCTCTTAAAGAAACCTGATTTTCAGCTACCCGAGCTTAGGAGACCAGAGGAAGTAGGCAAAAGTCATGATCAAAACTTTTTCCCTTACTTCCATATGCTAAGCCACATTTTGGAGGATTGCTTCACATTCAAGGACTGGCTTGACCACAATTTCAAGACCGGTGCTATAGTTATCCCAAAGGAATACCTTGTGGAACAATCTTCCAGTTCCATTAGGGTAATCCTTGGGGATACATGTGATCCTACCAAAACCAAAGAAGGTTGGGATATTTCTCTATCTAAAACCTCTAAGAAAATTATTTAAAAAATCAAGAAGCTTTCCTTGTAGGTGCTTGAGTTAGCTGAAACCTCCAACACCAAGGAGGTTTACAAGATGCCAGTGCAAACTCTAGGAAAGTGGGAGCTCAACAGCAATAGTATCAGTAGCATGTGTCAGCCCAGGATAGCCCTTTACCACATCCACCGACCATGTCCAGCCTCCATCCTTCAGTTGCCACTTCCACACCGGTGACTTCTTCCATTTCAGCTAGCTCTTCTATTTCTTCTACTAGTATAACTCTCGTATCTACAGATAAGGGCATCAAATACCTTACTCCACTCACTTTACTTGACTTTTACTTTGTACCTCCAAATAATTCCAAGAAATTGAAGAATACAGCTAGTTTAAATTATATTTGTGTCACTTCTGATCGGTTATCTTTTTCTATTCCTAATGATAACTCTTCAAGTCTAAATAATAATAATAATTCTAATCTTCCTCTTTCTAATTCAGAGTTGGACTTTCAAACTATGAATACTATGGGTTCACCTCTTGAGATAGACTTGGAATCATCCAATTCAGAGAGTCCCATAGAAGAAGCTATAGGTGAGCTCGAAATGAAGGTAGAACCTTCCACCTCCTTGCCTCAAGAGATCACCAAAGTCAACCTCCGTAGTGGCAAGGTTCTACCTCCTAGGGAAACACCTCAAGATAAAGGGAAATAAGTCATTGGTACTGAAGATCAAGAAATTGTTCCACAGGATGCTCCACCCTTGGATATGCTTGTGGAAGATCAGTAAAAGGTGGACTACAACATCTTTTCTCATTTAAGAAAGTTACCTTTTAAGCTAAGCATATATGATGCCCTAATCTTATCCAAAGAGATGACTAATCAAGGCCCTCCTTGGTCCTGAAATATGCTTAGCACAGCTGACCGCTATATGTGAGGAAGCACATTATGCAAAAGAAGCCCAAGGGATCACCTTCATAGATGAAGGCCTTCTTACGGGGACTTGGAACTGGCCGTCCCCTCTCGTCTGTCGACATGGGAGTTCATTTGCCGGGGTTCTTATGGATTCTGATGAACATTATGAGTCTAAAGACCCTTGCCTATTTGAAGATCAACATCTCAACACTCCGAGGAGATCGGATGATCTTGAGAGGATTTAATGATCAAGTTGAGCAGGCTTTAGGTTCTATAGTGTTATCTTTGGAGATAGATGATTGGAAGACTGAAGCCAAGTTCTACATCATCGATTCGAATGCTTAATTCACTATTTTGTTTGGTAGGCCTTAGATACATCAGAATAAGATCTTTTTGTCCTCCCTTCATTAGTGCATCAAGTTTAGAAAAGATGGGATTGAATACCATATAAACGGAGATGAAAAGCCATTTTTAGTTAGAGAGGTTGAGATTTATGAGAATGCAACCTACTATCTTTCTCAAAGTACCCTTTCTCATGAACTTGGACAAAATTCAAATGCAAATACAAAAGAAAAAGAAAATGAAGAAAAAGAAAGGATAAAAGAAAATGAAAAGAAAAATAAAAGTCCAAGTGAATAAGAAAGGGGAATTGAAGAAGAAATAGATCAACATATCACATTCCACCCACAGTTCATTCCATCATATGGACATGTGGGTAGGATGGCTCAACCTCCACCAGGTAGAGGTAGAGGTAGAAATAGAGGCAGTTCCAGAGGTGGAAGACCCCCTAGTTGGCCTTTAGCCAGTAGAGGTCGTGTTCTAGTTCATAGGAGTACCCTTACTATTTACGTAGACTTGGAATCCAGCTCATAGGATGAGTCTAATGTGATTAGTATTCCAGCCAACCCCTCTCAGTAAGTTCCCTTGGAGGTGACTTTTGATCCAGATAGAGATGAAGACTATGCCTCCAAGCAAAGCAAAGTATTCAAATCTGGTTTATGTAAAACTGTTAGGTAGTAGTTGGGAACCTTAGCTCTTACCTCACTTACATCTCAGAAAGTTGAAGGTTTAGTAGTTAAGGAAGTCCCTAAGTCTTCCAGTGACATGAAGTAGAAGAAGTTCTTTATTGGATCATCATCCTCAAGCCCTGAAGTTTATGTTGAGCTTGAGGAGGATACTTTTAAAGAATTAATGGAATTACCTTTTGATTTGTACTCGCCTTATGTTTGTAATCTTATACATAAAGGTTTAGTTCCTCACACATGGTCTAAGCATAGGTCAGAATATTTTGAAAAGTTATGAAACAATACATGATGGGAAGCACAATCAAGAGCAGGACTAGGATTCGGTACAGTGGGTCTAGTCGATGACGAAGATAATTTCCTAGTTGTTACCAACCATTTGGAGTATCTTAGTTTCTTCTCACACAACCCTAACTCTTCTGAGAATGTGTGTTTAGAAATCTCAGATAATCTAGATGATCTCCAAGACAAAGAGGCACAGCCAAAATTTGACGAGAAGATTCATTCAATAATAAACAAGCTGAAAGAAATCAACCTCGAGATAGAAAAAAATCCACGCCCGACATACATCAGTTCTTTGCTGAATGAAGAAGAAACTAATCACATAGTTAGGCTATTGATTAAGCTTAAAGATAGCTTCACATGGAGTTATGAAGAGATGCCCAGATTATCTCCTAATATAGCAGTCCACAAGCTAGCAATAGATCCTAACGTTACCTCTATTCAGCAAGCAACTAGACACATGCGATTAGAAATTGAACAACAGTTCATTTCTAAAGTCAAGAAATTGATCGATGATGGTTTTATCAGAGAAGAAAAATATTCTACCTGGTTAGCTAGTGTCATCCCAGTAAAGAAGACGAATGGCCAAATTCACATTTGTGTCAATTTTAGGGACTTAAAAAAGGCATGTCCTAAGGATGAGTTTCCTCTTCCTATACTAGAATTAATGATGGACATTGCATCATCTCATGCAGTCTAATCTTTCATGGATGGGTCATTTGGCTATTACCAAATCAAGATGTCTCCTGAAGATGAAAGAAACACTAATTTTTGAACCTCAATCGGAATCTTCTATTATAGGGTCATGCCTTTCGGCCTTAAAATGTGCTACATACCAGCCATGACTCAGATCTTCAATGAACTCATCCATCATCGGGGTTGAGTGCTACGTTGATGATCTAGTAAACAAACTTAGAAAAGGAAGACCATCTCTTTGACTTGAGAGTAATTTTGAATGGTTAAGATAATATAACCTCAAAATGAATCCCACAAGTGTACATTGAGTAGCCAGAAATTCCTTGGGTTTGTTGTTCGACACCAGGGAATAGAAATAGATCCTAAAAAGATTAAAGCTATCTTAAAAATGCCACCTCCTAAGAGTTTAACTCAACTCATATCATTTCAAGGATGGCTGGCATATTTAAAATGCTTTATCTCAAACCTATCGAGGAGATGCAAGCCATTCTCAGCACTTGTCAAAAAGGATGCCAAGTTCAAGTGAGATAATAAGTGTCAGCATGCATTTGAAGACATCAAAGAGTACTTGGTGAAGCTGCTAGTTCTAGCAGCCCCTATACCGGGCAGGCCACTGATCCTTTACACTACAACATTAGATGACTCTCTCGATGCTCTGTTACCCAAGCCAATGATGAAGGGAAGGAAAGCGCACTCTACTACCTCAGCTGTCGTCTGATCCCTGCTAAAGCAAACTATCCACCTATTAAGAAACATTGCCTAGCTTTGATCTTTGCATCCCAGAAGCTATGGAAATATATGCTTTCTCATAAGGTGAACTTGATCTCTAGAACCAATCCACTATAGTATCTCATGACACGACCAATGCTATCTGGACGTTTGGCTCATTGGTCCATGATTCTCTCGCAGTTCGATATCACATTCGTACCCCTCCATATGATAAAAGGATATACACTAGTGAATTTCTTAGTAGCACACCCACTTCCTGTTGATTCTCCACTTAATCATGATCTCCCTGATGAACAAATCATGAACTTAGGGAGTCGAACCACCAATGGGAGATGTATTTTGATAGTTTCTTCTTAAAGGTGAAGCACCACGATCTATCCCGTGAAAGTGTGGGGTAAATAGTTCTTCTAACTCCAAACTATGATGAGATTCTCATACCATTTATCCAACCCGACCAACAATGAAGTCGAGTATGAGGCTTTGACATCGGTCCGAGTTATTCATCACTATCAATGTCAAGAGCTTCAACATCTTTGGGGATTCTCAACTGGTCATCATTCAGATTGTCGGGACCTACCAAGTTCTCATACCCAAGCTTCTTCATTACTACAGTATACCATGAAGCTGCTGGCCCAAATTCTTGAAGTCACCATCAATAAGGTTCCCCGAGCATAGAATATAGTAGTAGATGCCTTGGCCAAACTTGCCAAAGAATTGGCATGTCTAGAAGATGAATCCATTTCAATAAGGGTCTAAAATAGACAAGCCTATCCCTTATTGATGCTGAACTCATTGAGAGGCTTTCTCTTAAAAAGGAGGTTGTCATTGCCAAATTGGATAAGGAGCTGGATGTGAGGCAACCGTTCATAGATTACTTGAACACAAACTACCTCAAGAGAAATCACAAGCCCATCAGGTGAAACAGAGCTCTTCCCACGCTTTGTTGATGGCACTGCACACCGATCCTTTGACCAAATTTGGTTACGTTGTTTGGACAAATATGAAGCCCATGGCATCATAACTGAGGTACATTCAAGTCTGTGTGGAGCACATCAATCCAGTCCGAAGATGATGATGAAGATCAAGCGACTTGGATACTACTGGCCTTCTATGATTACAGACTGCATGGATGTGGCTAGGAGATTCCATCTATGTCAAGTACATGGTGTGGTCCTCTGCTAACCACCCAATATTCTACACCCTACATTAGCTTCATGGCCATTTGAGTGTTGGGGTACCAACATTATAAGTACAATCGATCCTCCTTCTTCCAAGGGGTATCGATTCATCTTAGCTGCTACCGACTACTTTTTTAAGTGGGCAGAACCTATCCCACTCAGAGAGGTCACAGCTCACCATGTGCTTCATTTTTTTAGGAACCATATCGTATATAGGTTCAGGGTGCCTCAAAGAATTATAGCTGATAATAGTACTGCATTCAAAAGCATGAAAATCAATAGCTTCGCCAGAGACACGGTATAAATTGGAGATACTCCACCATTTACTACCTTAAAAAAAATGGCATACCAAAAGCATTCAATAAAACTCTCATCCAGATACTGAAGAAGACTCTTGATGACAACAAACAATAGTGGAATGAGCCATTGGTTGAAGCTTTAAGGGCCTACCGCACCACATATAGAACTCCAACTCAGTCTACCCCATTTTCCTTAGTGTATGGGTCCGAAGTCGTTCTTGCCTTAGAAGTTCAACTATCATCACTAAGGATAGCATTAGGTAACAAGATCACTACAGAGAAGAATGCAAAGTTGCAGTTATAAGAGATCAAAGGTTTGGAGGAGAGTTGCTTACGGGCATGCCATAATCTCGAGTTGTACAAAGCTAAAATGATTCAAGCTCACAATAAGCTAGTCCACCCTAGGTCTTTTTGAGTAGGAGAACTTGTGTTAGTCCTAAGGAGATCAATTATTTTCTATCGAAATATGGGAGACAAGTTTGAATCCACTTGGGAAGGCCCCTATGACATAGAGAAGGTCTACTAAGGAAGATCTTATTAGCTTATTGATTGTAAAGGGGAACACCAAATACTTCCAATTAATGGGCTCTATCTAAAGAAATATTACCCATGAAATAAATCATGTTTGAAAATAATCATTAATAAAAATAATGAAAATTTGATTCCATTCATCAAATCTTCTCTTCTTTCGAAGTGTTAATTTGCTTGTCTTGCGAATCCACCATGACGTGTTTAGGGTAGGTGTAAGAGTCCCTAGTGGCATCCTACCCCTCTTTCACTACACACATAATCTCCCAACGCTATTAGAATAGGTGTAAGAGGACCCAAGAGGAATTTTATTTTGATTAGCATAACTAAAATAGGTATGAGAGAACCCAAGTGGCATCCTTTCTTAGTGGGAACCTTGTTTGCCATCCCACCACATTTTTCTACCCTAGTGTGTAGGTGTAATAATCCCTCAAAGGCATCCTATTCCTTTTAACACATGCACAACAACAAACACAAATCTTTTATCTTGAGCTACTTGATGGGAGCAAGCCTCCTATAGCACTCATTAGTTGCTCTAGGTCGCCCTACACTAGTATGTCACCTCAATGGTCACTTGTTGGAGGATGTGAGTTCCCGAGCTTTCTTCTAAACTTGATCATTTCAAACCAAAGAGCATCTTCTTAGTATGGTAGTCTTCACTGCCCAGCTAGTAATCCACCTCATGTTGACTTTATTTTAGAAGATGTGAGTCCTCGTGTTTTATTCTTAGACTAGCCATCATGCTCTAACTAGGTCAAGCATATTTGAGGCTTATGATAAGTCCCCAAAAGGCTCCTTTCCTCTTAACTACTTTTGTGTTGAAATAAGTCCCTCAGTGGCATTCACTCAGTAGTCATCCAAGGTCGGATGAAACCTATCGAGCCGAAGATAGACTATCCTAACATTCAGTTTTGCTATAGGAGGATGTGAGTCCTCGAGTTTTCTTCCTAGGCTGATTGTTGCAAATCGATGGGCACCTTAGGTTGGTTGATGTTCCCTATGCGACACTCACCCTGAGTGCACCACTCTTAAGATATGAGTCTTGCTTTCTCCTTGATTTGGACATTAATACCTAGATATATGACTAGCCATGTCATTTTCTCAGATTAAGCCCTTACACCTATCCCCTACTGCACTTTATTTGGGTCAAGCCTCACCCATTTAACAGGTTACTTTGGATTGGACAGCCCCTTTCCTAGTAAACACCATGTAGAGAATTTGTTCAGATGCACAATTTCTCCTGTTCAAGAATCTAGATAGGTCTAGTTAGCACCATCTGGGATCCCCACAAACTACAGGGTCCACATAAAACTAAAATAAATAAATAAAATTAATTCACTTTAGATTAGATTTCAAGTCCAAAGGGCCTTTCTCAAGAAAAGAATAAGGCAAGCAAAACTCCAGTCTCACCCATGAGTTGCAACCCCAGGCCACCACCCAAATGAAGGCTTCTTTCTAGTGATATCAAAAACCCCGGAATCCATCAAAACCAAAAAAATTTTCCCTTTCTAATGAAACCAAATCACTGAATTTTGAGTCTCCCAATTAAGTTTGTTCAAAGAATTTAATCTCAATCTTTCTGGAATCAATCAATCTAAATGGATCAATGCAACCAAAGGCACCTCTTGGAGATTACCACGCTCCTACCTTTAAAGGCTGCATACTTGATGATCTCATTTTCAGAATAAGCTCTCAACACGTCCATCTTAGGCTTAGGATTTCTCTTAGACTTTAAGAGTTTTCTTAGTCTTAGGACACATCTAGTGATTAGGTGGATACTCTCCCCTAGTCTTAGAAGACTTAGAAGAGTTAGCCATAAGAATAAGTCATGCTTTAGGGGTGTTAGGAAAATCTCCTACCCTTTAGCTTAAACCATTCCTCACTTTCCTTATTTCAAGTCAAACTCCAAATCAATTCTAATTGATTTTCTCAAACTCAAATCAATTCCATAATTCAATTCCATGATTGAAATTCAAAATTAAAACCCATGAACAAAATCCATCAAAAATTCTTAAGTAAAAATTTTCCTAAGTCCTTAACCCTTTCTTAAGGACTTAGCCAAAATCACGATCTAATCCTATTCAAACCTTTAAGATTTTCTCATGATCCATTTATATTATCATTTATATTCACATTTAAAAATGAAATATAAATTAAAATCAATCAAATCAAATTCAAATTTTCAAAACAATTCAAGAAAATTTTCCTAAATTCCTTTCATTTTTCGTTAAAGGACTTAGCCAAAATCAACTCCAAATCTTGATCAAACCTATTCAAATCCTTGGGATTTTCTCAAAATCAATTTATATCCTCATTTATATTCTCATATATAAATGAAATATAGATATAACTCAATCCTATCAAAGGTAAAAATTAAATTCTAAATTAAAATTATTTGAAATTCCTTTAAATCCCTTAATTTTTCATTAATGGAAATACCTTAAACTTTGATCAAACCACTTCAAACTCATGGGATGTTTTCAAAATATATTTGTATTCACATTTATGTTCTCATATATAAATGAAATATAAATATACATCAATCAAATCCAACTCAAAAAATTAAATTTCTAATTAAAATTTCCATTAAATCCTTTAAATTCCCTTTAATGGATTTAACCCTAAATCATGATTAAACTCTTTCAAATCTTTGAAATTTTCTCATGAACAATTTATATTCTCATTTATATTCACATATATAAATGAAATATAAATTCAAACAATCAAAACCAACTCCAAATATCAAGCTTAAATAAAATCAAAATCAAATCTAAGCCTTTCAAGTCAAAATTCTTGAACTTAGCCAAAATCAATTCAAATCAAGTCAAACTCTTGATTTTCCCTCATGGTTCAATCAATCCTACAATCATGAGCTCGTATATAAATCCAAACCTCAATCCTTTAATCAAAACTCCTTCATATTCTTCCTTTGAGTATGAGATTTTCAAATGGATCAAAATCCATTTGACTTCAAACATCTTGTAAATGGAATTCTATTTAAATCATAAGTCTATATATAAGATCAATCAACTTCAAATCAAGCTTTTAACAAGCCATTTGACCCACTTAAGCTCACTTGACCCAAAGTGACCTAAAGTACCCTTATGAGGCAAATTCTGATCCTAACCAAATGGGATTGAACCAAACTCATATATCCCTCTCATCATGATCAACAATCATCATGGGATGATCAATCAATCAAATTCGATCAAACCAAGTAAAACCTAAGGGTTGATCAAGTCAACACTTAACTTAAAATGAAACCTAACATAGCCAAATTCCACCATAGGCCAAATTGTTTGAACCCATTGATCAAAGTTCACTCATGACCTATGTTTGAACTTGACCAAGTCAACCTTTGAGCCTAACCTAGCCCATTTGGCCCACTTGACCCAAGTTGACCCATTTTGACTAAAAGGCCAAAATGTGTCAAAACTTGATCTAAGCCAAATTGATTGAAACCAATGGGTCAAGTCCATCCCAAATCACTTGTGGAACTTGACCAAAGCCTCAATTGGCTAGCTAGACCTAACCTAGCCCAATTGACCTTAGACCCAACATGACCTAAAGGGGTCATGTTGAGCCAAAATTGAACCTATCCCAAATTGATTGAAAATAAAGATACCAATCCACTTCATATGACTAACCAAACCTAAACCTACCCTTGACCTGACCTAAATTGGTCAAATGGGACAACTTGACCCATTTGACTTAAATGAGTCATATGAACCAAAACCTAACCTATACCAAATTGAACCAAACCAAAGGCACCAAAATATTTCAAATGGTCATATGAACTTGACCCAACCCTTGGTTTGACCTATTGTTCAACTTGACCCAAGTTGACCCAATTTGACCTAAATGGGTCAACATGAGCCAAACCTTATCAAATGGATTCCAAATCCATTAAAACTTGGCCCAATATATTTTCTTAACATATCAAACATACGCAAATTGAAAAAAAATAGCAAAATGACCACTATACCCTTAGGCCATAGAATAAGTTTTGGCTTAGCCCATGGGTATTTTTGTCATGCACTCATCATAAACACTTGAGGCTCTCCTAAAACCTCTGGGGACAAGTGATGAGTGCACCCAACCCAATGAGTTTGGGTCAACCCATTTGTCCTATGGACCAAACCTGACCCATAGGCATGAAATTGAAAATTCAAACTCCCCCCAAACCTCAATTGAATGCACATGGGAGTTATGCTTCCATTCCTCTGGCCAAATTGACCATGTACACACCTCTAACCACTCAAACACCCACTCTATGATGATAATTAGATGAAAACAATAAGCATGGGCTTGGCCGTTTGATTGCCATAGGGGAAGATATACTCCCCCTAATTCACTAAATTCATAATTTATTCACACTCGATTGGGAATTAAGAAGCTTGAGAGAACATCACAGAGCTTTCCCAAGACCTTTAGAGGAGATTTGGAATTCATCTTCCTCGATTTTGCACAGTGCAAAATAGGGGAGCTCACCTTGACTTCCAAATTTCTCCACACTTGAGCCCACTTCAATTCCTTCTACACTCATCATCCAAGGACTCAGTCAAGCTTCCCTAAGCATCCAATTGAGTTCTAAAGCTAAGGGGAAGATCAATTCTATCAAAACTATAAGGGGAGCTAAGGGGAGTTGGTTGACCCACTCATCTAATCAACCTCACTAGCTAGGAACTTCAACAGGGCTTCATCTCCATTAAACAAAGCTACCTCATCAATCTCGAGCGTCGGTGAGGTTAGTGAATTTTTGACCACTTAGGTTATGATGTGTTGGTCTTTTGTGATGTGGATTTTCATATCATAGGATCTTAGCCGTTGGATTGGCTGCTCTGGTCTCTTAGATGGTGTGAGTTGAGTCTTGATTGAAACCATGGAGGATCAGGCTCAGATTTTCCCTTGGATTATGAATGACTCACATTACACCTCAGGGAAGAACTCAACACATCTCAGCCATCCATCCATGCATGTTTAGATGGACGGCTGAGATTATTTCCCATGTTTTAATCCCCTTATCTGATTTAAAACGCGGGTGTATCCTCTGTCATCTGATCTTTGATCAATGGGTGGGGTAAAATGTGCACCCGCCTCCCGATGTGATAACTTAAGTAATGGCTCATGGTGGGATGCATGTAAAGCACGCTAATCACCACTACCATGCATTGCGTCGTGGATGGGGTATTAATTGTGGATTAGCTATAAAACTAATTAATTCCTAATTAATCCCTATAGCTTCTAAAAATCATAACTCCTCATAAAAAAATCAAAAAAATAAAAGGAAAAATGCTTTGGATAGAAATTTTTATCTAGAATATTCTAAAAGTATTTTCAATACATTTTAATTTCCCTTTCTCTCTCAATTTGGGTTTTTTTGGGAATGGTAATTATTTAATTACTTTCTAATTAAGTCACCAATGGATCTCAAATTTCTAGGGTTCATTTTAGGGGATGACCTCTACCTCCGCTAATTTTCTTGAAATTTATTAATGTCTTGATTAGGGACATTGCTAGCTCATTCCCTAATTACCCCATTCATGTAATTAAGAGTAATTAAGATGTAATTAGTGGATTTTCCATATGTTTAAGTTGGATTAAGGTTTGATCCAATGAGTAGGGGTTTTAGGGAATAATTTTGGGGCATTTCCTTGCTATAAACCCCTTTTTCCCTTAATCCCTTTCTTAATTATGGGTTAATCCATTAATTACCCTTTTAAATAATTTTCAAAAAATTCTAAAAATCTCCAGAACTTTATTAATCTATCTTGGGTAGATGCTTAGGTGTTTAATATCCTATGTCTAAATAAAAAAATTAAACCCCCTTTCATAAGTGTGAAGGGGTGTTTTAAAAGTACTTAAGCTAAAACCCCTTAGCTTAATTAACTTTCAATTGTGAGCCAAATTGCATTAGGCCTTTTCATTACTAGGTGCATTGCAAATTTACATACCTTGTGGGTTTTATGTCATCTCATTAGCTCATAATTATTTTGTTAATTTTCTAAGGTGGTGTAGGTAAGGGTTAATTAAATTACTTAATGCATACCTTAACCTAATCAACACTTAAAAATAGATTTTATTTTATGAAAAAATAAAATACAAAACACATGTGGGAATGAGTTAGGAACATCAAACTAATCTCACCCTTTCAAAATTAAATCAAACTTCAAACAAACAAAAATATTTTTTAAATTCACTTTGATTTATTCTAAGTTTTCTTATTCTTTAAGAATGTCTTTAGAAATTAAGTAAAGTGAGTTTTTTCATGTGATTACATTGCTTTAGATCTTTCCCAACATGTTAAATTGTATGCCATGCCACTTGATTTCATGTTTTCAAAGTTTTAAAATGAAATTATTTACTTTATGTCAAAGGTGCATGTGTTGGCTAACGTAAAATATGAGTGGCTATTATCACTATTAAATCCAAAGTATTTTCAAAAATCTAAAAATGAAACATCAAATCTGAAAGTGTGCTATTCATATATTAATGATTAGCTTGCATTTTATGAATTATAAAGTCATGTTTAGTGTAAGCCTTTCCTTCCTTTTTAGGTTAGCATAGTTTTGAATATGGGTTAGTAAGATGTAGGGTTCATTTGAAAAGAACCCTACACTTTGATTCCAAACTCTATTCATCTCTATGCTCTCACTTAAGAAGGAGTGTTTACACTTGCATGAATAAATTGCATAAATAAAAATGAAATCATTAAATAACTTTTGCATATTCTTTTTCCATTTCATTTTCTTTATATGTATGTTAGGACTTAAGGAAAGTGGTATATTAGTCTGGACAACCCTGAGGTTGTGAGGATTTAAGTAGCTCTAAGTAGGTCTTGTACCCTACACCTCTAGTTAACAATGGCACCATACTCACTTATGCCTTTCCTACTTTCATGCATGTATGTGAAATTTTGGTGAAAGAAAACCCTTTTCTACTTAAGAAAATTCATGCATCTAAATCTTCTAAATTGTTTTAAATGAATTACTTAGCATGCCTCAAAAAGTGTGTTAACTATCTTCATTTGCATGTATAGATATGCTTAAGGTCCATTGATATGCATGTTATATATGTTGGGAAAGAATTTAAGTAATGTATGTTATGTGAATTTTGATTCATTTTTCTTAATCTTAAAATGCCTTTCTTTTTGAAAAGGTTTGTTTAAAGTTAATATAAACTTAGGATTAATTAAAATATATAATTAAAACATTCACCTAAATGAAATTAAAATGAGAACTTACCTTAGAAATTACTTAAGGATTAGGGAAGGAAAGAGAAGTTCTCTTCTTTTTCTCTCTCTTTATAACATAATAATGAATTGTAGGTTTCACTCAAACCAAATTAAAACATGAAATAAAAATAACCCTAAATAACTAAATAAATTAAATGAAACCTCCTCTAAGTTGAACATGTCATTCACACTTAGAAAATTCAAACCTAAAGTCCTAGGCTAAGCATGCCACATAAACCTTTAAAGCACACACATTAGCCTAAGTCACCATTTCTAGCTTTAGGTTAGGTCGGTGCATGGCTTGATGTTATATTTTGTTTTATTTTGAATGTTTTAGACTAGATGTTAGGGTGTATGCTCGTAGAATGAATGGTAGGACATGATTAGTCTAACTATACTTTCTGTAGGGGAGTATGCTAAAGGAGCGCTATCATAAATAAAAATATAAATGTTTCTTTCTTGCAGGTGCTTATACCCCTTAGCATAATCCATAGGCTAGGTGGACTTAGTCACCCATGTGTGGGGTGATAAGTACAATGTACATACTTGGGATTTGTGTGGTGTGATTTGACTAACCCTTATTTTGTGTGTTAGCTAGATTTCCTTTTCCTTTTATGTAAAAGTTTGTATATTTAGGATTGTTGAATGATTTGTTATGGGGATTAGGTTGAGCATTGGTCATAAGATCCATCTTATGCACTATGTGCCTTGGAGCATCTACCATTCAACCATCCAATGGAAGATCCAAAGAAGAAAGAAAGAACGAAGAAAGAAAAGAAAGAAAGAAGAAAGAAGAAAGAAGAATAAAGCTTGAAGACCCCCATAATAATGAATTCCTTTTAGCTTAAATGTAATTTAATTCATTTGTAATACGAGTTGTATAAGGGTAGAGCTCGCCTACCCACATTTGATATTTTCGGGTATGTGCGATGGTGCCCGACCATAAATGGCCATTTATTCTTTTTGCGCTAGTTTTATAAATTGGTTGATGTTTGTTTAACTTGTGCATTAAGTGGCATGCTTTTCCTAGTTTCTTCTTTGCCTTATGTATGGCCTGGATGTAGATTAGGCTCTTTAAGGAAAAATAAATCTTTTACCCAACTTAACAACTTAAATAAAATAACTCATAACCTCACCTAAAGGATTAAAATCAAGATAAAAGAATTAGAAACCCCATAGTTGGATGAGTTATTTTCTTAATATCATGCATAACATCTTATTTCACTTGATTGGAGGGCTTCCATATTGCCGGAGAACCTTTGAGCTATGAGGGTCGTGGTGGAAACTCACCTCCTAAACTTTTAGCTGATTTTGGCCAATAATCTACTTTCTCATACATTAGTCATAAAACTCCTATTAGCCTGAGTCAAAATTGATTGTCCAAAAATGAAATAAAATGAAATTTGAAATGAATTAGATTTAGGTCATTTAAAGCATGTCCGTTTACATGATCTAATTTCTTTATAGAGTGAGTTTAAAGACTTTATCTCTTTCTAAATAATAACAGTCTTGCTATCTTGCATAAGCATACGAGACTTGCTTACATGTATTTAAAATCATAGGAGGAGTTAGTGGACCACCCCAAGCATTGTAAGTGTTAAGTGGTTTATCCTCTCTTGTGGAGGCAAACCAATAACCCATTTTTGCGTTAGATTTAGGTGGTGCTTCTGGCCCATGTAGAAGCTCCCTAGATTTAGGTTTTGAAGTTGTTTTTCCCTTTTGTGGGTCATAAGCATAATTCCTTACCTCTTAGGAATTTATTTAATCTTGTATTAAGGAATCTTAAGTCCTAAAATTCTAATCAAAAATACAACTCAAACAAACTAAATCAATTTTCAAAATGTAAATCCCAATTTTAGGATAGTTTGAGATGCTCGCTAGGTTTCCTAGCATCGTGAGCATCTCATACTTATTCCCATTTTTGCTTCTATAATAAATCCCTCTTTGATCAATCTCATCTGATCTCCAAAATACAAACCAATCGATTAATAGTCCTTCCTACTAAAATCTTCAGAGACAATGATCATTTACCTTAATCGAGAGTTTTCCTAAAGGATCCTTTCCTTTAGGATGTAATTAACTATGGGGCTTTAAACTTAACAACTCGATTAAAATAAACCCTACTTTTCCATGTAAAGTAGGGGAAGAATCTCTAGTACATATGCAGACCCATCATCCTTAAGAGTCCTTATTGAGGTGATTGGTTCCATTAAAGGGTAGTGACTTTTTTTTTTCGAGATAGTACACTATACCTTGATGATGTATCTGATCACCTTAATAAGTACATCCGTGGATCTTTGTGGTGCCTTACTAAGATGAATTTCCACATATATAATTTTTCCTCTCCTTTCACCATAGATTCGAAGGCGACTCTATATGTGTGCGAGAAGGTTTCTCCACAGATTTTTTTGGCGACTTCGCTGGGGATGGTTCCTCTCTCCATCTTTGGTAAATGATCATTGTCTTTGAGTATCGATAGTGGATTTGTACTTTGGTATGAATCCAAGACTATCCTTCTTTTTATTGAAACTTAGCTCATTTCATTCTTGAGTTAAGTTAGTCAACAACTCTAGGTTTTAGGACAACATTCCTTGTTGGTTTTAAAACCCCTGTTGGGTTTCCCCAATGGGTAAAATAAAAAGATACAAAATAAAAAGAAATATCTCTTAAATACTTCCTCCTTATCATCTTCATGATAAGAAAAGGTTCATCCTAAAAATAATAAATCTTCCATAAAGAACTTTGCATTTCAAAAGCATCTTTTTTTAAAAATGCACTTAATAAAATATTTCCACTAAAAATTCTTCACCCTCACTTAACAATTCATAATTATTACATGTAAGGATTTTCCAAAATAAAACTAATAACATTCTCCAAAAGAAAAAATGAATATCTCCTTTTAATTCACTTTAATGAGGGTTTCATTTTCAAAATGAAATGAACAGTCATGTTTTCCAAAATCACAATCATAATCATAAAACTTTTCCAAAAGCACATATGGATCCTTCTACTTTAGTGCAGTCCATTGTAAACCAATAGGGTTCATCTCAAAATTCAAACATAACAAAAATTGAAACAAATTCAACCCTCTTCCCTAGTGGAGATTTCTCCTCAGCAAGATTCAAATCAAATCAAACTTCTCATCCCCTTGTGGATGATTTGAACATGCTTCCCTAGTAGAAGGTTCACACTATATCCCTTAGTGGATTCCCTCCCTCTCTTATGTCTTGGACATAAGTAGAGCCACATTGCACTAAGCTTTGAATTCTTTCTATGCCTTAGGTTAAGGATAGATTGTTTTCATTAGTTCTTGTGATCTTTCAGTGTTGTTGATCATTTCAACACCAATGTGTTCCTGTCACAATACTTTATTGGGCGCCCTTTGTTGACCTCATTTTTATAATAGGCTATCAACCCCTCCATCTTAGACATAAGACTTATCTTAGAATTTAAGAGTTCTTTAATTTTAGGACATATCTAGTGATTAGGTGGACACTCAACCTAGCCCTAGAGACTTAGAAGTTAGTCATAGGAATAGGTAATGTCTTAGGGTGTTAGCAAAATTTCTTACCCTTTAGCTTAAACCATTCCCCACTTTCCTTCTTTGAAGTCAAACTCCAAATCCATCTTATTTGATTTTCTCCAAATAAAAATCAACTCCACCATTGAAATCCATGATTGAAGACCATGATTGAAAGTCATGATCAAAATCCATCAAAATTCTAAGTCCAAATTATCCTAAGTCCTTAATCTACACTTAAGGATTTAGCCAAAATCATGATCAAAACCAAATCAAATCTTTGAGATTTTCTCATAATCCATTGATATTCTCATTTATATTCACAAATATAAATGAAATATAAATTCAAACCAATCAAACTAAACCCAAAATTCTAAATCAATTCATAAAATTTTCCTAAGTCCGTTAATTTTCCATTAATGGACTTAGCCAAAATCAACTCTAAACCTATTCAAACTCATGGGATTTTCTCAAAACTCATTTATATTCTCATTTATATTTTATTTATATTCACATATATAAATGAAATATAAATATAAATCAATCAAATCAAACCCTCAAATCAAATTCCAAATCTAAAATTTTCCTAAGTCCTTTAAGTGTTCCTTCATGGACTTAGCCCAAATAATGATCAACCAAATCAAACTCATGGTATTTTCTCAAAACTCATTTATATTATCATTTATATTCACATATATAAATGAAATAAAAATATAAATCAATCAATTCAAATCCTTGAATTAAATTCCAAATCTAAAATTTTCCCAAGTTCTTTAATTTTTCATTAAAGGACTTATCCGAAATCTTGATCAAACCATTTCAAATTCATGAGATTTCCTCATAAATCATTTATATACTCATTTATATTCACATATATAAATGAATATATATATAAATCATTCAAACCAAATTCAAAAATTCAAACTCCAAACTCGAAAATTTTTCGAAGTCCTTTAAAATCCTTCTTAATGGACTTAGCCTAAATCATGATCAAATCATTTCAAACCCTTGAAATTTTCTCATGATCCATTTTTGTTCTCAGTTAGATTCACATATATAAATGAAATATAAAATCAAACAATCAAATCCAATTCCAAAAATCAAATCAAATCCACTCAAAATCCAACCTAAGCCTTTCAAGTCAAAATCTTGAACTTAGCCAATTCAATTTTAAATCAGGGCAAACTCTTAATTTTCTCTCATGATTCAATCAACTCTACAATCATGAGCTCATATATAAATACAAACTTCTATCACCCAATCAAAACCCAACTCAAAAATTAAACCCTAAAGCCTTTCTTATTCTTCCTTTGAATATGAAATTATCAAATGGATCAAAATCTATTTGACTTTAAACCACTTGTAAATAGATTTATATTTCAATCATAAGTCCATATACAAGATCAATCAAACTCAAATCAAGCTTTGACCAAGCCATTTGACCCACTTAGGCTCACTTGACCTAAAGTGACATAAAGTACCATTATGAGAAAAATTATAATCCTAACCAAATTGGATTGAACCAAACTCACCTATGCCTCTCGTCATGATCAAAAATCATCATGAGATGATCAATCAATCAAATTGGGTAAAACCAAGTCAAACCTAAGGGTTGATCAACTCAACACTTAGCCCAAAATGAAACTAACATAGTCAAATCCAACCATTGGCCAAATTGATTGAAACCATCGATCTAAGTTCACTCATAACTTATGTTTGAACTTGACCAAGACAACATTTGAGCCTAACCTACCCAATTGCCCACTTGACCCAATTTGACCCAACTTGACCTAAAAAGTCAAATGTGGCAAAGCTTGATCTAAGCCAAATTGATTGAAACCAATGGGCCAAATTCATTCCAAATTAATTGTGGAACTTTACTAAACTCCAACTTAACCTAACCTAACATGACCTGTTGAACCAAAATTGGGAAACTACTCCATATGATTAAACCTAAATGAAGTCCTATGAGCCAAATTCAAAACTATACCAAATTGAGTCAAACCAAAGCCACCAAAATATTTCAAATGGTCATATGAACTTGACCCAACCCTTGGTTTGACCCAATTTAACTAATTGGTCAACTTGACCCAAGTTGACCCATTTTGACCTAAATGGGTCAACATGAGTCAAACCCTATCAAATGAATTCCAAATCTCATGAAACTTGGCCAAACCTAGTTTCTCCACATACCCAACATATCCAAAGTGAAAAATCAGCAAAATGACCATCCTACCCCTAGACTATAGATCAAATTTTAGCATAATCTATGGGTAATTTGGTCATACCCTCTTCATATCCACTTGATGCTTTTTTAATAGCCCAAGGGGACTTAACGAAGAGCAGTGCACCCAACCCAATGGGTTTGGGCCAGCCCAATTGGCCCTAAGACCAAACCTGACCCCATGGGTCAAATTGGCTAATTCAAAATCCCTCTGCCACTCAAATTCAAACACATGTGAAATCAAACTTCATCTTCTCAGTTTTGCATAGTGCTTGAAATAGGGGAGCTAAATCCAATCTTGAACTTCCTCCACACTGAAAACCACCTCAATTCCTCCTACACACTTCTTCTAAGGACCAATCGGAGTACACTCAAGCTTCCATTAGAGTTCCCATAGCAAAGACGGAAGCAATTGGATCAAAGCCACATGGATCTTCAAGTGGTGTTGGTCCATAGAGCAAGCCACTCAATCCGAAGGCCTAGGAACATCAACAGGGCTTCATCTCCACTAGACGAAACTACTTCATTGATCTCGAGCACCAGTGATCACCTACGGTGAGGTATGATACTTTCTGACCACCTAGCATAAGAGCTGTTGCTCCTTTGTGAAGAGAATTTTCAATTTAAGTAAATCCGATTGTTGGATGTGCCGCTCATTGCCTTTAGATGGTGTGGGTTAAGTTTGATTTGAATCCAAGGTCAATGAGCTTGAATCTTCCTCTAGATCATAGATGACTCTATTGATCAAGGGGGAAGAACTTGGGAGATCTTGGTTGTCCATCACATATTTTGGATGGATGGCTAAAATAATTCCCATGTTTATAATTTCTTTTATCCCTTTTAAACCATAGGGAGATCTTTGGCCTTCTGATATTTTAACAGATGTCAGAGATCAAAGCTCGCTTGCCGTCAAGCCACCTTTTGGATTTGACATTTAAGTGGATGTCGATCGATGTGTAAAGTCCGACCGCCATGTCACATGAGCTAAAGGATTAATTTAGATGATTTAATTAATTCTAATTAATCTAGGGATCTTCTAAAATTCACAACTCTCTTAATAAAATTTAGAAAAATATGAAATAAAATCTAATGGAAAGATAATTCAACTTATAATATTTTAAAATTAATTTCAATGGATTTTGAATTATGCTTTTCTCTGATTTTGGGTTTTATTGGAAACTTCATTTTGCTAATTATCTTTTAATTAAGTTTGTGATTAATCCCAAACTTCTTAGATATATTTTAGGGGATGGCTTCTGCCTCCCCTAATTTTCTTGGGATTTGTTGAAGGCTTAATTAGGAGAATTGCATATGGGTTTCCTAATTACTCCCTTAACCTAGTTAAGCATAATTAGGGTATGATTAGTGGTTTTAATCCATTATTAGATTTGATTAAGGTCATATTCAGTAGATAGGAGATTTATGGAATAATTTTGGGGCATTTTTCCTAAGCTATTTCCTAAACCTCCTTTTTCTTTACTTAATCTTCTCTTAATTACAGGTTAATTCATTAATTATCCCCTTAATTAATTTCTAAAAATTCTAAAAAAAAACTTCCAGAACTTAATTAATCTACTTTGGATAGATGCTTAGGCGTTTAATAGCCTAAGTTTAATTAAGGAAATCAAAACCCAATTCATATGTATGAATGGGTGTTTTGAAATTACTTAAGCTAAACCCCTTAGCTTAATTAACTATTAATTGTGAGCCAAATTGCATTAGGCCTTTTCTTATTAAGTGCATTACAAATTTAAATTTCTTATGAGTTTTTATGTCATTTCATTGGCTCATATTTATTCGGTTACTTATTCTAAGGTGGTGTAGGTAATGGTTAATTAAGTTACTTAATTTATACCTTAACCTAATTAATACATAAATTTGGATCTAATTATCTAAAAGCTAAACAAAAATATCAAACACATGTGGGAATGGGTTAGGAACAACAAACTCAACTCTCCATTTTAAAATTAAATCAAACTTCAAACTAAACAAAAATCACATTCAAACACTTTGATTTAATTTAAAATTTTTTATTCTATAAGTATGTCTTTAGGATTTAATTAAAGTGAGTTTGTTTACATGCTTTCATTACTTTGAGTCTTTCCCAACATGTTAAATTTGTATATCATGTGGTTTCATGCATTCATATTTTTAAAATTCAAGTTTAAAAATGAAATTGTTTACTTTATGTCAAATTTGCATGTATTGGCTAAAGTAGAAACATGAGTGACTATTATCACTACTAAATTAAAATTATTTTCAAAAAAATATTTAAATTAAATATCAAATCTGAAAGTATGCTAGTTATATTTTAATTATGAGCTTGCATGTGAAAGATTATAAAGGTATGCTTAGCATAGGTTTCCTTTCTCTCTTATGTTGGTAGTTTTGAATAGAATAGAATTTGGTGAGATATATGGTTCATTTGAAAAGGACCTACCACTCACCTAATTCCATATCCTATTCATCCCTATGCTATCACCTAAGAGGGGCTACCTATACTTACATACATAAATTGCATAAATAAAAATGAATCCATTAATACAACTTTTGCATTCTTCTTTTACATTTCATTTCTTTTATACACAAGTTTATATTTATGGAAAGTGGTATATTAGTCTGGATAACCCTGAGGTTGTAAGGCTTTAAGTAGCCCTAAGTAGGTCTTGTACCTTACACCTCTGGTGAACAATGGCGCTGTACTCACTTATGCTTTTCTTACTTTCATGTGTGTATGTAAAAATTTGGATAAAGAAACCCCTTTCTACTTAAGAAAAATCATGCATATTTAACTTCCAAACTTTCTTAAATGGATTACTTAGCATGCATCATAAAGTATGTTAAATATTCTCATATGTATATATAAATATGCTTAGGGTCCATCCATATGCATGTATATATGTTGGGAAAGATATGAAGTAATATGTGTTATGTGAATTTTGAATCATTTTATTTTGGCTTCGATAATAACTCCCCCCTCTTTGATCAATCTCATTTGATCCTCAAAAATAAACCAATCGATTGATAGTCCTTTTCTATTGAAATCTTTAAAGACAATGATCATTTACCTTAATCGAGAGTTTTCTAAGGAATCTCCATTCCTTAGGATGTAATTAACTATGGGGGCTTGCCCTAGTAGGGAACTTAATGAACCCAATTTAAAATAAACCGCTTTACTTTTTCATATAAGGCAGGGGAAGAATCTCTGGTACATATGCAGACCCATCATCCTTAGGAGTCCTTATTAAGGTAATTAGGTCCATTAAAGGGTAGTGACTTCTATCTTTTGAGATAGTACACTATTTCTATGATGACATACCATCACCTAAGTACATCCATGGATCTATGGCATCCTAAAAAAGATGAATTTTTTATATGCTTGCATTTCATTTCTCCCATATTTGAAGGTGACTCTCCATCTATAGAAATCACCAGATGACTCCTATCCTTCTTTCATGGCATGGTTTTCCTCTTTGTACTTAGGTTTTAGGACCGCATTCCTTGTTGGTCTTAAAACTCCTGTTGGGTCCTCCAATGGGTAAAAATGAAAAGATCTAAATCAAAAAGAAACATCTTAAAGACTTCCTCCTTATCATTTTTATGATAAAGAAAGGTTCATTCTAAAATAATAAAAATAAAATAAATTTTCCATAAGAACTTTTCTTTTCAAAAAGAACCTTTTCAAAAAATGCACTTAATAAAATAGTTTCCACCCTCATTTAACAATTCCCATAATTGTTACACGTACAAACTTTCAAAAATAAAACCAATAAAATTTTCCAAAAATAGCACAAATGAACATCTTATTTGAATTCACTTTGATGAAGAATTCATTTTCAAAATAAAATGAACAACCATCATTCCGAAAATCAAAATCATAATCATAAAGTTTTCAAAAAGCACACATGAATCTTTCTATTTAGTACACTCACACTTATTTAATGGAAGTTTCATTTGTAAACAAAATCAAACTTTTTGAAAATACACATGAACACCTTCATTTAATATACCCAAATTTATTAAATGAAGATTTTATTTCCAACTAAAAAATAAATATCATTTAGGAAATCCCACTTAAATAAATCTCACATATGTTTCAAGTTGGAATTCCTCTCTTTCAAAAAGCAACAATCACACACAAAATAAAATTTTTGCATTTTAAAAATAAGATTGATTTCCATTCTACATACCCAAATGTGTTGAATGGAAGTCCTCTCTTTCAAAATTAAAACTTAAACAATCATACTTTCAAAATTCTAAACACATTTGGAACTTCATTTAACATACCCAAAAATTTGTTAAGTGAAGTCTCCAAATTCAAAATCAAAATTTTCAAACACATTTGGAACTTCATTTAACATACCCAAATTTGTTCAATGATGTCTCCAAATTCAAAATCCAAAATTTTTCTAAACACATTTGGAACTTCATTTAACATACCCAAATTTGTTAAGTGAAGTCTCCAAATTCCAAAATCAAAATTTTCTAACACATTTTGGAACTTCATTTAACATACCCTAATTTGTTAAGTGAAGTCTCCAAATTCAAAATCCAAAAATTTTCTAAACATATTTGAAACTCCACTTAACATACCCAAATTTCTTAAGTGAAGTCTCCAAATCCAAAACCAAAAATTTTCAAACATATATTTGGAACTTCATTTAGCATACTCAAATTTGCTAAGTGAAGTTTCCAAATCCAAAATCAAATATTTTCAAAACATATTTTAAAATTTCACCTAGCATACTCAAATTTGTAAGTGAAGTTTCCAAAGTCAAAACAAAAATTTTCAAGCACCCTTTGGAACTTCCTTCCTTAGCATACCAAATTTACTATGGAGAAGTTTTCATTTTCAAAACTAAAACAAATCAAAAATTTTGAACAAACCCTTTGGAATTTCATCTACCATACCCAAACTTGAAGCAAAATTTCCATTTCACAAAACTAAGTGGGACTTCATCTTTAGCATACCAAATTTGCTAAAGTAAAGTCTCCACTTTCAATCAAATCAAAACAAAAATGAAACACTTAGGATTTCCTTAGCATACCTAAATTTGTTAAAGATCCTACCTTTTTGAAAATCAAAACATCAAAAATAAAATACTTAGGATTTCCTTAGCATACCTAAATTTGCTAAGGATACTATTTTCAAAAATTAAACAAAACAACTTGACTTCTTCACTTAGCATACCTGAATTTTCTAAATGAGAATTTCAAAATTTTCAAAATCAAAACAAAAATTTATAAAAAGAAACAATCAGTTTCTCAAACACTTCACTTAGCATACCCAAATTTGCTAAGTAAAATTTCAAAACAATCAAATAAAACAAAATCAATTTGACCCTTTCTTTAACATACCCAAATTTGTCAAAGGAAAGAGTCCTCAAAATCAAAAATTCAAAATTCAAACAAATATAAACCTATGGAAGCATGCTTATCAAAAAATTTTGAATCCATATTTTAACATGCCAAAACTTGTTGAAGCTGGATTAATATTCAAAATTCCTCTTTCAATCAATCTTCTCAAATCTATTTGAACCCCACTTAACACTTTCAAGTTGTTGGATGTGGGTTCAAATTTTCAAATTCAAAATTAAAGAATCTATAAAGACAAAAATCTGATACCAACTCATTTCTCATTGCAGATCTTTACAGTCAATGTAGTAGCAGTTCAATTTCAGTCTCTTATAGGTGTTTAAATGGCCGATTCTCAGAAGTTTGTTTTTACCTTCCCCCATGGTATGAATCTGGCTTTGGATCAAGCTGACTTACCCCGTCTGGACCATACCCATCTGATTCACTTTGGTTGGGGATTCGAAGGAGCCAAGATTACTTGTGAGGGCACTCCCCTCACTACATTCAGCAGGACCACAGTGACCGGGCAAAAGATGGTCATCAAGATTAACTTACCCTCTGATTTTGATATCTCCTCACTGAAGACGAAAGCTGTTGCAGTACCAAAATCTTTAGTCATAGCAGTGCCAGCAGTACAAGCTCCGATTGTAGTTCTCCCCAAAGTTGCTCATGTTGCCTCAGTAAGGGCTAGCACCCTACCATCTGTACCCTCTAAGAGTAAGGCTCCCTTGGTCTCAGGGCTTGCCTCCCCTACATTTGAGTATGGGTCTAGCTCTCACTCTTCCATCCTACCCATACACAGTGTAGGAATAAGAATCGCATGATCAAGCGGTACCACACCAGGATCGCCAAGAAGTTAGAGGCAGCAGCCCGATCAGCTGTGGATGAGTTCCCCATCATTACTTCACCACTAGTTACAGAAACCAGTTCCATCCTCTCTCTCGGACAGAGGATGTCGAGGATCCGCTCATCACCTCCTGGTGCATTTTAGCCGTAGTTTCTAGAGCAATAGGTTGTACCGGCCTCATCTTACGTCTTGTAGGTGGAGCATATGGATGCTCAGAGTCTGACACTCAGTTTGATCTTTGATATATTATCTCCCGTAGAAAGGAAAAGTAGATTCACCAGGAGAGGGCATGTGAGGCTCATACAATACATATTACTAGCAGGGAGAGACATAAGTTCAACAATCATTTGGCAGTGTCTGCTCTGATTGATTTTCTAGCTTGGCGTGCTACCCTCGCTGACCATACTGACATTATCCTTCTCACTAGGACTAGCCACCACAGGAGGGCAGTTCTTGTACATAGAGAGTCAGTGATTTCTCCACCCCACGGCTCTATCCCTCGTCCACCATCGCTAGTTCAGGTTACAACATCTCCTATTCCATCTAAGGCCATGAAGGCCATGTTCAGGGAAAAGCACACCCCGTTGGTGATCCGACTACGGCCAAATGATCCTACCCCTTCTACACCGACTATTGTGGTGGGGTCGAGCTCTCATACTCGGCCTTCTACCCCAGTGGTGGTGCGAAAGGAGTGGTGACCTCGAAGAAACGTGGTCGACCTTGAACTATTCCTACCCCTTACTTTAACTTACTCAAATTTGTTAAAGGAAAGGGTCCTCAAATCAAAATCTAATTTCAAACATGAACCTATGGAAGCATCTTTCTAAAAATATTTGAACCCATTTTCAACATACCCAAATTTGTTGAAATTGAATTCATATTCAAAAATTCCTCTTTCCAATCAAATCTCTAAATCCTCTCTAAATCCATTTGAACCCCACTTAACACTTCCAAGATGTTGGATGTGGATTCAAATTTTAAATTCAAATTCAGAAGTCAACAAAATAGAAATTTGATCCAAGTTTGTTTCCAACATTCTAGATTCTCGATCGGTCAGTTACGTCAATTTTAGTTTTAGACTATAATGGCAGCTTCACAGAAGTTTGTGTTTACTTTCCCCTTCGGCATGGACTTGGCCTTGGTTCAAGCCAATATACCTCTAGCAGATTACGCCCATCTCATCCATTTTAATAGAGGTTTCGAGGGGGTGAGGAACACCTGTGAGGGCACTCCCCTCACAACTGTTAGCAGGACCACAGTGGCTAGGTAGAAGCTAGTCATTCAGATTGATTTACCATCAGACTCTGATATCCCCACTCTGAAGAAGAAAGCAGTGATAGTTTCTACACCAATGCCAGTGAAAGTACTAGTATCAGCACCAGTCTCCATGCATCTTGTGGTTTCCCGTGCTGCCTAAGTAAGGGCTAGCACCCACTCATTAACACCCTCTAAGGGTAAGGCTCCACTGATCCCAGAGATTGCCTCTTTAGCTTTTGAGGTTGGGTCTAGTTCTTACTCCACTCACCCTACCAGGACTGAGAAGAGGAACAAAAACTACATGATTAAGTGGTACCATACACATATCGCCAGGGAGATGGTGGCCACTACATGGTCAGTTGTAAATGAGGTGCCCACTCTGATTTCCCTGCTGGTTACAATGAACCCATTTCATCCTTTCTCTGAGTCTAACAAAAAGGATGCAAGGAGGATCCACACTTCACCTCCACCAACAGTTCAGTATCAACCCCCAATTAGCCAGAGCAGGAGGTCATATGATGGCCTTAGATCAAATCTATGCCAGGTTGGTGGAGCTTACCAATGTTCTGAGTCCAGAGCTCAATTTGACTTGAAATCTGTCATCCCCTGTAGCATGGCGAAACATCTACGATATGAGAGGGCTAGAGAGGCCCACACTTCCATTCAGATCACTAACCGAGAGTGGTGGAGCATTGTTCAACAGTCAGCGGCCTCCACACTCATTGATTTTCTTGATCGACGTGCTACCTGCATCGATTACACATATTATATTATTCTTATAGGGATAACCCATTATAAGAACAGGGTTCTTATCCTGAGAGAGTCGGTGGTGTCTCCACCACACCACTCTACCCCCCATCCACTATCACCTATTCACGTTGCATCATCTCCAGTTCTGCCGAAGGCCATGAAGGCCACATCTGAGGAGACGAGAACCACGTTGGTGATCTGACTATGGCCAAAGGATCCCATTCCATCTACACCGCCTATGAGGCCGAGCTCTCCTGCTCAACCTTCTGCCCTAATTATGGTATGGAAGGAATGGTAACCCTAAAGCATAGTGGTCGTCCCTTCACCAACACCACCAGCTCAGCAAGACATAGAGATGGTTGTAGCAGTTGTAGAGGGAGGAGATGATAGCCCAGTTGCACCCATGATAATAGAGCCTCTTAGGAGTGTCACCTATTTTAGAGTGAGTGACAACCAGGAGTGCATTTCTTCTAGTGTATAATCCTCACATGATTGATTCTCCGTAGTGGGAGATCCGATGCCTCACAGTTCACGATATGGATCCCAACACCGGTCAGTCGAAAGCATTTATACCAATTCTGATAGATCAATCTTTAGATTACATAGTAGCTCACTATTTCATGGAAAAGAAGGAGATCCTAGGCTCCGATTGGTCTGATGAGGAGAATATCAGCTTTAATCCCAACAAAGATGATTTGTTGGGAGACTCAGTCGGGGTTTGCATGGTAGATACTAGGGGATCCATCCTCAGAGAGTAGTAGGCTATGGAAGGTGATGAGGTTGAGTAGGAAGACACAACCCAATCATCCCAACACCTCTGATATCAGCTAAAGAAGAAAGATGAACAAATAGATAGGATGGCGAGGTAGCTTGGGGACTTGTTAGTAGCAGTCTTAGTACTTCAAAAATAAGCCCCAATTTCATCTACTATAGTCGACACTCACCAGAGTTAGATGTCATGTATTACCAAGACCTTACCTCTCATCGAGCAAGGTAGCACTAGCATGTATAGGAAGGTAGTGGAAAGTACCTCTATACAGGAAAAGGATATCAAGTCTATGGTTGAGCAATAGGTGGATGACGCGTTAGCTCAAGCTTGTGGAGGATCATCAATTTCGTAGGGTAGACCCTACTAGGAGGAATTTGATGCAATCCAATATCCCAAGGGTTTCGTGCCACCTTCATTCAAGAGTTTTGATGGCAGTGGAAACCCGAGGCAGCATATTGCACACTTTAGGGCCAATTATTGCAACGCCAGTGGTAGCGACACTTTGCTATTCCACCTCTTCTTCAGTAGCCTAGCACAGATAGCTTTTGAATAGTATGTTGAACTTCCCAATGGTTCAGTAGAGATATTTACTGAGTTGGAGTAACTCTTTATCAAGAGGTTTGTTGGAGCTCAGCAAAGGGTTACTGTTGTCATTCTTGTTGTTGCACAACAACACCTAGGTGAGTCCCTTATTGACTATATTCTCAGATGGTGTAACCTGAGTATAAAATATGAGCCGCAACTATCTAAATAGAATGCCATTGAGATTCTTCTAAAGAATATCCATGGCCCGGTCACCTTCAAGCTTAAGGGTTTCACCATCAAAACCTTTGAGAAGCTAATCAACAAGATGGCTAGTCTATAAGGAGAGGCCAAATAGTTGCTTTTTTCAAGACCAATTGCCCAAAGCAAAGCCATAGAAGGTCTATGAGAAGAAGCCAGGAATAGTGATAGTGGTAGATAAGGGGAAACAACTAGATAGAGATCAGTCTAAGAGACCACGACCTCAGCAGCCTTCACTTCTACCTCCTCTATCACCACCGAGGCAGCCCTACCATTCTCCATAGTAGCCTCCATGGCCAGCACCGTCGCCTCCTCAGCCATATCATCAGTAGCAGTGGCACACATACTTGCTACCATGTAGTTATGGTCCACCTACTTTATTGGATAAACTTAATAAACCTTATTCATTTAAGAGGGAGGTAATCAACAAGATCTTAAAGAATCTCTTAAATAAGCCTGATTTTTAGGTACCCGAGCCTAGGAGACTGGAGGAAGTGGGCAAAAGACATGATCCTAACTTTTACCCCGACCACTGCATGCTAGGTCATGTTTTGGATGATTTTTTTATATTTAAGGACTGGCTTGAACATAGCTCCAAGATCGGTGCTATAGTTATTCTGAAGGAATACTTTGTGTAACAACCATCCATTTCCATTAAGGTAATCCTTGGGGATACTTGTGATCCTTCCAAAATTAAAGAAGGTTGGGATATCTACTTTTCCAAAACCTCTAAAAAGATTGTCCAGAAGATCAAGAAACTTTCCTTGTAAGTGCTTGAGTCAACTCAAACCTCCAACATCAAGGATGGTTTGCAAGTTGACAACTAAAAAGGGGAGCTCAGTATACAACAGCATGTGCCCGTGATAGCCCAATAGCACAACCACTGACCGAATCCATCCTCTAGTCTACCATTACAGCTACCACATTGGTGACTTCCTCTACTTGAACAAGTTCTTCTTCATCTACTAATAGAACTCTTGTATTGGTAGATAAGGGCATCAAATCCCTTACCACACTTGCTTTATTTGATTTCTACTTTGTACCTCCTATGAAATCCAAAAAATTGAAGAATAAAGCTAGCTTGATGTGTTGTCTACTTCTATTCTTAATGATAACTCTTAAAGTCAAAATAACTATAATAATTCTGATCTTCCTCTTTTTGATTTAGAGTTGGACTTTCTTACTTTGAATGCTATGGGTTCAACTCTTGAGATAAACTTGGAATCATCCAATTTTGAGGGTCCCATAGGAGAAGCTGTAGGTGAGCCTGATGTGTAAGTAGAATCTTCCATTACCCTGCCACAAGAGATCACCAAAGTCAACCTCCGTAATGGCAAGGTTCTACTTCCTAGGGTAGCACCTTAAGATAAAGAGAAACAAGTCATTGGTACAGAGGAAAGAGAAGCTCCTCCACAGGATGCTCCACCCTTGGATATGCTTATAAAGGATCAGCCCAAGGTGGACTACAATGTATTCTCTCATCTGAGAGTTGTCATCTAAGCTAAGCATATAATATTCCCTTATCTTATCCAAAGAGATGAGGGAATCATTAATCAAGGCTCTCCTTGATCTTGAGATATGCTTAGCTCAGTTGACCACTATAGGTGAGGAGGCACATTACACAAAAGAAGCTTAAGGGATTACCTTCACTGATGAAGACCTATTTCTGGGGGACTTGGAGCACAACCATCCACTCTACATCATAATTGACATGGGAAGATTTAGACTTGCCAGATTTCTCATCAATCCAGGTGCATTGGTGAACATTATGAGTCTAAAGACCCTTGCTTATTTGAGGATCGACATCTCTACACTCCGAGGAGATCGGATGATGTTGAGAGGATTCAATGAACAAGGTGAGCGGGATTTTAGGTTCTATAGTTGTTGGCTCAAATCACCAAAGTCACCATCTACAAGGTTCCCTGGGCAAAGAATGTAGTAGGAGATGCTTTGGACAAACTTGCCAAAGAATTGCCATGTCCAGAAGTTGAGGCCATTCCAATAAGGGTCCAAAATAGACAAGTCATATCCCTTATTGATGTTGAACTCATCGAGAGACTTTCCCTTTAAGGGGAGGTTGTGGTTGCCTATAAGGATAAGGAGTTGGATTGGAGGCAACCATTTATAGACTATTTAAACACTGGAAAACTACCTCAAGAAAAGTCACAAGCCCATCAGGTGAAATAGAGAGCTCTCTCATATGCTCTCGTTGATGGCACCCTGTACTGCTAGTCCTTTGACCAGATGTCGTTATGTTGTTTAGACAAACATGAAGCCTATGGAATTATAACTGAGGTACATTTAGGTCTATGCGGAGTACGTCAATCTGGTCCAAAGATGAAGATGAAGATGAGACCGGGATATGCCCTTTGATGATTCTGCATCATGGATGTAGCTAGGAGATGCCATTAGTGTCAAGTGCAAAGTGTGGTCCTCCACCAACTACCCAATATTCTACACCCTACATTGGCCTCATGGCCATTCGAGTGTTGGGGTACTGATATTGTGGTTTATTGATCCTCCTTCTTCCAAGGGTCATCATTTCATCTTAGCTACCACCGATTACTTTTCCAAGTGGGCAGAGGCAATCCCACTCAAAGAGATCACAACTTAGAATGTGCTTTAGTTTTTCAAGAACCATATCGTATATAGTTTTGTGGTGCCTCAACAAATTATATCCGATAATGGTACTGCATTCAAAAGCACCAAGATCAATAGCTTTGCCAGAAGACATGGTATAGATTGCAGATACTCCACCATCTACTACCTTAGAGCAAATGACTTATTGAAAGCATTCAACAAAAGTCTCATCCAAATACTAAAGAAGACTCTTGATGATAATAAATGGCAATGGAACGAGCAGTTGGTTGAAGCCTTGTGGGCCTACTGCACCACATACCGAACTCTAACTCAGTCTATCCCATTTTTCTTAGTGTATAGGTCCGAAGCCATTCTCCCTTTAGAAGTTCAACTCCCATCACTAAGGATAGCATTGGGTAGCAAGATCACTATAGAGTATAATGCAAAGTTACAGTTAGAAAAGCCTGAAAGGATTGGAGGAGGGTCACCTACGGGCATGCCAGAATCTCAAGTTGTACAAGGCCAAAATGATTCAAGCTCAAAATAAGCTGGTCCGTCCTAGGTCTTTCTAAGTAAGAGAACTTGTGTTAGTCCTAAGGAGGCCAATTATTACCAACAAAAGATGGGAGGCAAGTTTAAACCCACTTGGGAAGGCCTCTATGTCATAGAGAAGGCCTACCAAGGAAGATCTTATTAGCTCATTGATTGTAAAGGGGAACACCCGATGCTTCCAATTAATGGGCTCTATTTGAAGAAATATTTCCCATAAAAATAGTGTTCAAAAATAATTCTATCAATCAACAAAAATCTAATTCCATTTCATCAAAAATCTTCTCTTTCAAAGCATTGTTTTCTTGCCTTGTGAATCTGCCATGACTTATTTAGGGTAGTTGATATAAGTCCCCTAGTGGCATCCTATCACTCTTTCACAACACAAACACAATCTCCCGGTGCTATTAGAGTAGGTGTGAGAGAACCCAAGAGGCATCCTATTTTGATTAGCACAACTAAGTTAGGTGTGAGAGAACCCAAGCGACATCCTTCCTTTGTAGGAATTCTCGGTTGCCATCCGTGGCACTATTCCTTCAAAATCCCTAAGCATGTTTAAGGTAAGTGTATGATTCCCCCAGCGGCATCCTATTTCCTTTTAATACATGCACAAAAATAAACACAAATCTTTTATCTCGAGCTATTTTGATGGGGGAGCAGCCCCCTGTGGCACTCATTCATTATTCAAGCATCTGCTACACCCCAGTGGTCACTTATTTGGAGGATGTGAGTCCCCTTGCTTTTTTCTTAACTTGACCATTGCAAACCAATGAGGGCCATGTTAGTATGGTAGACTTCACTGCCCAACCAGTAAGCTACCTCATGTTGATTTTATTTAAGAAGATGTGAGTCCTTGTATTTTCTTCTTGAACTAATCATCATGATCTAACTAGGTCGAGTATATTTGAGGTTTAAGATAAGTCCCCAAGAGGCTCCTTTCCTCTTGACTACATCTGAGTTGATATAAGTCCCCTAGTGGCATTCACTCACCCTAGGTCGGATAGCACCTGTCGAGCCAAAGATAAACTATCCCAACAATACGTTCCGCTATAGGAGGATGTGAGTCCCTGAGCTTTCTTCCTAAGCTAATTATTGCAAATCAATGGGAACCTTAGGTTGGTTGATGTTCACTATGCTGGCAGCAACTCACCTGGTGGATACACCACTCTTGGCAGATGTGAGTTCCCGTGCTTTCTCCATGAGTTGGCCACCGATTGCCTATTTGCTATATGACTAGCCATGTCATCCTCTCTAGGATTTTGGATTAAGCCCTAAGCGGGCCCTCTCTGTGTTAGTATTTTATTTGGATCATGTCCTTTACGACCCATTTAGACACTACTCGGGTTACTCTTGGATTGGATAGTGCCCCTTTCTTAGTAGCCACCACTATGTTTGGAGAATTTGTTCAGCGGATGTATAGATTCTCCCTTGGTTCAGTAAATCTGAGATAGCTCTATGCGGATATAAGCTCCTTCTCAGTTTGATCACTTGCAATCTAATAGGGTCCACGATAAACAAACTAAACAAAATAAATAAATTTAATTCGCTTGTGGATTAGGAATTCAAGCCACCAAAGAACCCCTTTTCCCAAGTAGGCATCCTACCTTTAGGGCAATGTCAGTAGAACTCCCTATAGGAATTGCCTGACTACCTGAGTTGAGATAAATCCTCGGGTCAATACTCACTCCATAGTCACCCTTAGGTTGGATTCAATCTATTTTGTTAAAAGCAGGTTACCCCGACAATCATTTTGCTTTAGAAGATATATGACTATGACGCATTCTTTCTAGTATGATTGTTGTAAACTGACAGGCAGCCTTAGGTCGGGTTTGATTTGTTGCCCAAACCAACTGATCACCCTTCTGATCTTTTGTAGAGGACGATGTGAGTCCCCGAGCTTTCTTCTCTTTAATTGATCATTGCAAATCGAAAGGCACTCCTTTGGTCGGATAGTTCTCCCATCGACCGGGAAGCTATTCCCTTTAGTTCAGTAAATTTGAGATAGGTCCAGACTGATATAAGCTCCTTCTCAGTGTGATCCATCGCAAACTAATGGAATCTATCAAAACAAATCTAAAAATGAAATTAATCTTGACTATCTTTGAGTTGATGTAAGTCCCCAAGAGGCATTCACTCATTAGTCAACCCTAGGTTAATTCCGTTCCTTGTCGATCTTTGGAGGATATGTAAGTCAGCTTTTTCCTAGACATTGTTGAATACCAAAAGGCATCCCTTGGGTTGGCTAGTCCTGCTATGTGTTTAGTAGGCTATCCCTTTGGATTGGTAAATTTGAATTAGGTTTAGGCCTCCATGACTCATGCTCAGAGTAGTCCATCGCAAACCAATAGGGTCCATCTCAAAAATCCAAATCTAAAAGTTGAAACAAATTCAACTTTCTTTCTTAGTGGTACTTAATTAAACAAATCAAAATTCTCCCTAGCGAGACTCAAATCAAATCAAACCTCTCATCCCCTTGTGGATGACTTGAACCTGCTTCCCTAGTGGAAGGTTCACATACTCAATCCCTAGTGGATCCCTCCTTCCCTCTCTTATGTCCTTGACATAAGTAGAGCCATCTCCTGATTCCTTCTATACCTTTAGGATTATATAATCTGTAGTGCTTGTGATCGCTAGTGTTATTGATCATTTAGCCAACAAATGCTTCTGCCACACCACACCTATTGAGCGCCCCTTGTTGATCTCATTTTTAGGATGAGCTCTCAACCCCTCCATCTTAGACATAGGACATCTCTTAGATTTTAAGAGATCCTTAGTCTTAAGACACATCTATTGATTAGGTTGACACTCAACCTAGCCGTAGAGATTTAAAAGAGTTAGCCATAGGAATAGATCATGCCTTAGGGGTGTTAGGAAAATTTTCCTACCCTATAGCTTCAACCACATTCCTTACTTCCTTCCTTCAAGTCAAACTCCAAAACAAATCAACATCGAACCTAAATTAATTCCAACCTAATTGATTTTCACTAAACTCAAATCAATGCCACATGATTGGAACCCATGATTGAAATCCATGATTAAAATCCAAGATTCAAATTCCAAATTCCAAATCTTGCCTAAGTCCTTTGATTTCCCTTCATGGACTTAGCCTAAATCATCTTCAAATCAATTCAAATTAATGAATTTTTCCCATAACCCATTTATATTCACATATATAAATGAAATATAAATTCAAATCAATCAAACTAAATCCAAAATTCAAATTCCAAATTCAAAATCTTTCTTAAGTCCTTTTTAAGGACTTAGCCTAAATCATCTTTAAATCAAAATAAAATTTTTTCACAACTCATTTTTATATTCTCATTTATATTCACATATATAAATGAAATATAAATTCAAATCAATCAAATCAAATTCCAAGTTGAAATTCTGAATTCCAAATATTTCCTAAATCCTAAATTCCCTCTTAAGGACTTAGCCTAAATCATCTTCAAATCAACTCAAACTCATAAAATTTTCTCAAAACTCATTTTATATTCTCATTTATACATATATAAATGAAATATAAATTCAAATCAATCAAACTAAATTCAAAATTCAAATTCAAAATTCAAAATCCTTCTTAAGTCCTTTAATCCCCTCTTGAGGACTTAGCCTAAATCATCTTTAAATCAATTCAAATTCATAAAATTTTCTCACAACTCATTTTATATTCTCATTTATATTCACATATATAGATGAAATATAAATTCAAATCAATCAAATCAAATTCCAAGTTGAAATTCTGAATTCTAAATATTTCCTAAATCCTTAATTCCCTCTTAAGGACTTAGCCTAAATCATCTTCAAATCAACTCAAACTCATAAAATTTTCTCACAAATCATTTTATATTCTCATTTATATTTACATATATAAATGAAATATAAATTCAAATCAATCAAACTAAATCCAAAATTTAAATTCCAAATTCAAAATTCTTCTTATGTCCTTTAAACCCCTCTCAAGGACTTAGCCTAAATCATCTTTAAATCAATTCAAATTCATAAAATTTTCTCACAACTCATTTTATATTCTCATTTATATTAACATATATAAATGAAATATAAATTCAAATCAATCAAACTAAATCCAAAATTCAAATTTCAAATTCAAAATCCTTCTTAAGTCCTTTAATCCCCTCTTAAGGGCTTAGCCTAAATCATCTTTAAATCAATTCAAATTCATAAAATTTTCTCATAACTAATTTATATTCACATATATAAATGAAATATAAATTTAAATCAATCAAAATAAATCAAAAATTCAATTCCAAGTTCAAAATCTTTCCTAAGTCACTTTGATTTTCTCTTAAGGGCTTAGCCTAGATCATGTTCAAATCACTTCAAACTCATGAAATATTCTCATGGCCCATTTATATCCTCATTTATATTCACATATATAAATGAAATATAAATTCAAACAATCAAAACCAAACCCAAAAATCAAACCCAAATTCAATCAAAATCCCACCTAATGCTTTCAAGTCAAAATTTTGAACTTAGCTAAATCAATTTCAAATCAAACCAAACCCTTGATTTTTCTTCATGATTCAATCAATCCTTCAATCATGAATCCAAATATAAATACAAACTTCAATCACTTAACCAAAACTCAATTCAAAATCAAGCCAAAATCCATTTCATGTTCACCCTCTGAACTTGAAATTGTCAAATGAATCAAAATCCATTTGACTTCAAATCTCTTGTAAATAGATTTATATTTCAATCATAAGTCCATATGTGAGTACAATCAAACTCAAATGAAGCTTTGACCAAGCCATCTGACTCACTTAGACTCACTTGACCTACAACGACCTAAAATTCCCTTATGAGCTAAATTCTAATTATAACCAAATTGGATTGAATCAAACTCACCTAAGCCTCTCATCATGATCAACAATCATCATGAGATGATTAATCACTCAAATTGGGTCAAACCAAGTCAAATCTAAGGGTTGACCAACTTAACACTTAACCAAAATTGACCATAGGCCAAGTTGACTGAAACCAAAGATCTAATTTTATTCATGATCAATGTTTGAACTTGACCAAGTTAACGTTTGAGCCTAACCTAGCCCAATTGGCCACTTGACCCATGTTGACCCAACTTGACCTAAGAAGTCAAAACATGTCAAAACTTGATCTAACCTAAATTGATTGAAACCAATGGGTCAAGTTTATTCCAAAATGATTGTTGAACTTGATCAATGACTCAATTGGCCAACTAGACCTAACCTAGCCCATTTGACCTTGAACTTAACTTGACCTAAAGGGTCATATTGAGCCAAATTCAAACTTAACCAAAATTGATTGGAAATAAAGATACAAATCCATTTCATATGACCAACCAAACCTAAACCTACCCATGACCTAGCTCAAATAGGTCAAATAGGTCAAATTGGTCAACTTGACCCATTTGACCTAAATGAAATAAAATGAACCAAATTCAAACCTAAACCAAATTGAATCAAACCAAAGCAACCAAAACAATTTAAATGGTCATATGAACTTGACGCAACCCTTGGTTTGATCCAATTTGACCATTTGGTCAACTTGACCCAAGTTGACCCATTTTGACGTAAATGGATCAACATGATCCAAATCACATCAAACCAACTCCAAATTCAATGAAACTTGGTCAAACCTATTTTCTTATCATATCAAACATACCCAAACTGAAATCAAGATAAAATGACCATTTCCCCCTTGGCCATAGGGTAAATTTTGGCCAATTCCACTTGAAATTTAGTCAAATCCTCTTCATAACCACTTAGCACTCTTTCAGTAGATCAAGTGAACACTAGAGAGTGTGATGCACCCAACCCAATGGGTTTGGGTCAGGCCAACTTAGCCAAATGGTCAAACTGACCACTCCCATTGAAATGGCCACATGGAAATCCTCCTTCCACTCAATTCAAGCACATGGCCACCTCACCCACTCCTTCTCTGGCCAAAATAGAACCACATGCAATTCAAAATAGCCTAACCAACTCATTGCATGAGGTGTATTAGATCAAAATGGCAAGGAGGCATGCAGCCGTCTGAACCTTCAAGGGGGAGATATACTCTCCCTAATTCAATTCAATCTACACACTCCCTCAGTCGATTGAAGCATAGGAACTCAGAGCAAGCCTTAGAGAGTCTTCCCAAGCTTCCTAGAGAGGGTTTGAAAATCTTCATTCTCAATTTTCAGAGCTTGAAAATAAGGGAGATCTATTGAAAAGCCAACTTACTCAACACTCAACATCAACCCAATTCCTTCTTCAAGCTCCATCAGAGGACCAAGTCAAACTTGCCCAAGCTCCTTCCTAAGCTCCAAAGGCAAGGGACGGTCCAATTCTGTCAAAGAGCTCAAGGAAATGAGGAGTTGACCCATGGAAGCATCTACTCAATTTTAAAGCCTCCAAACTTCAGCAAAGCTTCATCTCGACTAAACGAAGCTTCTTCAAGGGAATCGAGTGCCGATGATCACCTCTGGTGAGGTAAACAATTTTTTTGAGCTTAATCTAGCCATGGTGTGGAGCTTTGTGATAGAAAGTTTAATCCCATGGGATTTTTAGCCATTAGATAAGATCTACAATGCATGATGAAGGTGTAAAAATTTTAGCCAAGGCTCATTTGATCATGGCCTAACATGAACCTTGCTCATGAGAGCGATGAATCTCCGTCCATCCATCTTAATTTAGATGGACAATTGAGATTAGAACACATAGCCTCCCACATTTTTTTTCCTCTGATCCGCAGCTTTAATCTCAGCCATCTGATGAGGAGAGAGTGCATAATCACCGCCAATCACACTGATGAGTTAAAGAGCCAATCTTGTATAATGCAAGCGCACCACATCAACACACACTTCTACGGATTAGTAAAAATTAGGGATTATTTAATTTTTTAATTACAAAATCTTCTAAATTCATATCTAAGTGTAAAAAAATCAGAAAATTTTGAAATAATTGCATATGAAAGATAATTATACATAGAATATTTTAAAATTAATTTTAACTGATTTTGAATAGTTCTTTTCTCTAAATTTAGATTTTATTGGGAATGTTAATTTGCTAATTACCATTTAATTACTCCACTGATTAATCCTAAACTTTTTGCTTAATTAGTGGGATGTCTCCTGCCTCTCTTAATTTTCTTGGGATTTATTAGTAGCTTAATTAGGAGAATTTCTAGTTCTTTCCTTAATCACTCCCTTAATATAATTAGGCTTAATTATTAAGGGCATAATTAATGGTCTAACCCTCTGATTGAGTCAGTTAAGTTTTGTATTAAGTGAATGTGAGGTTTAGGGAATAATTTTGGGATGCTTTCCTTAAGATATTCAAACCCAAAACCCCATCACTCTTTTCTTCATTAATCCATCTTTAATTAAGGGTTAATTCACCCCCCTTAATTTCATAAAATTCTAAAACTTTCCAAAACTCAATTAATCTATCTTGAGTATATGTTTAGGTGTTCAAGAGCCTAAGTACATTAAGGAAATCAAAACTCAACTCACATGTGTGAGGAGGGGTTATGAAATTACTTAAGTTAAAACCTCTTTATTTAATTAATCATTAATAATGAGCCAAATGCATTAGGCCCTTTTCTTACTAGGTGCATTGTTGATTTAAATTCTTTGTGTGATTTTATGTCATCTCATTAGCTCGTAATTATTTGATTAACTATACTAAGGTGGTATAGGTAAGGGGTAATTAAAATGCTTAATTCAAACCTTAACCTAAGTAACATATAAAAATCATCTAATCACCCAAAAATTAAATTAAAATTACCAACATATGTGGGAATGGATCAGGAACAGCAAACCCACCTCACATTTCTTAAATTAAATCAAACTCAAAACAAAAATCAAATCTTCTTTAAAAATAATTTGATTTATTTTAAGCTTTTTTATTTCATAAGATTGTCTTTAGGAATTAATTAGTGTCAATGTGTTTACATGCTTTCATCATTTTAGTTCCTTCTCAACATGCTAAATGTGTATGTCATATGAATTTCATGCATTCATCCTTTTCAAAAATCAAAATGAAAGTGAAATATTTCTTTTATGTCAAATTGCATTTTTTGGCTAAAATATAAATATGAGTGGCTATTAGAATTATTAGATCCAAATTATTTTTAAAAATATATGAATCAATTACCAAAACTGAAAGTGTGTTACTTATATTTTATTTATAGCTTGCATGTGAGTAAACAATAAGGATGTGCTTAGGGTAGTTTTCCTTCTCCCCTCTTTTAGTATAGTTTTGAATAGGATTTGGTAAAGTGTTTAGTTCATTTGAAAATAACCAAACACTTCCCTAATTCTATTTCCTATTCATTCCTATGCCATTTACTTAAGAAGGATATCTACACTTGTACATAAAATCAACTAGTACAAACTTTTGTATTTTTCTTTTCTATTTATTTCTTTGGTACATATGCTTGTATTTAAGAAAAGTGGTATATTAGTCTAGACAATCCAAGGATTGCGAGGCTTTAAGTAGCCCTAAATAGGTCTTGTACCTTACACCCCTAGTTAACAATGGTGCCATACTCACTTATGCCTTTCATATATTCATGTGTGCATATGAAAATTGGATAAGAAACTTCTTTTCTACTTAATGAAAATCATGCATCATAAGTATTCAAATTTTCTTAAGAAATTCACTTAGCATTTAACATAAAGTATGCTAAACATTTCTATTTGTATGTATAGATATGCTTAGGATTCATTCATATGCATATTATACATGTTGCGAAAGAAATAAAGTGATGTATGATTTGTGAATTTAGCTCACTTTACTTAATCTTAAAATGCCTTTCTTTTTGAATAGGTTTGTTTAGAATTGATCTAAACTTAAGATTAATTAAAACACATAATAAAGTATTCACTAAACAATACTAAACATGAATCCACTTTAGAAATTAATTAAGGTAAGGAAGGAAAGAGAAGTTCTCTTCTCTTTTCCATCTCTTTAAGACTTAGTAATTAACTATAGCATTCATTTAAACCAAACCAAAATATAAAATAAAATCAACCCGAATAATCTAAACACTTAAATGAAACCACCCATCTAAGTTGAACATTGTCACACTTAGAAAATCTAAACCTTAAAACCATAGCTAAGCATACCACACAAACCCTTTAAAACACACACATTAGGCTAAGTCACCACTTGTAGCTTTAGGTCAAGGTGCTGCATGGTTTGATGTTTACTTTTTTGTGATGTATATTTTAGTCTGGATGTTAGGGTGAATATGCAAAGAATGAATGGTAGAATGATTTAGTCTAATCATTATTTTTTACAGGGAACAATGTTTAAGGGGTGCTGCAATAAAAATATAACTATTTTTGTTGTGTAGGTGCTTATACCCCTAAGCATAATCTAATAGGGTGGGACTTGGTACCCATGTGGTGCTAAGTCTAACACACATGTTGGGATTTGTATGTTTAGCTAATCTCATTTTGTGTGTATTAGATTTACTTTTTCCTTTTCATGTAATTTTCTTATAATGGAATTTGGAATGAATGTTATGGGGGATTATGATGAGCATTGGTCATAATATTAAATCTTATGTACCATGTGAAGCCTTTGGAGCAACCACCTTCCAACCATCCAAAAGAAGAAACCAAAGAAGAAAAGGAAAAAGAAGAAACAAGAAAAGAAGAAAAGAAGAAGGAAGAAAAGAAGAAAGAAGACCGCCATAACATGAATTTATTTGCTTAATTGTAAATTAATTCATTTGTAATCTGGGTTGTATAAGGGTAGAGCTCGGCTACCTAATTTTTTCTCGAGTTTGTGAGGTGGTGCCCGACCACAGATGGCCTTTTATTCTTTTACGTTAGCTTTAAAAATATGTGTAATGTTTTATTTAGCTTGTGCATTAAGATGACATATTTTCCTAGTTTCTTCCTTAATTTGATGTATGGCCTGAATGACAATTAGGCTCTTTGGAAAAAATAAATCTTCTACCAAATTAATCAAGTCAAAATTAAAATAAATAACTCATAACCTCATTTAAAGCCTAAGTTAAAATCAAGATAAAAGAATTAGCAACCCCTTATTTGGATGAGTATTTCTTTTATAACATCATGTACAAAAGCATATTATTACACTCTTGATTAGAGGGCTTCCACTTTTGCCAGAGAAATTTGGCTTGACCTTTGAGAGCCATGGTGGAAATGCACCTCCTCCCTTCTCGCTGATTTTAGCCAATAATCTTACTTCTCATGCATTAGGCATATGAATCTCATAAGCCTGAGTCAAATGATTGTTAAAAATAAAATAACATGTAATATGTTTTGTATTAGATTTAGGTCATTTCTCATATCCTTACATGATCTAGTCTCTTAGGGAGTGAGTTTAAGGACTCAGTCTCTTTCTAAATAAATAACATCCTAGCTATCTTGCATAAAGCATATGACTTGCCTACATGAATTTAAATTCATAGGAGGAGTTAGTTGTCGCACGGGGTTATAAGTCCAAGTAGAGGTTTGTCCTCCCTTGTGGAGGCAAACCAAATATTTTTTCCCTTAGATTTAAGTCATGCTTTGCAATGTTCCTAGACTTAGGTTCGAGGTTGCTTCTCCCTTCTATGGGCCATAAGCATAAATCCTCACCTCTTAGGCATTTCTATAACCTTGTATTAATTTCTAAACTTCAAAAAAGTCAACTCAAATGAATAATTCAATTTCAAAAATGTAAAGCCCAATCATAAGATAGTTTGAGATGCTCGCTAGGTTTCCTAGCATCGTGAACATCTCCTAAAGTGAAGCCTACATTTTCAAAGCAAAACCAAAACATAAAAAATTTAAACACATCTTTTGGAATTTCATTTAATATACTCAAATCTACTAAGTGAAATTTTCATTTCACAAAATTAAGTGGAACTTCATTTTTAGCATACCATATTTGCTAAAGTGAAGTCTCCACTTTCAATTAGAAAGACAAATCAAAACTAAAAAGAAACACATTAGTATTCCCTTAGCATACTTAAATTTTCTAAGGATCCTACTTTTCAATATATATATATATATATATATATATATATATATATATATATATATATCCAAACAAATGAAATGTTTTTGATTTTTTTAGCATACCCAAATTAAGAATCTATTTTCAAAATCTTTAAAAACAAAATGCACTTGGGTTCTTCACTTAGCATACCCAAATTTGTTAAGTGAGTGGATTCCAAAAAATATCACCAATTGACCCTTACTTTAACATACTCAAATTTGTTAAAGGAAAGGGTCCTCAAATCAAAATCTAATTTCAAACATGAACCTATGGAAGCATCTTTCTAAAATATTTGAACCCATTTTCAAGATACCCAAATTTGTTAAATTGAATTCATATTCGATCAAATCTCTAAATCTTCTAAATCTATTTGAACCCCACTTAACACTTCTAAGATGTTGGATTTTCAAATTTTAAATTCAAATTGTCAATAAAATAGAAATCGATCCAAGTTTATTTCCAACATTGTGATTCTCAACATCAATCTGCTTGCATCTACAGCTCGTTTTCAATTTTGTTGACTATAATGGCTTCACGTAAGTTTGTGTTTACTTTCCGTATGCATGGACTTGGCCTTGATCAGAATCTCCCCGACTGATTACACCCATCTCATCCATTTTGGTAAAGGTTTGAGTGAGGATCATGAGGGCACTCCACAATGTAGGACCAAAGGAAGAATATCATTGATTGATTTACCATCAGACTCTAATATCACCTCTCTGAAGAGGAAAGTGATGCCAACACTAGTGCCAAAGTGACAGTCAAGATCACAATGAAGGCCCTCGTGGTTTCCGTGGCCCTAGTAAGGAATCATTTCCTAAATTGTATAATATTAGTATTAAAGGAATCATTGTTACAAGATAATCTATTTCATAAAAATTTTAATTCATTTTGACCTTGTTCAACTTATGATTTAATTTTTTTTAACAAGCGATTCAAGATCCTTTAATTAAATGCTCTATGATTTCCTACTTTACCAAAAATTTTATGTTAACAAAAGGAGAAATTTATGACCCTAGCAAGATTAGTAGATTATTTACCTCACCCTACAATCATGCACATAAGCCAAGTTGAACAAAGCATACAAAATTAGTATCTCATATCCCTCTATTATGTTCCTATAGGTATCTATTTTAGTTCTATATTCATTTTTGCTCCCACGCATGCACCTAGAGGAGTTGAATCCACACAAGTTGAGAGATAAACCAGTACAGCCCAAGTGAACAGTAATGGAGGATATGGCTCAGCAAACCTCCAACACCTTTTTATCTTTAAAGTATCAGATAAAGAATAGAAAAGTAAATTGTTTTTTAGACAATTGAGGAATTTACGGTAACTCACACAATTTATGTGCAATTTAAACCCAAATTATAAAGTCAAAGCTCTCAACCACTGTATTGCTTGCAAATAAATTGTAATGTAAAGAAGCTTTCTATATTCAAGCGCTGGTAAGCTTCTCTCCTACCTCGCCTCTGCCTCATTTCTCCAACTTCTGAAAAAAAAAAATGTCAGCCAATTCTTCCCTGTTTAATAACGCATTCCTCTGATCAGTCCTTGAGGTTCAGAGTTTTATTCAACAACAGGCCATTTTCTAATGGATGTGATTTGAGGCCTTCCACTGTTGCTAATCGCCCTAGAGTTGAAGTTGGAGGAGACGATCTACGTGTTTTCTACACATTATTATTATTATTATTATTATATATATATATATATATATATATATATATATATATATATATATATATATATATATATATATATATATATATGTATGACAACAGAAGAATATCTTTATTGATTGATTTTTTTGAAGTAAAGTTAATTATGACTTACAGGTAATGGTTGATCTAGATGCGCCAAACCTAGCAATCCAACGTTGAAAGAGTACATCCACTGGTAATTAACCTTGTAATATTTTCATTCTTAGGTGATTTAACTGATCTAATATGCAATAATTAAGAGCATTTATATACATATATAGCAGCACGTAATTCTTATATATTTACAAATCTAACCACTAAATTTTCATACTTATTTTAATAATACTTAAATCTTTAATATTATATTAAAAATAATATCATCATTATTTTCAAAGTGAAATACATCTTTTTTATGCAAAAAATATATATATTATTTTTCTATATATCAAAATTTAGATGTTAGATATATAAACAGATACAAATTGTGTGTTATGTACGTAAATTTTCCAAATATTAAGTAAACTTTATATATTTTTGGGATATATTAATCATATTTATCAAAATACATGTTTTTATTAAACATTGTGCTAATTAAGCTTAGAAATTCGATTGTTTTCTGCCTTTCTATTGACACCATGTCGCCGTCGCTTCTTTACATATCGATATCTTTTTGTCGAATGTATCTATTAGAATCTTTTTCTTTAACTTTAACTTTATATATATTTTTTGTGATATATTAATCATATTTATCAAAAATACATGTTTTTATTAAATATTGTGTTAATTAAGCTTAGAAATTCGATTGTTTTCTGCCTTCTTTACAATGTCATCAGTTTCATATTAATCTTTTGTCGATGTATCTATTAGAATCTTTTCTTTAACTAAACATAGAATTTTGACTCGTAATAATCTTTCGTTGCTTCAAATCTTATTATCTTTAAAGAAATTATACAAAATATAAAAATTTCTTTTCACATATTAATAATCATGATATTTAAAAATAATTAAATTTTATTCAATAATTTAACCTCTCGAGTAGTCCCAAAATTGTTAATCTCCAATAGAATATTTTTTATAGTAGCCATATTGAGAAAAAGAAATACACCAAAAATAATCCAAACCTATTTTGATCCATGCAAGAAAAAAGAAGTATTGAAAATAAAAACAATTAAATCCAATTAATATTAAAGAAGTAAAAGTGGATCCACATAATAACTCATTAGAAATAAAACAAAGGAATTGATTTAATGTTTCACAATAAGGACTTCAAAACCAATTAAATCCTTCCAGCTTGATTGTATCCATCATAATAATATGTTAAAATTAACTTGACAGAAAGTAAAATAAGAATAGAAACATTCAAAAAAATTCAAGAGAATATCTGTTAATTTGAAATGATATGCCTTATGGATGGGGGTCATAAATTAAATGTATATCTGTTAACAAAATGAAATATTAATTACTCTATCTTAAATTTAAATAGATGAAATCCTTATGTTTTTCTTTTAACAATTCAAAGTATGCTCCATACAAGAGAAATAATAATATTTTTTAATCTAAAATCAAATGCTTTTAATGCCGATACTTAGAAAGATGAAATCTGCACAAAATGAATTTATTAAGTATAGATTTTTATCAAAGCTTAATGACATGCATTTGATATAGTCATAAAATGGTCTAAAACCAAACTCACCTTTAAAGCCAGGATAACACACATTGATGTGGTTGATTTAAATAATTTTGTTGCATTATCTTTTGCATTCCACAAAAATTTATTTAGTAATAAAATATTTAATATATTAATGGCATTCTTTGATATATTTACTTCTTGAGAGAGATAAGAAAGAATAGTAGAAAAGATGTATTTAATCCAAATCAATCATTTTTTAAGAGATACAAATTGTTTGCTCTAAACCAGTGACTTTTTATCTTATAAATAAGAATACATATGTAAAATACAAACAACTTTTAAAAAAAAAATAGCAACGTCCCTAATAATTTTAGTTTTACTTCTATGACAATTAGGTTGGGCAATAAAAATAGACTTCATAATCTAATGAGTTGCCAAAATAAAGTTATATTGCTTCAAGAAGTGGATAATACTCTTAAGAGAACAATTAGTGTCATTAGTAAAGATAATAATATCATCAACAAATGAAATGTGGAAAATTAACATTTTACATTCAAAATTAAATCAAATTGAAGGATTCCTCCATAATTGTAAGGAGAGTTTGAGATAGAATCCTCTTATAAAATGCAAATAATATTCTTAGAAGATAATAAATAGATGTTGTCTACTTGCAAAAATTAATGAATCTAAAGCAATTAGTGTCATCTATTAAACGTAATAAGTGGTTAATGATTGAAGTTGATGAAGGACATATCATAATTTTTCAAATGACAACCTTTAATAATATATAATGAACAAAAGTTTTTGTTTACATACATACAATAATTCATATATATATTTACATATCTAATAAAGTTTGATATTTACATGCATAACACTTAAATCATTAAGATCACAACAAAAATAGTACTACTATTACCTTTTCAAAAGTGAGAACACTTTTTATACATTAGTAAAGTGTTAGAAATGTAAATATAAAGCATTGGGTGTTAGACATGTAAATGTAAAGAATTGTTCAATATGTATATAAACCTTTCAAATTATAATACCATTTCTTTCATTTTATAGAAAAATACATAATAATAATATATTTATAGAAATTGAAGCAATCAAGCAAGCAAGGCAATGGCCAAAAACCTTAATCTCGCCAAAAAAAAATCAAGAAAAGTAACATCCATGAGAAGCTTGTTAAAACAGCTATCATAAATCAACATATGGTGAAATACAAACTTTACAAATTTGTCTTTTCAAAATGTCAAAGATGCTATTATGTATATAAATCTTAAACTCATATTATCTCAATCTCTTTTATATTCATAGTTGTTCACTCATTAATAATGACCATGCATATATTATGTATACAGGATAAGTTGGTAAAGTATGAGGGCTCGATTGGAATCTTGCATAGTCTTTCCGCTTTTAATACAACATAGAAGGAATAGTGTCTCCAAATTCAAACACAAGAGAAAACTTCAGAAACAAATCAAGCAATGATTCATGTTTGCCTACTTCAATTGAGAGGTTATTGTGGTCAAGATTCTTCTCATAATGAAAATGAACTACATATGTATATATATAAGTACTTGAGACCATAATATGCATTAATCCACTAATCATCATAATTATATAGTTATTTATAGTGTTAAATTTTCGCTTTTAAGATAAACTTTTGAAGCATTCTATCATCATCAACTCTATTATCATATTATATAAATGAACTCAGTAATAAATATTATATATACATTATGGAATATATTTACATGCATACTTTGGTATGTTTTATTTAGTTATATATGATCCAAGACTAAGTAATTTATTGCCTCAAAACTAAGTTATTATTTATTTAAGGAAGAAATCTCCAATATTTTTACTACATGGGTTCAAGGTTAGTTCAAATATAAGATGTGTGTAAATTCAAATATAGATATAAAGTGTGCATCATAAGGTTAACTAAAGATATTAAATTTATGTGAAACCAAAGAAAATCATTATAATTGCATCTTTTAAAAATTCATGAATGAAACCTCTAAATTAGAAATCAAATATTATACAGCCTAAACTATACCTCTTTAATGCATTCTAATTTAAATTTTTAGAAATATCATAATGATTTAAATTAGACTGTTTAACTTTTACCCAATTGAAGGGTTGAATTATTTTCATTATTACGTGCTAGAAAATCAGTTCCTGTAGAGTGAAAGTTTACGCCTTAGCCTTGTTTGTGAAACCCAAAGACACACAATGTGTATTTAAAGAGTGAACAAGAAAACTCATCTTTTACAAAAAAATCAAAGAGGAAAAATTTCCTTGCCTAGAAAAAATCTTCCACTATATTTGTTTTTGTACAAGCCCGACAATATTACAAATTGTATATATGAGAAGGATGACAATAGAATATAATTAAAAACAAAAATATCATATTCGTCAAAGAATATTATAAGGTTATAAAATTAAGATGGTTTCCGAGATCTATTATCAATAAACTAATTTAATGATGAAATATTGTTTCTATATGAATAATATAAATACATTATTGGTTTAATTAATATGGTAGATAGTGGTAAATGCTAGATTTTCAAGCTTTAGAGCTTTTTTGCTTTGCCTCTTTTGAGAATGAGGGGCTATTTAGATTAGTGGCACTCTAGTACATGCAAAATTCAAACCACTCCATCTAAGGCTCAAAATGATTTTGATCATGTGTATTGTGTATTTGAATGCCCAAATGAAGTCATAATATGAGATATTTAGATACTCATCAAGATGCTCGATTGACTATAAACACTCCATGTTTAAGAGTTAATAAGCACTTAATCTCGATTTGTCTTGATTCAAAATCATTTTTACATCAAGATTGTTTTCAACTAATAGAATTTTTTATCATATTAGTTGCTATTTTTGATGATATTATCTACCATCCAAAATATATATGTTTTAACACTTAAAATAGCAGATTCTTCAATGAAATTTAGTCCATTAACCATACATTTGAGAGAACATATCTTCATGGAGCATAATTATGATATTGCATGTGTCATGACAGTACAGAAAAGTATTTGACTCATAATATTTATGCTTGCTTGATTTTGAGTCTGAACATGGGCCAAGGGAGGAGATGAGAATGGTAATGATTTAGAAAAGTAATTTTAGACTGTGAAAAGAAAGGACATGATGGTAAAAATAAAAGTATGTTTGCTTACCATGGACAACAACGATAATGTGAGTTTTATTGATTTTGAACGATTTGGGTGCTTAGCATTTTTGACTTTGCTATAGCCTATACCCCTTAATGGAGAATAACCTCATATGCTTGAGTTCTCTTCTTGAGTGAAGGTCATCGGAGGCGATCAAGATCCATAGTTCATAATGACAAAGGCTCATTTCTCAAAGAGGTGTCAATTGATATTCTGACTTGTTAAATGATCAAGACTCATATCATAGGCTTCGAAAGATGTCAAATCTCGCCGATGATGTGAATCAAGACTATGTAGTGGTCTATTTCCTCAAAAAAGGCCAAAGATCATCTAGACCGTTGAAGCAATCAAAATGAAAAGATTATGAATGATGGTTTGCGATTGTTATGACCGGCGATGGTATTCGAGATAACCAAGTGATGATTCAATAATATGCTCTATGATGGTGGATGTGATTAAAAGATTTTGACGGGTGGTACATCAACAAGGACAGAATACGAGATGTGGTTATGGATGAAAGATGGTACCGGAGATATTTGTGGCGGTCTTGCGAAGACAATGAGATATGATAGTTTATTGCTCATGAATTGGCAAGATGAGGCTTTATAATAAATGTGAAACATGGAAAATGAGATCGGTGATAATTAAAGTGAAATAGAGGCAACCAGCTTAGAATAATGGTGGTCGCTGTCATGTGACAAAGGATAATTTAAAGAAGAATCAAATTAAGTTTTATGCGTCATGAGGGGTGGTCGAAGCATGATGGCGAATGGTGATAGTTTTTATTAAGATTGTTTGTCGAGATTTGATGAATGATCAATTAAATATTAATTTTGATATCCGGTTGTTTGTCGATACCCGGTCATTAACTTGTATGAAGAGAAGAAATAAGATTTTTACTATCATTGTCATAATGATTATGATGTTAACGTATGGAAGAGGTCAATTTAAAGCTGAGGATTTTAATTCAGGTTGTTATTAGTGACTCAATATTAGTCTGAAGAGGTCGAGTGAAGAATATTTTGACAAATTATTTGTCAGTGTTACGACATTAACTTGTATGGAAGTGGTTGAATTGAATGGCGAGGATTTTGACCTATCATTGTTTCAAATAGCTTGACGCAACTGTAAAGAGGTGAATGAAATCCAATGAGATTTTGACCCATCCATTGTTTGTCGGTCTTGATGTTAATATAGAAGTGGAATTAAACTGGCGAGGATTTTAAATGAATTGTTTGTTATGACTCAAGGACGCAACCTATATAGGTAATGATCATTTTGACATCCGAGGTTTGTTAGAAAAGAGGCGATGTTAACTTGTATGGAAGAGGTTGAATTGAATGGATTTTGACCTATCATATTGTTTGTCAGTGACTTGACGCATCGATGGAAGAGGTCAAATTGAATGCTGATGATTTTGACCTATCCGGTGTTTGTCGAGTGACATGGCATTATAGAAAGAGGTCAAAGTCCAGGATCGACTGTAAATTATCATCGAAATTTTGCTCGTGACGAATGAGGAAGAAATTGAATTGAATCCACTAAAATTTTGACCTTCAGGTTGTTTGTCTGGTGTTACATGACAACTCATAAGAGGTCAATTGAATTCGATGATTTTGACCTATCCAAGGTTGTTTGTTGAGTCTTTGCTCGACGTTAAGTGGAGTGTGTGAGTTTTGACCCATCCGGTTGTTTGTCGAGTCAGGTGACATTAACCTGTGGAAATGGGTCAAATCAAAATATTTGTCTTTTGTACCCAAAGTTGCTCTTTCTTTCTGTATATTAGAAAGTGCTCAACCGCTAATCATAGATATCTAGAATATAAATTTTAATTTAGATTAAGAGTGATTTTGACAAAATAAGAATGAAGTTTGATGAATTCATTCTTTTGCATTTTAAAAGCTTGAAATGCTCCACCTATGGTGGTATATTGTTGAAACTTGGTCATACAAGATGAAATGTTCCACGATGTCAAATCAACCGACGATGATGAATAGATGGGTGTGGTTACAAGATCGATAATGGCAATATGACGAATTGATGAGATATGGCAAGGATCGCTTCAAAGTGGTGGTTGGTAACTATGGTCGACGATAAAGTGGTACGAATGCGAGGATTTTGATCTCCTCTCTTGCTTGGCCTCCTTTCATATGAGAAGTGAGGCTATTTATATTGAGGATCTATAAATGAAACCACTTATCGATGGCTCAAAATGATTTTGATCATCTTATGTATTTTGTGTATTTGAATGCTCAAATTAAGTCAATTATGAGATCTTGGGTTAGATTTGGATCGCCAAGATGCTCGATTTGAATATAAACACCATATTTAAGAGTCGATTAATAAGCACTTGATCTCGGTTTGTCTTAATTCAGAATTAGATTACTTTCAACATCAAGATTCGTACTTCGATTAGTAGAATTTTTAGGGTCATATCATTCATATTTATGTCTATTGCTTCATTTCATTGTGGAATCATTGTATTGCTTGCCAAAATGATGTAAAATCTTAAGGTATGAAGTAAAGGCCACTTATTAATGTTATGATATTATTTAATATATTTTAGATGTTGCACCATTTGATATTAGAGAAATGAAAAGTTTTGTATACATGAATAATATATTTATTTGAACAATGGTTCATTCAACTGAAATTATGGATTACTGTAGTTGATAATACTAGAGGGATAGTTCAAGAAAAACTTAAATTATGGAGGTTCATCTTAAAGTCTAAAGGCTTTCATTTGAGTATATCTTAAATCAAATACATGGAGTGTAATTTTAGTAGTAGATCTAGTTGTGACATTGGGTGATCAAGTCATTAAAAGAGAAAATATTTTAGATATATCAAATTTGTTGTTTAAAGTGATAGTGAAATAGATGAGGACATTATTAGTAGAATTTAAGTTGGATGGTTGCGGGAGAAAAACATTATGCCTATTGTGTGATAGAAAAGTATCGCTAATCAAGGAAAAAATTATAAGATCATGAGACTTGCAATGCTTTATGATGCATACTATTGGTTTATAAAGAGAAGTATAAAATTAAGTTATGTTGCGAGATGAGGATTTGGTTGATGAATTTTTACACTTTGAGACAAAATGTAAAACGAATATATCCATTCAAAGGATGGAGCATATAAGATTAGAGAGACTTTCCTTAGATGGTTTAGTCCCATAAAACACTAGCCATCTGATGACACCTTGAGTAGATGTATTAGATTTAGTCTACGTTAAGAAAGATAGAGGTATACCTAAAAATACTTGATTAGAAAGTATAAAAAATGATCTTAATTTATTAAAAATTAAATGATAATATGACATTTAATTAAAAAAGAATTCATTTAACTAACTCCGTAGGGGACAAAACTTATTATTATTTTATTATCTTTAGTGAGTATTCATTCATCGTTAAATATAAACCATCCCAATCCAACAAATATTTTTCATTTTTATATTTTCTAAGCTTTAAACTTTATCCCATTTAAGAAATCAGTTGCTTCATGCAACACATATTCTTTAGACTTATCCTTCAAATTTTATATGGTGGAGATATCAGGTCAACTGCAGTAAAACAACATGGAGTATGAGGGTAAAAATGGTAATCCTCATAACATTGTTTTTTTAATATTTTTTTAATTCCAAATAAATGTTTTTGAGATTAAAGTTATTTTAATGCCAAAATCTTAAATGTTGAAGAAATGTCATCATTTTCAAACTTATTTCATATCCAAACTATAATTTTAAGGACACTCTCATCCATATAAGTCAATCTTTGAAATGAAATAAAACAAATTCAATCTTCTCTGTCGTGTGTAAAAGACATATATGGCGGTATAGTTGGTTTTTTTAGTATACAAGAGAAGTTTAAAAACATCAAAGTTTTTGTGTAAACTATTTGGAACAAGAAATAGTATAGAGCATAAAGTAGATGAAATAATTTGCTATATAAGCAAAAATACATAAGTTCATTCTTCCTAAATGGAGAAGAGAATTACAAACATAAATTGTTAGAATGACCTCCTATGATTATGCTCAAGAATGCAAGAGGTTATGAATGGTGATAATGATGATTAAGAGATGAATGATATAATAGTCATTGATGGATGACATAAGGTTTAAAATTGTATAATGGGATATTCCATTTAATAATGCGACATAAACCTTAGAATCAAGCAATTGCATAGGTTAGAATAATTATAATATCATAGTACAAAGCAAAATATTATATTAATATCATAACATATTGATATATTAAAAGGGATTTACATATATACCACACAATTCTTATGTATTTGTGTATCTAACACTCAAACTTCAATTTTACATATAACATCCCAATCTTCAATATCACATCAAAAATATCATCATCACTCACTTTAAAAGTGAAATGTACATTTTAAGCATAGGAAAGTGTTAGATAAGTAAATATCTAACTTTAGATATTAGATATGTAAATCCATAAGAATTGTGTTTTATATATATGCAAATCTTCCTATATTAAAATAATACATTAACATTGTAATTATGGAATAACAAATTGTGTATAGTATCAAGTGATATGTTAATATCATATCAAATGAAGTAAGAAGTGTTATAAAATCATCAAAGTAATTTAAGACAAGAACTAGTGAAATACCAATTTAAATAAGTTTAACATGATATTTTCTCTCCTTTACTCTTATTATCAAACATCAAAGTAAAAAACATCAAAAGAAACATAAAATGATTTGATAGCGAGCACTACAAGTCAAGAATGAGTGAGCTCAAGCTCAACTTGTCTATTTATTCTCAAGCTCAAGAACTCATTTTGACTCAGTAAGATAGAACAAAGGCATCATCAAGTAGTTTATGGGAGTTCTCCAGATATGAATTGATATAATATAAAAAAAACTCTAAAACTATAAAAGGCATTATAATTTAAAACAAAAAAAGTATTATCATAACTTTTTTTCCTTTTAAAATAAGTGTTATAAATAGGGGTTAAAGTGATATGCATTAGTCTTTGTAATTTTAAATTTCAGAAAAAAGAGAGGCAACATGATAGCCTTTAAATAGAATTGTAGCCTTCCCTTCCCCACAACAATGAAAATATATGTGTATGCTTGCAAGTCGATGAGTCAATTTTGAGCTCATTTATTAATTTACAAGCTGAGCTTAAGCAATCTTGGTTCACAGTTTATAATTGGACCAAGCTCAAGAATCTTAAGAGCTAGGCTCACTTACACCCATAGATGGCTTCGTGCATGAGGAGCACAATGGGCACGAGAGAAGAGGTGCTTGGGTAATGCTTATCCCAAGATCAATTGCATGCATATTAAAGCACGTGTTATTAGGATAATTAAAGCCTATATTTAAATTTTCTAAAAAAAACAAAATCTAGAAGCACAATCCTCACCAGTACTGAGGTAAAGTGCACCTCATATAATGTGAGGTTTACACTGTTTATAACATAGATGAGGTGTAAGCAACAATGTGATTTTTTTTCAAAAAAAGCACTAAGGTGGATTTTTATCATGCAAATTTAAACAATGATACTTAAGAGATACTTTTAGATGATGACAATCATGTTACAAATGTCAAGCAACAATGATAGGGTGATGATGATCAGGTGACAACAATTAAGCTATTATAAACAAACCATAGTGACCAAGTAATGATAGTTGGGCAATATGATTAGGCTCTTTCAAAAGAATAAAACTCTAAATTTATTTAGATTCTAGCTCTTCTAAATTATAGGTCTATTTTTCTATGACAAATGGAGGTCTAATTAAATTTTTTGAAGTGTCAGTTTAGTAATTTTAGTCAAAATCTCCAAATACTTAATCAAATAGCCCATATTAATTCTCTTAATCATATACTATTTTTTGTATTTAATTAAATTAATGACATCATAATTAGTGATCTTGAGGTTTTAGATTCCTTTCATCAATATGCTTGCTTTAGTGTTATGAAATTTTTAATTAAATTTTAAATGCTTAATTTAGGCATATTTGGACTCAAATCAAAACAATTTTAACATCTTTTGGTTGGTATGATTTAAACATTTATTTCAACTATAAATTTGTTGAATTTAGATTTAAAATGGTCCTTGAGTCAAAAATGAAAGTTTTTTATTCATATACTTACATCAAGATTTACATATAAAAATTGTAACAATAATCTCCTTATTTTTGAATATCCAAATTTCTAGTCCAAAATTATTGTCATACATAAAACATGTGAAAATCCTAGTTTAGAGTTCCCAATAGATATCCAACATTTGAAATTGCTTTTATGTTTCCATTCTTAAAATATCAACCAAATCAAACCTTTGGGTTTATTTCATTTTTCCATCTTATTCTATCCTATGCAAACAATAATTTTTTGGTTATCATTTCTTATTGATGGCTTAAAAATCATTTATCTATCAATATAGTCTTCAATAGTAGCTTCTTGATCAACACTCTTGTTAACAATTGACTCCACCCGAAATTGAGGTTTCTTATTCTGGTTTTTATTTTGAGTGATGATAGTTTGCTTTAATTAAACTATTACTAATTCATTTTCATACACCACATTTTTCCTTTTTTTTATTTAATGCGACATTGTTGACCTCACTTTTAGAGTGAGTCCTCAACCTCCTCAGCATAGATCTATGACTCTTATAGACACTAAGAGTTCCTTAGTCTCAAGACACTTCTAGTGATTAGGTGAACACTTAACCAAAGACTAGAGGCTTAGAAGGGTTAATCATAGGATTAGGCCATGCCATAAGACTTAAGGGAATCATCCACCCTATGGCCTAAACCTAATCCATGTGCACCTTCTCAAATTCAATCCAAATTCAAATCTCAAACCAAACCTCAAATCTAATTCAAATTTTAAATCCAAATCAAAATTCCAAAAAAAATATTTGATTGAAATCCATAATCAAACTCAAATTCAAAACCCTTCTAAGCTTTAATTTCATCTTATGGACTTAGCCTTAGCAAAATTCAAATCAATCCCAATTCATTTGATTTTCTTAAATAACAATTTAATCCTTCAATCAAACTATCAAATTCTTATTCGAATACAACTTCAAATGATTCAATCCCATGATCAAATTCAAGTCCAAAATTTGTCAAAAACCTTATGATTGAATCCTAGACTTCTCTACTCAATTCAACCCAATTTTGATTGATCTCTTCAAAAATCATTTATATTCACAAATATAAATGAAATATAAATTCGAATGACCAAAATTAAATCAAACTAAATCAAACCAAACCAATACCCTTCTTAAGCATATGGACCCACCTCCATGAGCTTAACCATATCTCCACCTAATTCAACCTAAAATCAATTGATTTTTTTATAATTCAATTATTCCTTCATTTATATTCACAAATATAAATGAAACCCACGTTCCAATGATCAAAATTAAATCAAACTAAATCAATCTCCTTCTAAGCCCTTTTGACCTACCTCCATGAGCTTAGTTAAATTTGCTTCCAAATCACTCTAAACTCAACTGATTTTTTCATGAATCATTTATATGTTCATTTACATTCCCAAATATAAATGAAATATAAATTTAAATAGCCAAAATCAAATCCTAAATCAAATCAAAACATAATTCAAGCCTTTTAAGCCATTTCCTTGGACTTAGCCAAATCTTATCCAAATCAAGTCAAAACCAATGGATTTTATCTTGAATCAATCATTCCTTCAATCATCTATCGAAATATAAATGAAACCTACAATCATCAAAACAAAGTGAAGTTAACCCAAGTCAAGCCCAAGTTAGCCTTTTTTACTTGAAAATTTCAAGTGAGCCAATGTCCATTTGACTCCAAATTGATTGCAGTTGAATTTATATTTCAATCCTAAGTTCATATATAAATCCAACTAAACTTGAATAAAGTCAAAACATAGCCAATTGACCCATTTAGGTCCACTTGACCAAAAGTGGCCTAAAGGACCTTTTTGAGTCAAGTTCTAATCCAACCCAAATTGGATTGAACCAAGCACATCCAAGCCTCATATCATGATCAACAATCACCCTAGGATGATCAATTACCTTAAATTGGGTCAAACCAAGTCAACCCTTTTCCCATATAAAACCCAAACTAGCCAAAATTCATCCTACACCAAATTGATTGAGACCATTGATTCACGTCAACCCATAATCAATGTTTGAACATGACTTGACCATCAAATGAGCCAAACCAAACCCAATTGACCCAAATTGACCAAAATTGACCTAAAAGGCCAAAATGGGTCAAATAATGATCTAACCCAAATTGATTGTAACCAATAACACAAGTTCATTCCAAATTCATTGTTGAACTTGACCAAAGCTCCAACTTAGTAAATTGGACCCAACCTAGCCCAATTGACCAACCTAGTCCAAATTGACCTAAAAGGCCAAATTGGCCAAAATCCAAATTAAATCCAAATTGATTCAAACCAAAGCATGCAATAATATTTAATCAACCAATTGAACATGAACCAACACCCAACCCAAGCCAAATTGATTCAAATTGGTTAGCTTATCACATTTGATCTATATGAATCCAAATGAGCCAAAATCAAACCTAAACCAAATTGATTGAAACCACTTGAACCAAAACACTTCAAATCATCATTTGAACCTAACCCAAGCCTTGGTTTGACCCAATTTTAACAATTGGTCAACCTAACCCAACATGACCCAAATTGACCCATATGACCAAAATTGAGCCAAAACCCATGAAACCAACCCATGGCCTATTGGAGGCTGATCAAACCCGACCCAAACCCATATTGGGTTAGCATAAAGTCAGCCTAAAAAGGCATGTGAATCCAATTCAAGCCATTGTTCATTGGTCAAGCCCTCTTTACATAGGATTCCACCCATAAATGGCAAAGTCCACTCTCCCATCACTTGGCATCCCTCACTTACCCAATTTGGGGTTTAACCTAACCTCCAAGCCCACCCTAAGAGGGCTAGGACTTGGACAAAGGGAGGTGAGTTAACTCACCTCCTTACAACCGAGCAACCATTGGTTCCAAGGAAGGAGATAATACCATATCAAGCCTTGAGCCACCTCCCACTCCTTCCTCCAACCAAGCCAGCCATGTGGACATGATGGCCACCTGACCTCATGCCTAGTTGGCCAAAAAAAGGAGATAATCCCAGCCATCCACCTCAGTATATTGAGGGATATACCCCCTCAATTCAAACTAGATTTCACATGCATTCAATTCATTTGAGCTCCCAAGAGTGAAGCAAAACACCCTAACACTCCTTAGAGCTTCCCCAAGGCCTCCTCACTTTAGATTTTCTCCTCCAATGTGCAGCTGAAATAGGCGAACTCACTCCCGATCCAAACTTCTTTCTCTCTCAACCAAACTTCAATTCCTTTTACACACACCTTCCACATACCTCATCGAAACAACCCAAGCCATTTCCCAAGCTTCAAATCTACCAAAGGTTGGACTTCTATCAAAGCTGAAGCTTCAAAGCACTATTCTTGGTCAATCAAGTGATCCACTTGGAACCAATCCAATTGTTCAACAGGCTTTGCCTCAACTAGACAAGCTTCGTACCCAACTACCTCTTAGCTCGAAAAGTAAATATATTGAAACTGCATAAATAGGAAATTTTTCATGGAGCATTTTGAAGAAAATTTGCATGTGAGCCCATCCTAGCCATTGAATCTTTATGGATCCCTCGCACGAAGGTGTGGGTTGATATTGGAGTGAATCCGAGCTTGGGTGAGCTCAGATTGAGTGATCCATGGTGGACGGGCCCCGTCGTTCATCGCTCATAGGAAGAGAGATCACGGGTCGTCCGTTCCACATGATTGGAATGAATGGCTCTAATCAAATCACGCTAGATCCTCTATTTGATCTCTCTTTAGCAGTGGGTTTGATCGTGGCCATCCAATCTTAGATCGTACGACCCACGAGAAAGAGCATCTCACCACCATTCGAGTCAGCTACGGATGTGACAACTTTAATAGCCAATCTCGCAGTGCCACATGGAAAGTGTGTTGCGTGAATGTGCCACATGGCACGGATTAAGGCTTAATTAGGTTAATTTAATGTTTCTTTAAGGCTGAAACTTCTATAATTCATAACTAATTATAGAAAAATCAAAATATCTAAATGATGGCTCATTTTAAAGATAGTTTAGAATGGAGTCCATTAAAATTATCCTTAATTAACTTTGAACAATAAATTTGGCTTAATTAGGGTTTGATTAAAAACTTAATTAATTTAATTACTCAATTAATCATCCAATTGGTTTCAAATTTGTTGAGGTTGCTCATGGGGATGACCTCTGCCTCCCCCATTTTTCTTTGAATTTATGGGTTGATTAATTGGGGAAATTGATTGATTAAGCCCTAATTACCTTCTTAACTTAATTAAGGATTAATTAAGCATGGGAACATTAAATTAGCTAATTAATTGGACTCATTTGGCACTGATTAATAGTAGGGAGATTTTGGGAATGTGATTGGGGAATTTTATCTAATCTTCTTCCTAAATTTCTTTACTTTCCAAGAGAAATTAATTAGGATTTAATTAACTAATTAATTATTTAATTAGCTAATTAAACTTTAAAATGAATCTGATTTTCCTTATTTAATTCAGGGTAGGCCTTTAGGGGTTCAATATCCTAAAAAGGTTTAATGAAATTATGGTTAGCTCACATGTGTGAGAAAGCCATAAAAGTAATTAAGTAAGTTCCTTAAGCTTAATTAATCGATGATTGTGAGCTAATTGCATTAGGCCCCTTTCATTTCATAGGATCATTGCTATTTACTTTTCAATTCATTTGCATATTACATTGGCTCATAATCATTTGATTAATTATCTTAAGGTAACATAGGTAAGGGTTTAATTAATTGATTTAATTCATACCTTAACCTAATTAATCCATAAAATCAATCTAATTTCTTTTCATTAAATCAAATTAACTCACATATGGGAATGGAATTAGATTAACAAACATATTTTTTCTCTTTTCTTAAATCAAATAAAACATGAAATTAAAAGTGACTTTAAGAAGCTTTAGTTTATTTTAAATGAGCTTATTTAGTATGATTGTCCTTAGGAATTAATTGGATTGAATGAAATCATGTGCTTATATCCCTTTATTTCTTTCCAATCATATTAAATGTTGTATGTCACTTATAATCATGCATTCATCTTTTTTGAACAAAAAAATCAATTAAATGAAATGATTTTATTTATGTCAAGCTTGCATGTGTTGATTTAAATTAAGAATATGTGTGTCTATTATCACTATTAAATTAAAATTATTTTTAAAAGCATATAAATCAATTATAATATATGGAGTGATAATGGTTATAAATATTCATAAGCTTGCATGTGCCTACTGTTTAGAATATGTGATATGGAGTTCTCTTTCTTTATCCTATATGGATTTACATGAAGTTTGAATATTAACAAGTGTATAGTTCATTTGAAAAGGACAACATTTGTTCAGATTCATTCCTATGTATCTCTATGTTGAAACTTAGATAGAACTTTAGCTCACATATATATAATAATTCAATTAAATCAAATACAACTTTTGCATGATTTTTCCATTCTTGTAGTCACTTGTACATTCATGTGTATTTAAGAGTAGTGGGTATATCTAGCCTGGACATTTTGGAGATGCTAAAGGAGGTCATTACCTCACTCCCTTGGTTTAACAATGATGAAGTATCCGCTTAAAACTTTTATACACTTGTATGTGCATTTAGCTAATGAATGAAAATCTTCATTCAGTTTAATCAAATACAACTTCTTCATAATTTTTTCATTCTTGTAGTTATTTATACATTTATGTGTATTTAAGAATAGTATATATCTAGTCCGACATTCGGGACACAAGGCTTTAAGTAGCCCCAAGGAGGTCTTTACCTCACTCCCCTGGTTTAAAAATGATGAAGTGTCTACTTAAAGCTTTTGTATACTTGTATGTCCATTTAGCTAATGAATGAAAATCCCATTTTTATTAAAAAAGATATGCATTCTTATTTGTTCAATTGATTGAATTGATCATATGGTTTAAAGTTCTCTTTCTTATGTTCATGTGTAAAAACTTACATGTGTTTGAGTGTAATGGGTATATAGTTTGGACATCCCGAAAATATGAGGCTTTAGCTAGCCCCAAGGAGGTCATTTGATTACCTCACTTCCCTGGTTAATAATGACACGTACCTATTTTAAGTTCATTCCTATGTATTTTTATATAAGAATTTAGATAGAGCTTTAAATTAATATGAAAATGACTTCAACCAAATAAAACATCTAAATTTCAAATGTATGTGCATGTAAGCTAAGACATATCATATATGTAGGTATACTTAGGATTTAGTCATATGCATGTTACATATGATGGAAGGAAATAAATGAACATGTGTCATGTGATAGTAATTCATTCTAATTAATCTCAAGATGCCTCTCTTATTGAATATGATTATTTAAAGTGAACTTAAACTTATGATTAATTTAAAATATATATAATAAGTCATTCACTAAAGAGAATTGATTAATTAATATGCTTTAGATGTGACTTCAGGTAGGGATGAAAGAGAGTCATCCTCTCTTTTCCTCTCTTTATAACACTTAATTGCTAAGTATAAGTCAAATGAAACAAAAGAAAATGCTAAGTAAAATCTCCAAATCAATTAAACCACTTAAAGTGAAATCAACCCCTTATGATTAAACATCTTTTCATACTTAAAAAATCATAACAGAGCTTAGTTAAGGCATACACACAAGCCTTAGTACACACACATTAGAGTTATGTCACTATTTCTAGCTTTATGTTAGGGTGGTGCTTGGTGTGATGTATGTTCTTTTTTGTGATGTATTATTATAGACTGAATCTTATGCTGCATGTTTCATAGACTGGATGTTCAACCTTGATTAGCCTAATCATATTTTTTATAGGGGATTGTGCTTAAGGTGTGCTTAAAAATATAAATACTCTCTTTTGCAGGATGCTTAACCCCTAAGCATAATCCAAGTTAGGACAGGTGGGCTTGGTTACCCATGTGCAGGGTGCTAAATTCAAATTATGCATATAACTACTTGGATTGTATGGTGTGTTTAGCTAATACTCATTTTGTAGGTGTAGTTAGATTTACTTTCCCTTTTTTAATATAATTTTGCATTAGGAATTAGGATTACTGTTATGGGGATAGATGAAACATTAGTATTAGCCCTAGGGTGCCATGTGATGCCTTAAAGCCTACCAAATCAAAGGAGAAAAGATAGAAAAAATGGGAACATGAAGACTTGAACATTTGAAGACCCCATAACATTTATCATTTGTAAATTGTAATTATTCTTTCATATACCAGTTGTATAAGGGTAGATTGGCTACCATTTATCTCTTTTAGATACCCAACCAGACCTTTTATACTTTTATGTTAGATCTATAAAAAATAATGATGTTTTATTTAAATTTCATAATAAAATGGCATGTATTTTCATAGTTTCTTTATGAATGACGATTTAATGTGTGGTATGGATCCTATTAGGGTCTTAGGGAAAAAATTAATTTTTTTACCCCAACTATAAGTCATAATTAAAATTTTAAATAACTCATAACCTCATACAAAGTGTAGGCATTAAATCAAGATAATTAAAAGATTTAATGACCCCTTAGCTGAATGTTGTATGTCTCACACCATGCATATCATATTGAATCACTTTTGCAAAATGAGGGCCTCCATCCTTACACATATGGGAACCGCTTGACTTGAGAGCAACTCCTACTAATAGAGCTTCACCCTCTTCCCTTTTGATTTAGCCCATAATTCATTTCAACATGCATTTAAGCATACAAAATTCTATGACCTTTGTTAAAATGAAGTGTCCAAAATCAAATAAATATTGAATAGGTTTGCATTAGACTGAGTCATTGCTCATACCACTCATGCTCTAATCTCTTAGTGGGTTTAAGGACTTTAGTCTCTTTCTAAATAATAATAACCTAACTATCTAGAAAAATTATATCACTTGCCTACATGATTTTAAAGCATAGGAGGAGTTAGTTGGCTGCCACTCTAAGTGATTGTAAGTCTAGCAGTCGAGTGGTTTACCATATCTTATGGAGATAAACCATATACCCATCTTCACTTAGACTTGGGTTGTGCTTTGGCTTATGCTGAAGTTCCTTAGATCTAAGATCCGAGATAGTTGTTTCCTTCAGGCTACAAGCATAAATTCTTGCCTCTTAGGTCTTTTCACAATCTTGTATTATTGGATTGTAAGCCCTAGTAATCTAATAAAATTTTAACTCAAATAAAATAATTCTCTTCAATTTTAAACATATAAAGCCCAACTATAGATATATGAATGCTCTAGGCTTTCTAGTATCATGAGCATTCCCTACTCATCTCCTTTGACTTCCAAAATAAGTCTCTCCATTTGGACCTTCCCACTTGATTTTTCAATATAGTTAATTTATTGAAAGTCTAGCCTTGAAATCTTTGTAGACAATAATTGCCTACTTTAATCGAGAGTATTTCTAAGGAACTCACCTTCCTTAGGATGTAATTAACTATGGGGGCTTGCCCCCATAGGAAACTTTAGAACTCGATTTAACATAGACCTTACTTTATTCATCCATGTAAAGCAAGGGAAAAATATCTGATATATTCGGAGACCCATCATGACTTAGAGTCTTTTAGTGATTAGGTCCATTGATGATGCTTCTATCTTTGAGATAGTACATTATACCTCAATGTCATACCATCTTTAATAAGTACACCCTCGCATGGTGTCCCCATATACATATCAAAAATAAACACCACGATTTTTCCCACTCTCTCCATCTCTAGTAGACAATTATTATCCAAGCATCGATAGTGGACTTGAATTTCATATGAGTCCGAGACTATCTTTCCTTCTTTGGCACTTAGCTTATTTCATTCTTAAGCAAAGCTAGCCATCATCCTCTAAGTTTTAGGACCTCCTTGTAGGTCTTGAAGCCCATCTTAGTCCCAAATAGGTAAAAGATATAAATTATCTAACAAAAGGAGATGACTAAAAATTTAGAACCTCTTTACCACTAGCTTGGTGAGGCAAGGTTCATCTTATATTTAAGAAAATAACCTCTTTTGCAAAGTAACACTTTTTCAAAATTCACATAATAAAATATTTGCACAAAATTCATGAGAAGTTTTCAAAAAGCACAAAATTCTCATAACCAACCCTCATTTAGCAATTTTTCAATTGTTACATGGAGGTTGTTATCAAAAGAAAAATATATATTTTTTTAAAATCACTCTTTCAAAAAGCACATTTTTAGAAATAGTTATCTCTATTCAACATACCCAAATTTATTGAATGAAGATTTTATTTTCAAATGAAATCATGACATAAAATTGAAACTCCACTTAGGATTTTCCATATGTGCTAAAATTAGAGTTTCCCTCTTTTTAAGAGCAAAAAATCACATACAAGATCAAGGCATATTTGAACCCCCATTTGACATATCCAAATTCATCAAATGAGAGTTCCCTTTCTCTTGGAAAATCAAAATGAATTAAATTCTATTTAACATACCCACATCTATTAAATAGAATTTCTCTTTTCAAAAGTTTTGAAAATCAAAACACATTTGGACTCTATTTGACATACCCAAATTTGTCAAATGAGAGTCCCATTTTCAAAAATCACAAAAACAAATTGAACTCTATTTAACATACCTGAATTTGTTAAATAGATTTTCCTCTTTTAAAATCACAACACATTTGAACTCTATTTGAAATACCATATTTTCCAAATAAAGAGTTCCCCTTATTTTCAAAAAGAGAAACCAAATCAACACAAATCATAACACACTTGGCTCCTACTTAACATACCAAATTTGTTAAGTGAGAGCCTTATTTTCAAATCATAATACACTTGGCTCCTACTTAACATACCAAATTTTTTAAGTAAAAGCCTCATTTCAAATCATAATACACTTGGCTCTTACTTAACATACCAAATTTGTTAAGTAAGAGCCTCATTTTCAAAGCAAATCAATGTATATATCACAACATAATTGGCTCCTACTTAACATACCAAATTTGTTAAGTAAAAGCCTCATTTTCAAAACAAAACAACACATATCAAACACATTTGGCCTCTACTTAACATACCAAATTTGTTAAATAAGAAGCACCACTTTCAAATCAAATCAACATATATCACACATTCATCATAAACAAAGATGTTTTCACAAAATTTTCAAACATATAATTGAAAAACCTTTTAGCATACATAAATTTACTAAGTAAAGGTTTTCCAAATCAAGCTTTCAAACAAGACATACAACAAAGTCTCCCCAAAAATATTTGAACCCCGCTCAGGATACTTAAATTTGTTGAGTATGAGTTCTAAATCAAAATCATATGGCAAAGTCTCTCCTCCAAATATAAAAAATCTCTCCAAAATTTAAAGAACCCCACTTAGCATACCTAAATTTGTTAAGTGTGGGTTCAAATTCCAAATCAAATTTAGAAGTCAATGATTGAAGACAAATATTAAAGCAAGGGTCTGACTCAATTACATTTTAACAAATGCAGTTATTTCAGCACAGTCAGTATTTTCAACCTTCAGTCAGTGCAGTTATTATGGCTTCTCGCAAGTTTGTTTTCTCCTTCCCCTATGGACTTGGATCAAGCCAATCTCACCACAACCATTGCCACATATCTAATTTACTTTGTCCATGGTTTTGAGGGAATCCTAGATTACTGAGGGGACAACCTCATAACATTTAGTAAGGAGGAGGTGGTGACATGCCACTTATCCTTTGACATTCCATCTCAATTCAAGTTCCCCTCATCGAAGAGGAAGGC